>CM059781.1:19751984-20094484 GCA_030435695.1 Brachymystax lenok tsinlingensis
AAATTTATCTATTTTTCTATCAAGTGGATGGCTACATAAGCTTTTAATTCCAATGTCAGGGCTGTAAATGTTATACAGAGATCCTGTGTGGCCTGTAGCAACACAAAGACATACAGTATCTCCATAGTAATGCCTTGTCTTCAACGTTGTTCATCACCCTCTAGCCTGACTACTACCCCATGTGGCTCTACACTCTAAAAGACATCCCACACACTACGGTTCAAATCTGATTATCACAAGATCATTCCTGGGTGGAAACTCTTGCCCAGCTTGTATTTACAGTGGGCATATTTCAGGGCTTTTTAACTGTCACAGCGCCACGGTTTAGCAATCTAACCTGACAGACTGAATCCCTATCTGAGTCTGATCACATGCTATTCATCAGCCAACATGATCTGTTTAAACTGAGGCAACCAACAGAACACTGAGACTGTGTGGGTGGGTGGGTGCGTGCGTGCATAAAAAAAAAAAAAATTGGGGGGCGTGATTATTATGGTAAAAAAAACACACGTCTAAAGCACTAAATAAAGTATGCAGAAATTATTATGTATTTTACTAGACAAGTCAGCTAAGAACAAGTTCTAATTTATAATAACGGCCTACATCAGCCAAACCTGAACGATGCTGGGCCAATTGTGTGCCACCCAATCACAGCCAGTTGTGATTCAACCTGGATTCAAACCAGGATGTCTGTAGTGATGCTTCAAGCACTGAGATGCAGTGCCTTAGACCACTGCGCCACTTGGGAGCCCATGAAGGATCTATGTATTTTCCAACAAGGACATAGATATACAACTTGCTGGTTTTTCTATGCATCGTCAAGACCGGACGGCAGACTCGGGTAAGACGAAGGGAGGAGGGGTGTGTCTTTTTAACAACAGCTGGAGCGCCATCTCTAATGTTAAGGAAGTTTCAAGTTTTTGCTCGTCTGAGTTAGAATACCTCATGATAAGATGCAGACCATACTATTTACCAAGAGTTTTCACCAAGAGTTTTCACCTATATTTTTCGTAGCTGTCGATTATCCACCACTAAATGATGCTGGCACTACCAGCTGTATAGGGCCATAAGCAAACAAGAAAATGAGCATTCAAAATCAAATCAAATCCAATTTTATTGGTCACATACACATATTTAGCAGATGTTATTGCAGGTGTAGTGAAATTGCTCCAACAGTGCAGTAATATCTTACAATTCACAACAATACACACAAATCTAAATGTAAAATAATGGAATTAAGAAATATATAAATACTAGGACAAGAAATGTCCAGGTGTGGCATTGACTAAAATACAGTATAATTGAATACAGTATATACATCTGAAATGAGTAAAGCAGTATGTAAACATTATTAACGTGACTAGTGTTCCATTATTAAAGTGGCCAGTGATTTCATGTCTATGTATATAGGGCAGCAGCCTCTCAGGTGATGGCTAGTGATGGCTATTTAACAGTCTGATGGCCTTGAGATAGAAGCTGTTTTTCAGTCTCTCGGTCCCAGCTTTGATGCACCTGTACTGACCGCACCATCTGGATGATAGCGGGTTGAACAGGCCGTGGCACGGGTGGTTGATGTCCTTCATGATCTTTTTGACCTTCCTGTGACATCGGGTGATGTAGGTGTCCTGGAGCGTGGGCAGTGTGCCCCCGGGGATGCTTTGGACAGACCCCACCACCCTCTGGAGAACCCTGCGGTTGCTGGCGGTGCTGTTGCCGTACCAGGCGGTGATACAGCCCGACACGATGTTCTCAATTGTGCATCTGTAAATGTTTGTGAGGCTCTTAGGGGCCAAGACAAATTTCTTCAGCCTCCTGAGGGGGCGCTGTTGCACTGTCTGATCGAATCCTACAATGCGAGCTCTGATGCTTGATGGATGTGGCAGGGCTTGCAAACTATCATGGATTGCAATGGGAAACCCAGCAACACAAGCCTGCCAGATGTGCTAAATGCCTTCTATGATCGCTTCGAGGCAAGCAACACTGAACCATGCATGAGAGCACCAGCTGTTCCGGACGACTGTGTGATCTCGGACTCTGTAACTGATATGAGTAAGACCTTTAAGCATGTAAAGATTAACAAGGACGTGGGGCAAGACGGAATATCAGCACACATATTCAGAGCAAGCGTTGACCAGCTGGCAAGTGTCTTCACTGACATGTTCAACCTCTTCCTGACCCGGCTGTAATACCAACTTTTTCAAACAGACCCAGTTACCAAAAATGCCAAGGTAACTTGCCTAAATGACTATCACCCCATAGCACTCACATCTATAGCCATTAAATGTTTTGAAAGGCTGGTCATGTCTCACATCAACACCATCATCCACAATGCAATAGCTAAACCCAAGCCTACTAGATGGTAATGGCGCTCAATGTTGCACCTAGTGGCTGTTTTGAAGGCATTTCCCGATGTCCTCAGGACTTGGACAGACATCCAATTTTGAAGTCAATCTTGAGCAATCTGCTTGATATTTTCTTATAACTTCCCTTTTTCTGGTCCGCAAATTGATTTTGACAAACAAATCGGTCCCCAAAAAATCTGTGCGGGCCTCTGTTGAATTTCGAAATCCTTGTGTGGTCCTCGAGTCAAAAAGTTTGCACACCTTTGGTTTAGAGTGTAATTAATCGTAGTGCGCTTCCCTTTGTTCTAAGATAGACGTTTACAGAGTTGGACTGAGCCATTCTTGTGTAAGGACTTGAATTTCAGTCGGGAGCGAAACTTGAGATGTGCTCCTGTATGGCATTTGTCACGTCTGTGTAAGTATTCTGAGAGAGATCTAGAGTGGCTCACCTGTTGCCTGTCTGTGTTTTGTCTAAGGCTCTGTGTTTACTCCTCTCTCTCTCCTCCTCATTATGGTACCATCAGTTTACACTGATCCCTATGTTTCCCAGGCTCTGTGTGTCTCTTTCACGGCTCTCTAGGTTTTCTGTGGGGAGTTCTGTGGTATACATTAACTCCTATCCCATAACCATAACTGTTATGAACCGAGGGAGAGACGGAAGCTAAGGAATTTACACGCAACGAACCACCATCATCAAGTCTGTCACAGGAGGCTGATGAGGGGAGGACAGCGCATAATAATGGCTGGAATGAAGTGAATGGAATGGTTTTAATCACTTGGAAACTATGTATTTGATGTGTTTGATAGCATTTCATTAACACTGTTACTGCCATTACTATGAGCCATCCTTCCCAATTAAGGTTCCACCGTGTGTGCGTGTGTGTGTGTGTGTGTGTGTGCGTGCGTGTGTGTTTATGTGTGTATGTGTGCGACGTCAGTGCAAAGAGGTGTTAGTTTACAGTACATTCATACTAGCGGTTGCAACAACCTTTTGAATAGAGCATTGATAACATAAGGATTATTCTTCACACATGTCCTACATAAAAAAATCCCCTACCGTAATTGCATGTAAAATCCATTATCATTCCATATTATTCTATACTAATGGTATTTGGACATTAGTGATGTGTGATTATTGAACTTCCCGTATATTCACGAGATAGAAATGTAATCCTGGCACAGGTCAGCAAACAGCTGGTTCCCTTTCAGTTCTCTCTCATTTTCTCTCCCTCTCGCGCTCCCTCTCCCTCTATCTGGAACTAGAGCATACTGATGGAGAATACATGTTACCTCCAGACCTCTGTTTATTCTGAACTGCCAGACAGAATCCAGAATGGGCAGATCACTACAGAAAGAACACAGCGACCCTGGAGCGAGGGAGGGAGAAAGAGAGAGAGAGATGTTCCAAAAAAGATCCAGTTTCCGGGACCACAAATACAAATTACATCAAGACACCGTTGCCCTAGAGCACACAAAAAACGATACATACCTCGGCCTAAACATCAGCTCCACAGGTAACTTCCACAAAGCTGTGAACGATCTGAGAGACAAGGCAAGAAGAGCCTTCAATGGCATCAAAAGGAACATAAAATTCAAGATACCAATTAGGATCTGGCTAAAAATATATGAGTCAAATGTCAAATTAATAACCATATTAGAGACACATATTTCCCTCAGATTACACAGATTCACAAAGAATTAGAAAACAAACCCAATTTTGATAAACTCCCATATCTACTGGATGAAATACCACAGTGTGCCATCACAGCTGCAAGATTTGTGACCTGTTGCCACAAGAAAAGGGCAACCAGTGAAGAACGAACACCATATTTATGTTTATTTAACCATTTGCACATTGTTACAACACTGTATATAGAAATAATATGACATTTGAAATGTCTTTATTCCTTTGGAACTTCTGTGAGTGTAATGTTTACTGTTTTATTGCTTATTTAACTTTTGTTTATTATCTACTTCTTCACTTGCTTTGGTAATGTTAACTGAGAGAGAGAGAGAGAGAGAGAGAGAGAGAGAGAGAGAGAGAGAGAGAGAGAGAGAGAGAGAGAGAAAGAGAAAGAGGGGAGAGAAAGAGAGAGGGGGAGAGAGAGAGAGGGGGAGAGAGAGAAAGAGAGAGGGGGAGAGAGAGAGAGAGAGAGAGAGAGAGAGAGAGAGAGAGAATCACATTTAGACCAGTAGATGACCAAACTAGCGGCTTATGTAGGCCCTCACTATGTATGAACAGAGAAAGAGGGACAGCGGGAGGGAAGAGGAATGGGTCTTGTGTCAACATAGTCATATTGCTGAGTTGTGTGGTTTTATGGTTGTAAGGCTCCTTGTCACAGATACAGAGAAGTGAATTACAGTAACAACACATAGTTGAGGTCTACAGGGATAACACTGGACTGTGACGCACAGAACCGTGTGTATGCGTGTACGTGTGTGCATGTCTGCGTGTGTCCCCCTGTGGGTGCGGTGCAGAGGGAACCCCATGAACGGCCTAACAGTGATTTATCTGTTTGTTTGGCCTGTGGACTTCTAATGAGATGTTTGTTTCCTCAGCCCCCATCAGGAAATGCTTTGAGTCAGAGCTGGGATACATTTAGTTATAGAACTAGACCACTGAGGGAGAAGCATTATATTAGAGCCATTGCAGGGTTGATTGGGGGTAACGTTGACTGGGGTCAAAATCCTCCTTATTCAAACACACATCAAAAGCCGTCATAGTTGTGTTACACATTAGTCATGCGAGTATTTTTAATGTTCAAAACATGTGGGGGGAAGACTAGAGCCATAGAATGCACCTTGGGTTTCGTGCAGTTCAAAGTTCTAATGCAGGGTTTCCCAACCCTCTGCTCTGCCCCCCAGACGTTTCACTTTTTACCCTAAACTGCCACACCTAATTCAATTAATCAAAGCCTTGATGATTAGTTGACTAATTGATTAATGTGTGCGAGCTTAGGGTTAAAACTAAAATGTGAAACGTCTGGGGAGAGGGAGAGGGAGAGAAAGGCTGAGAGAGAGGAGAGAGAGGAGAGAGAGAGAGAAAGGGAGAGAGAGGCAGAGAGAGAGGAGGGAGAGAGAGGTGAAGAGAGAGGAGAGAGAGAGGCAGAAAGAGAGGAGAAAGAGTGAGAGAGAGAGAGAGAGAGAAAGAGAAAGAGAGAGGGAGAGACTTTACGTGGGGTTCTGGAAACATCTGAAAGGGGCGTTTACATAATCAGTTCTGTAGCGCTGGTCTGAAATCTGCTCCTCATAAGACATTAACCAGCTTTCAGTTAATAACATCACATCAGAGGCTTTAGTTCAACAGAGGAACAACTGAGCAATGCAGGCTAATTCATCCGTCTAACCTGGGCCAGGCTGTGTGTACACTCAAAGAAAAATGGTACCAAAAGTGTCTTTCGGCTGCCCCCATACAATAACCCTTTTTGGTTCCAGGTAGAACCCATTTGGGTTCCATGTAGAACCCTCTGTGGAAAGGGTTCTTCAAAGGGTTCTCCTATGGGGACAGCTGTGTCTGTGCGTGTGTCTATGCGTGTGTCTGTGCGTGTGTGAGAGAGAGAAAGAGAGTATGGAGTTCCTTGAAACCCTTTCATTGTTCTGCCCTGATATCCTGCCTATGTTACTCACACACTCTCTCACACATACAGATAAAGCATTAATAATGGCTGTTTATTTCCTGCTGTAATCTGCCCCTCTCCCTCCCACACTGTAGCACCTGGTAAAAAAGAACCAAGCCTGCCTCTTTATCACCTGCTTGCATCAGGATAGATCTCTCTTTCTTACCCAGGGTACGGCCACTTCACCTCACTGTAACAATGCTTTCCACCTGCAAACCTACCTAATTACTGGCTATCTTTGCTCTAACACAACCCTAGCTCCTCAGTTTTGGACCTCACATAGCATCTCCTATCTCATCTGGTCCTTGTGCTGTGCTGTGGTGGCTTGTAGCGTCTCTGTTTAGCTCACAGTCATAGGAGGCTGGTGTGTGGTTTGGCTATCATCAGTCACAGGCCAGGGTAGTTAGCTGCAGCGTTTACGATTTGTCTTAGTGCTTCATCATGATGACATAGCGCTGCTGCAGAAACCTGTAAACCATCGCATCCATTTAGGCATCTAACAACAGGGGAAATGCTCTGTCTCTTATGGATTACACCCACAAAAGACCCATACCTACCTGGTTTCAGTAGCAAACCGAACTGGCAAAGGGTGGAGAGAAGGAGGGGTGGAGAGGAGGAGGCCAGGATAGTTAGCTGCAGCGCTTACGCTTTGTCTGAGTGCTTCATCATGATGACAGCGCTGCTGCAGAAACCTGTAAATCATCGTATCCATTAAGGTACTAACAACAGGGGAAATGACATAGAATTAGGTGTTGGAATACTAGAATGAACATGAACCTTCTCATGATGGGATACATGTCAGCCATTTTGGTCAGGGAGTTGGTTTGTCATGGTTTGTCAGTGCTGTGATAAGATATTGTGTATAAAATAATGAATTTGAAGAATTTATCTGCGCTTTATGTTTGTTAGCTAGCTAGCCAGACAGTTTAAGAGGAATGATTCCATTAATGTTTCAAATTTGCTGCCAATATGCAATACAGCCATACTTTTTAATTTATTTAACCTTTATTTTATCAGGGAGTCCTACTGAGACCAAGATCTCTTTTACAGATGAACCGTGAATTAAATAAGTTACAGAAAATACACACATCAAAATATAAATACTAAATGCAAGCAGAAAGAAAAACTGTCATAAAAAACGAACACATTCATCAGTAATATGGTCCTCAATCAGCTTTCTGAATTGCCCTAGAGGCACCAGAACACAAAATTTAAGAACATTTTGAAGATTGTTCCACAAATAACGTGCAAGAAAACTAAAAGCGAATTTACCTAACTCAGTAGAGTCCAAAGGAATTTCCAGACTTAGCCATCCCTGAGACTTGGTGTGGTAACTCGTATGTCTAAAATGTAGTAATGATAGGTACAGTGGGACTTTTTGTGAAAGGGATTCATAAATGAAAACATAGCAATGTATCAACCTACGTGAAATCAAAGAGGACCAGCCAACTTTCTGGTAGAGAATGCAGTGATGAGTACTTAAATTGTCACCCGTAATAAAGCTATGATAAACTGCATCTAACGGCTTTAATGAAGTGGCAACTGCGTTCATATAGATGATGTCACCATAGTCTAGGACCGATAGGAATGTCGACTGGATAATCTGCTTTCTACTATTTAGCGAGAGGCAGGACATATTTCTATAGAAGAAGCCCATTTCTATTCTCAACATCTTAACTAACTCATCAATATTATTTTTAAAGGACAGCTTTTCATCTATCCAGATGCCCAGATATTTGTAAGCATGGACAGGATCAATATGGACACCATCCAAAATAGATATGCTTAAATCATCATACTTATTTTTATGCACTCCAGAGAACAACATATACTTCGTTTTACCTGAATTCAGTACTCATTTCAGGTCAATAAAGTTTTTGTTGTCATACAATGAAGGCAGACTGTAGTTCAGATAGCTCCCGAGTGGCGCAGCGGTCTAAGGCACTACATCTCAGTGCTAGAGGCGTCACTACAGACCCTAGTTTGATCCGGGGCAGTATCACAACTGGCTGTGATTGGGAGTCCCATAAGGTGGCTAACAATTGGCTCAGTGTTGTCCGGGTTAAGGGAGTGTTCAGGGGGAGGTAGACTGTCATTGTAAATACGAATTTGTTCATAACTGACTTGCCAAGTTAAATAAATATATATTTTTAAAGATTGCCGCTGGTCAACCGTGGGGACAATAGCATACACAACAGTATCATCGGCAAACAAGTGTAGGTTACAATTTTTTACAGACAAGTCAATCTTTTGTTATGGAAACAGTAAAAAGTACCAGACCTAGAATAGACCCCTGCGGGACACCTTTCATAATATCCAAGAAACCTGATTTAACACCATCAGTAGATATACATTGAGTTATATCTGTCAAATATTTTTTAAGCTAGTTACATGCAGCCTGGTATAGGCCAATTGAGGAAAGCCTCTGAATTAGCAGTGAGTGATCAACAGTAGGGAAAGCCTTTGACAGGTCAATGAAGAGGGCAGCACAATGTTGCCTTTTATTCATACAGTTAACCACATCATTTATAACTACGGATGCTCATAGCACTCATAGAGTGCTATGACCTGGTCTAAAACCAGCCTGATGCACCGTAAGAATACATTTCAAAGATAAGAATGATCTTAGCTAATAATTAATCAAGGATTATAATATTTTAGCTAGGCAAGAAAGTTTAGAAATAGGCCGATTTAATTATTTAGGTCACAAGGGTCACCACCTTTGTGAAGAGGGAGTACATGGGCCATCTTACAAACCTTGGGGATAGTACTGTACCAGATATAATCATCAGGTTAAAAATGTGGGTTAATGATTCACCAATCGGGGTGCAGAGAGCTGCAGCAAAACTGGATCAAGCATATCAGCTACAGTGGATTTTTTTTTACATCAATCTTAAGGAAGGAAGGCATCTAGCACATCACAGATAGTAAATTGTTGAAATGAAAACAAAGATTCACTAGAAGTTGACGGGTTAACTGTCGCGTCAGCTAGAGGCTGGCAGAGGGAATAGCAGTCGATTGACTGACCAGTGTAAGCAACACCACCGTTTCTCTCAAATAAAAAGCCTTCCGAGATAAAATGATGATTAAAGGCATCACTTATCCCATACACTGGCTGACATCAGTTGATGATAGGTATTAAACAAGTTGTAAATTCAGTCAGTACTGATATTGTATCATATTGTACTATTCATTCCAATTAGACTGTTTTTGGATTTCTCCCTGACAGGGTAGAGAGAGAATGTGGTTGTGTGGTGTATCAGTCCCTTTCTCTGTTCCTGGTCACTACCCTGTGGGAATATCCGTCCTCTTCCTTTTACTCCATGCTGTCCTCCCTCTATACAACCCTCACTTCATATCCTTTCAGTTCCTCCCACCTTCCCTCCATTCAACCATTCCTCCCCCTCTCCGCTGAGCCTTCCTCCCCCTCCCTCCCTCTCTCCTTCCATACCATCCACCTCGCTTTCCTTAGTCTCTATTCCTTCTGTTGACAGTGTCCCTGCCTCTCTGACAGTAATCTCTGTAATAGGGCTGAAATCAAGTGTACTCATAGGGTCACTAGGGCCTCTATCTATACCCAAGCCCCCCCCCACACACACACATACACACACATTTGCATGTCCCATGTTTGTGCTAACGTGTGTGTGTGTTGCCGTGACTGAGTTGGAATGATGTGTATCCCTGTGTCTCTCTGAATACAGGGAGGAATCCATCACTGTCACAGGGCCTCAGCCTGGCCAGTCTTTGGCTGCTCCACATGGAACATAAGGTTGTTTGGAAAGGCCATTTGGCTTTTATGGTACATTCCTGTCTTTGCCATGGACGACTGCATGGTCACACACACGCACACAGACTCAGACTGGGTGGTATTGGAGGGGTATTTCATGCTGTAATAGGTTTCTATAAATCACGCCAGCCCAGGTTTTTCCTCTACACTCCTTACTCTTGACCAATCACAAGTGGATAACTGGAAATTACAGTAAATACGAGACAGGATAGATAAAGGGAGAAAGGATAAAGTGTGACATATAGGGATAAAGGATACATATACATGGATTTAGATAAACCAATCCTAGTCTGTTTCTTCTCCTAAAATGTGTTATCAGACTTCCTCTTAGGTAAAAACAGAGAGAGTATGAGGGAGGACTAGAGTTATTCTCTGCTGATATTAACCTCATTATCCTACAACTTTCTACAAATCACATTACTGCCTTGGAGAGTGCAACAGAAACTTCTCATAGTGTAGTGTGTGTGTGTGTGTATGTATGTGGAAACAAAAACATCATCATTGACCTAATCTGCTGGGGAAGATAAATGGACTAATGTAGTATTGCCTCATGTTTAATTGCTGGCAGGGTTTAATAGTGGAACTACAGTGATGCTTATTGTAATAATAGCCATAATCACTTGTAATAATAGTAATTTTTCACCGTGCAGATACTGAATGAGGGCAGTTTTCCTGGATGGGGAATATAGTAGTAGGAATCACTCTTTAGAATAGTCTGATGGGCTAAACTCCAAACAAAGGGCAGGATGGTTTGTGTGTGTTTTTGTGTGTCCATACCAGACATACAAGTGTGTGTGGAGGAGGCAAGTTCCCCATTAGTTTAAATGGGCATGATGCTGCTGTATGTTCTGTGCGTGTTTGTGTGCTCTCAGGTGTCTGTATGGACATGTGTTTGTGTACATGTGTGCATGCTTATAAGTGTATGCTTACCCATCTCAGTATTCAACAGCCTGCTCAACCTCCCTAACCCTAATCCTAACCTTAGCCTCAACCCTCCCAGCTAGCTCATAATGTTCTGAGAACCATATGTTTCTTAGAGCTTGGTGAGAGCATGGTTGTCCTATGGTTATTTTGCATACAGTGCATTCGGAAAGTATTCAGACCCCTTCCCTTTTTCTACATTTTGTTATTTTAGTCTTATTCTAAAATATATATATATTTTTATCCTCATCAATCTACACACAATACCCCATAAATGACAAATTGAAAACAGGTTTTTAGAAATGTTTGCACATTAATTACAAATAAAAACAGAAATGCCTTATTTACATAACTATTCATACCCTTTGCTATGAGACTCGAAATTGAGCTCAGGTGCATCTGGTTTTCATTGATCATCCTTGAGATGTTTCTACAACTTGATTGGAGTCCACCTGTGGTAAATTCAATTGTTTGGACATGATTTGGAAAGGCACACGTCTGTCTATATTAGGTTCACAGTTGACAATGCAGGTCAGAGCAAAAACCAAGCCATGAGGTTGAAGGAACGGAGGAAGGCTACCAAAAAAAAATCTGCAGCATTCCCCAAGAACACAGTCCCCAAGAACACAGTGGCCTCCATTATTCTTAAATGGAAAAAGTTTGGAACCACCAAGACTCTTCCTAGAGCTGAAAAGTTCTCAGAACGTATGACTTCGTTCCCAGAACCAATGGGAAACAAAAAACGTACGTTCCCACAACTTCCAAGGAACCAAATGTGCTAGCTGTGCTAACTTTAACCCTAACCCTAGCCCTAGCTTTCACAGTAAAAAAAATAGAAGCATATTAAGACAGTAGTCTATTTGGCAAGCTTGACCTCCCGAAGTTGTTGACTTGTGCTAGAAAGTTAGCTAGCAGTTCTCAGCTGTCATCGGTTTCTTGCTGGAGTTATTAAAAGGCATTATTTTCATGTTTTTTTATTTAATGTAACAAATCAAACATTAATCAAACATCGGTTACTGGCCCAAGACTCTAACCTCTAGGCTACCTGCCTCTCCTAAACCTAAACCCGACCTAAACCTTTCCTAACCGTGGGTGTGGAAAGATCTCCTTTATAGTAAATACATGAATGTATCATTGTATTTGCAGGTCAGAGAAAAAAGCCTTTTATAAGCATCTCATGCAATTCTACATCATTTTACATATTAGCGGAATATGTTTTAATACCACACAAATTGCTGAAATTACAGGCTAAGAAGAGACAGAGGGATAGGCCTATGTGTTCATCAAATCATATTTCTCCAATGCCAAATCTGAGACGTCATTAGGAATCTGAAAATGGCACTTTCAAAAGTTAGACCTACCTTTCCACCCCAGACAGAGTAGGCCAACCAACGCAGAAAAATGTAAGCTTTAACTGCTGGGTACTCTTCTTCCGTGTCTTAACCCAGTGAGAGAAGGTCACAAGTGTTTCCCTAAAACGTGTCTGAGGCTACTATTGTACAGAAAATGAATAACTTAATCAATTGATAAGCAAAGTACATTTTTTTGTCTCCTCGGCTATAAAAGGTTGTAGCTAAGCCTCGGAACAATGATATCCCCATATGCATCGGAGTCACGTCTTTCCCAGATATTTTACAGCTTGTTTCTAGAATAAATGATTGCGGACCAAAGCGCTGTGATAGATCACTTTATATAATCGGATCCATATTATTTACTTCAAAATGTTAAGATAACAAGGGGTAGGCCTGTGCTTTTTGCCATTTTCTTTAATAAAAGGTAGGCCTATGGCATACCCTCTCATAACCCCTCAATTCTTGGTTTTAACTTAATAGCCCACTGACAGAGGTAGGCTATTTAAAGACTGCATGGTGGGTGCAGGAATTGACCAATACATCTATGGATATAGAAAGGTAGGCCTACCACTAATTTCTTAAATAGGAAGAAATAGCCTTCAACACAATGCCTCTTGTTGTTAAGTCTAATTATATTAGAGAGAGTTGAAATTAAGTCTGCCTACTCGAATTTGACCTCCATTTCCGATTGATTGTGCCGCAGCTGCTGCTTCAAATTTCAGCACCACAATCTAAGTTACTAGAATCTAGCTTACTGTGAGGTCAATAACTCTGATAAATACATAATGGGCAAGAAACATACTGTATTTAATCAAAACAACTATAGTAGTAGAAACATACTGTATTTAATCAAATCAACTATAGTAGTAGAAACAAACTGTTTTAAATCAAATAAATTATAATGGTAGAAAGCTATCAAAGTTGACTCATGATCCTCCTCGTCTTCGCAGTCTCCTTCTCCAACTGAATAGAACATAGGCTGTAGGCTAGTCCACGCGCAAGATCTTTTGGGCCAGGCCTAATCAACAACAAAAAATTGAAAGAAGCCTTTGACTCTCCTTCTGAACTGCCAGTGTAGGCCTACACAGCACACCCATTGGTTAAACAGCACACAAAAAAAGGTGTTGATCAGCAAGAGCAGAGCAGGCCGGGGCTCAGGGTTGGAATATCCATTGCAGTGTGTAATGCAGCCTAGTTGTATTTAGACAATCCCAGCAGCTATCTTAGAAATATAACTGCTTTGTGCTTCTCTGAGCATGCATTTTGTAGCCTATAGGCCATGGATAATTTGATTGACCACACTAAATAGCCTATAGGCGCATTTGATATTGCGCGACCAGTACAGAGAGAACTAAAGTCTGAAATGTATGCACTCACTACTGCTCTGGATAAGAGTGTCTGCTAAATGACTAAAATGTAAATGTGAAATGAGAATGAGTCACACATTGATATATACCCTAATAAGCAACTATACTAAACAAAAATATAAACGCAACATGCAACAATTACAACGATTTTACTGATTTACAGTTCATATAAGGAAGTCAGTCAATAGAAATAAATAAATTAGGCCCTAATCTATGGATTTCACATGACTGGGCAGGGCCTGAGAGGGGATAGGCCCACCCACTGAGGAGCCAGTCCCAGACAATCAGGATGAGTTTTTCCCCACAAAAGGGCTTTATTACAGACAGAAATACTCCTCAGTTTCATCAGCTGTCTGGGTGGCTGATCTCAGATGATCCTGCAGGTGAAGAAGCCGGATGTGGAATTCCTGGGCTGGCGTGGTTACACGTGGTCTGCGGTTGTGAGGCCGGATGGACATACCGCCAAATTCTCTAAAACGATGTTGGAGGTGGCTTATGGTAGAGAAATTAACCTTCAATTATCTGGCAACAGCTCTGTTGGACATTCCTGCAGTCAGCATGGCAATTGCACGCTCCCTCAAAACTTGAGACATCTGTGGCATTGTGTTGTGTGACAAAACTGCACATTTTAGAGTGGCCTTCTATTGTCGCGTATAGAAAATGGCTGGGATCTTTTATTTCAGCTCATTGAACATGGGAACAACACTTTACAGTTTTGTTCAGTATAATTCTAAAACACTGAGAAATATTGAAATGTCATCAATTACAAATGACATGACCCTCCCCTGCACTAGATACAAAAAATACTAAACCCTCCCACTTAACTGAAATTGAAAAAGCAACCCTCCCACTTTTTCCTCCAGGTACCCATTATGTACATTTTGATCCATCCCTTATAGAAGGTAAAGTAAACATCCAAACCGGTACGTGAATGAATACTTGTATATCGTTTTTTACAGTTTACCTCCCAGACTTGCCCTAGCCTCAACCTTATCCCTGACCCTAGCTCCAACCCTAGTCATAATCCTAACCCTAAGCTTAACCCTAGCCCAGGTTGTTTGTCATATGGCAGGTATTACAGTAAAGCCAGACAAAATGAATCCAGCACGTACTCAAACATGTTTAGACATGCTGTCAAATAATCTAATAACAATAGATATACCAATACATGATGTTTATTCATTTCTTCTTCAAGACTTAGTGTCTCACAAAGAGTCTCTCACAAAGAAAAAACAGAAAGTCAATAGAAACAATCAGAGGGAGATCAGTAAGTGAAGGAGAGATGACAGGTTTTCTCTTCTCCTGGACGGAGGGATTGTGTTGCCTCAGCAGGCTTTTCATATCTCATAGAGCTGATATCTTTGGGACATGACATGAGCCCTGAATATTATTTTAATCGATTCATGTGACTGACACGAAAATACTTTAACATCCATGTCCATCTGTAATTCAAATGTATTCCACCGGCTGTCTGATGAGGCCTTTGTGTGTGTGTGTGTGTGTTTGCGTGTGTTTGGTTTTACTATCCTTGTGGGGACCAGAAGTCCTCACAAGGATAGAAAAAGGTTATTGGACAAGTAGGGACATTTTGCAAGTCCCCACATGGAAAAAGGCTTTTCAAGGCTTAGGGGTTAGGTTAGGTTCAGGGTTAGGGTTACAATTAGAGTTAGGTGTTAAGGTTCGGAGTTAGGGATAGGTTTAGGGTTTTGGGATTAGGGTAAGGGTTAGGGGTTAGGGAAAATAAGATTTTGAATAGGAATCAATTGTTTGGTCCCCACAAGGATAGTCAAACAAACAAAAGTGTGTGTGTGTGCGTGTGCGCTTGTAGGGAAGCCCCAGAAGTGACTCTTATTGGCATGCAAAATATTTTGTTGTCTTCTTAGGAATTCAGCCTTCTCTGTATTATCTCTCCAACCTCCATTCTGTCACACCTCTGAGAATAAAATCCAATAAAAAAATGTTTGTCACATGCGCTGAATACAACAGGTGTGGACCTTACCATGAAATGCTTACTGACAAGCCCTTAACCAGTTTTAACAGTTTTAAGAAAATAGAGTTAAGAAAATATTTACTAAAAACTCAAGTAAAAAAATAAATTAAAATAATACAATAAAATAACAATATCAAGGCTATATACAGGGGGTACCGGTACCGAGTCATTGTGCGGGGGTACAGGTTAGTCGAGGTCATTTGTACATGTAGGTAAGAGTAAAGTGACTATGAATAGATAATAAACAGCCAGTAGCAGCAGTGCAAAAACAGAAGGGGGGAGGGGTTAATGCAAATAGTCTGGGTAGCCATTTTATTAATTGTTCAGCAGCCTTATGGCTTGGGGGTATAATCTGTTAAGGAGTCTTTTGGATCTAGATATGGAGCTCCGGTACCGCTTGCCGTGAGAACAGTCTATGACTTGGGTGACTGGAGTCTTTGACATTTTTCCCCCCTCTGATACCACCTAGTATATACTGTAGGTCCTGGATGACAGGAAGCCCTCTGCTGCGCCTTACAGTTGGATGCCGAGCAGTTGCCGTACCAGGCAGTGATGCAACCGGTCAAGACGCTCTCGATTGTGCAGCTGTATAACTTTTTGAGGATCTGGGGACCCATGCCAAATCTTTTCAGTCTCCTGATGGGGAAGGGCTTTGCCATGCACTCTTCACGATTGTCTTGGTGTGTTTGGACCATGTTAGTTTGTTGGTGATGTGGACACCAAGGAACTCAAATCTCCCGACCCGCTCCACTACAGCCCCGTTGATGTGAATGGGGGCTTGTTCGGCCCTCCTTTTCCTGTAGTCCACGATCAGCTCCTTATGTCTTGCTCACTTTGAGGGAGATATTGTTGTCCTGGCACCACACTGCCAGGTCTGTGACCTTCTCCCTATAGGCTGTCTCATCATTGTCGGTGATCAAGCCTACCACCGCTATGTTGTCAGAAAACTTAATGATGGTGTTGGAGTTGTGCTTGGCCATGTAGTCGTGGGTGTACAGGGAGTACAGGAGGGGACTAAGCACGCACTC
Source organism: Brachymystax lenok tsinlingensis (assembly GCA_030435695.1). NCBI lineage: Eukaryota > Metazoa > Chordata > Actinopteri > Salmoniformes > Salmonidae > Brachymystax > Brachymystax lenok. The sequence goes on from CM059781.1 coordinate 19,768,389, forward strand.
CTGAGGGGCCCCCGTGTTGAGGATCAGCGTGGCAGATGTGTTGTTGCCTACCCTTACCACCTGGGGGCGGCCGCAAGAAGTCCAGGATAGAGTTGCGGAGGGAGGTGTATAGGCCCAGGGTCCTGAGCTTAGTGATGAGCTTTGTGGGCACTATAGTGTTGAACGCTGAGCTGTAGTCAATGAACAGCATTCTCACATAGGTGTTCCTTTTGTCCAGGTGGGAAAGAGCAGTGTGGCTCTGTTGTCTTTACAGGTCTGTTGGTCTGATATCTGATTGGAGGTTAACTTTACAGTAATACTATTGGTCAACAACTCAGATTTTGAATCCTAACAACTCAGATGTTATACAGTCTTAGATTCATTCTACACTGCTCAAAAAAATAAAGGGAACACTAAAATAACACATCATAGATCTGAATGAATGAAATAATCTTATTAAATACTTTTTTCTTTACATAGTTGAATGTGCTGACAACAAAATCACACAAAAATTATCAATGGAAATCAAATTTATCAACCCATGGAGGTCTGGATTTGGAGTCACACTCAAAATTAAAGTGGAAAACCACACTACAGCCTGATCCAACTTTGATGTAATGTCCTTAAAACAAGTCAAATTGAGGCTCAGTAGTGTGTGTGGCCTCCACGTGTCTGAATGACCTCCCTACAATGCCTGGGCATGCTCCTGATGGGGTGGCGGATGGTCTCCTGAGGGATCTCCTCCCAGACCTGGACTAAAGCATCCGCCAACTCCTGGACAGTCTGTGGTGCAACGTGGCGTTGGTGGATGGAGCGAGACATGATGTCCCAGATGTGCTCAATTGGATTCAGGTCTGGGGAACGGGCGGGCCAGTCCTTAGCATCAATGCCTTCCTCTTGCAGGAACTGCTGACACACTCCAGCCACATGAGGTCTAGCATTGTCTTGCATTAGGAGGAACCCAGGGCCAACCGCACCAGCATATGGTCTCACAAGGGGTCTGAGGATCTCATCTCGGTACCTAATGGCAGTCAGGCTACCTCTGGCCAGCACATGGAGGGCTGTGCGGCCCCCCAAAGAAATGCCACCCCACACCATGACTGACCCACCGCCAAACCGGTCATGCTGGAGGATGTTGCAGGCAGCAGAACGTTCTCCACGGCGTCTCCAGACTCTGTCACGTCTGTCACGTGCTCAGTGTGAACCTGCTTTCATCTGTGAAGAGCACAGGGCGCCAGTGGCGAATTTGCCAATCTTGGTGTTCTCTGGCAAATGCCAAACGTCCTGCACGGTGTTGGGCTGTAAGCACAACCCCCACCTGTGGACGTTGGGCCCTCATACCACCCTCATGGAGTCTGTTTCTGACCGTTTGAGCAGACACATGCACAGTTGTGGCCTGCTGGAGGTCATTTTGCAGGGCTCTGGCAGTGCTCCTCCTTGCACAAAGGCGGAGGTAGTGGTCCTGCTGCTGGGTTGTTGCCCTCCTACGGCCTCCTCCACGTCTCCTGATGTACTGGCCTGTCTCCTGGTAGCGCCTCCATGCTCTGGACACTACGCTGACAGACACAGCAAACCTTCTTGCCACAGCTCGCATTGATGTGCCATCCTGGATGAGCTGCACTACCTGAGCCACTTGTGTGGGTTGTAGACTCCGTCTCATGCTACCACTAGAGTGAAAGCACCGCCAGCATTCAAAAGTGACCAAAACATCAGCCAGGAAGCATAGGAACTGAGAAGTGGTCTGTGGTCACCACCTTCAGAACCACTCCTTTATTGGGGGTGTCTTGCTAATTGCCTATAATTTCCACCTGTTGTCTATTCCATTTGCACAACAGCATGTGAAATTTATTGTCAATCAGTGTTGCTTCCTAAGTGGACAGTTTGATTTCACAGAAGTGTGATTGACTTGGAGTTACATTGTGTTGTTTAAGTGTTCCCTTTATTTTTTTGAGCAGTGTATCTTTCTCTTATGTGCCTGGCCTGCGCTGGTGAGATACCTACACTCTCTCTCTCTCCCTCTCCCTAAGCTATGGCCATGGCACAAGCCATGGTTTCTTTATCTCTTTCTTTCTCTCTCTGATCATGCTTAGAATAATGCTTTGTTAATGTCAGTTTTGCCTTGTAACTTAAGCTTTATGCCTTGTATGTGAATCCATTCATTTTACAAAGTAATTAAGTACAGTTGTATTCAGAATTCCATTCTCATGACCATTCCTTGATCTTAGTCAGCTAAACGCATAATACTTTATTGCACATGGTTTACATAGTCTCTTGCATATTGCTATTTATCTTTATGTAAGGTATATACTGTATAACATGAATACGATAAATATTACCCCACTACATGCCTGTGTTTGTCTTAGCGCTACAGTTACAGGGGAGATCCCATCTTATGACAGCGTCTCTGTGTCAGCTTTTCTCTAACTGGTCCTAACAGGCACACTCTTATCTAAATAGGATTAAACATTCATTTTCTATGATCCTCTATCAGACTGGATTGACCAAACCAAGTCCTATGAATGGTCATAGGAACTGTCAGCAGAAACGCAAACTTCAGGACAATGAATTTTATTGTTGAAGAGAGCATTAGTATAATGAGAGACGACGTGTACTGTTTCAGTTTTCTTATCTCTGCGGCTGTACATTATGGAGGATGTGTATCCATTGTCTTCAAGTGGTGATAAAATGTACCCAAAAGTAAACTGAACTGGACCGATGTCAACTAACTGGTAATTTGTGTGTCTCTGTGTTAATATATCTTAATAACAACACAGAGCCTGTAAAGAAATAATACAAATATCCTAACAGATAATGAAGTATACTATCTAACTAAATATTCTAAGATATCTTACGTGAGATGCAGAGTACATGCCTGTCTCCAGGTGAGTACCAGGCAAGACTCAGCAATGGAACACATCAATACAAGGCTTCTCCATCTTGCCCTGTTAGAGTATGGGAATCACAGATCCTTCTCTCCATCCCTTCATCCATCTTGTAGGCTCGGGCCTGAACTATGTGCTCTCTGTGCTCTCTCTCCAACAGTAACCAGAGAATTGACTACAGAAATGTGTGTTAAAATGTCCTCTGAAGATCATCTATATGGAAGTAAGATCTCTGTGGTTACTTGTAGTTGTTCAGAGTGAACTCTGACGACACTGTACACAGTTGTCCTCTCAGGAATGCTGCCTTACTGAATCTCTATTGCTCCAAGTCCACCCCTTCTTCAGGTCATCACACATACAGTAGATGTGATCCCCTACCTAGAGGATGTTGGCTGGTTTGATCTGATTCTATATTTTAGTTTCATTACCTTTGGTTTGGTCAACAGTTGATTTAGAATATAAACAAGTCAGATGTGGTATAAAGTGAATAAAGGTATGTTGTTCTCTCTCTTGCTCCTGTTATCCACTTTGTATCATACTTTGTAACTTAAGCTTCATGCCTTGCATTAAGTAATGCTTGCATTTGCGTTCACTTCTCACAACCATTTCTTGATCTTAGTCAGCTAAACACATAATACTTGATTGCACATGGTTTCACAATAATATTAAATGGAGTCAGATAGTCAGGTTTATCAAGTAGATAGTAAATATTATTTATCACTACACTCTCTCCTGCAGGACCTCTGTTTGTCGCTGTAGTTAAACTGAAAATAATTAGGACTGATGATTCTGTTGTTGAAGGATTTCAGATCTCAATCTCTTTCACCGATAACATTATAGCTACAGCATCCTCCACTTTGAGCTCCAGAGGGTTACCCCTTCACTAAATCACTGCTGCCCAGGGAGGAGGGGGGGTTCCCTGGGAGAGTGATCCAGCCAACCCCCCTGCACTCTCTGGAGCTCCACGAATGCTCAACTCAATAAATCAGCCATAAGGACAGTTTCCCAAGAATGCCCCGACCGAGAGGGCCAGAGGGAAGGGGGTGATGGGGGACAGGGAGGGGGGAGAGATAACCTCAGAGATGGGAGGTTGTGATCTTTAGGGGAGGTCTCAAGAGAGGGATGTGATGGATAGAGGTGCAGGCTTGTATAGAGACATCTAGCTGTGCTGTGGCATGCTGGGAAAGAAACGGACTTCTTCAACATCCTCCACTTGAACATGAACTTCACACACACACACAAACAAAAAGCATTATAACATTTCCATTCCTTTCTGCATGATTCTATTGCATCCCTCAAAAGAGGTGCTGCATATCCATATGACAGAAAAAAATATATATTCACACTCAGACATACACACTCTCACAGTGCAACATGAGAACCACTGTACTGAGATGTCGTAGGTGTTACAGCCACAGAAAAATATTAATTAGTCTGAAGTTTATAGTGTGAAAGGAATCTCTTGCTGAAAATGGAGACAGGTGGAGACCTATCATCAGATGAGATGGTGAATTCACAGGGTGGCAAGCAGAAACACATGCTCTCTTTCTCTCTTTCTCTCTTTCTCTCTAACTCTCTCTCCCTCATCTGTGAGGGAAGTGAAAATAGCTTTTCTTCTCATCTGAGGTTTGATTCAAGGTTATCCAGGCGAGAAAGAGCTTACAGAGCAGCGTGTTATAGCTCTCACAGGTCTATTTCTACTCAGCTCAGAGAGGAATATTGGCTTTTCTGCTCTTTGTGTTATCCACACTGTTTTAATGACATACAGCATAAATCGGCTTCATATAAACAGAGTTTATTTAGCGTTTTAATTAAATCAATTCCATTGGGATGCATGTAGCCTTGAGGTTTTTAATTTCAAGCTATTTTACAAAATTGATCAATTTGATCATTTCAAAATGGCTTATGGTAAACAAGGAAGTGTGTTCTGGTTAAAGGTCACAATATGGAGATACTGTGATGTAGTCAATCACTAACAAACACGGCTGCTGCATCATGTTCAAATTGGGAAATGAAACCTGTAGGAAGATACACAAGTATGTACACTACCGTTCAAAAGTTTGGGGTCACTTACAAATGTCCTTGTTTTTGAAAGAAAGCTAATTTTTTGTCCATTAAAATAACATCAAATTGATCAGAAATACAGTGTAGACATCATGGACAAACTGAATTGGTCCACCCACACGGCAGGTAGCGGCAGGTAGCCTAGTGGTTAGAGCGTTGGACTTGTAACCGGAGGGTTGCAAGTTCAAATCCCCGAGCTGACAAGGTGAAAATCTGTCAGTTAACCCACTGTTCCCCGGGCGCCGAAGACGTGGATGTCGATTAAGGCAGCCCCCCCGCACTTCTCTGATTCAGAGGGGTTGGGTTAAATGCGGAAGACACATTTCAGTTGAAGGCATTCGGTTGTACAACTGACTAATAATGGTGACTTTGACTTTGACACACAGACAGCATGGTGAAGAAGGCGCAACAGTGCCTCTTCAACCTCAGGAGGCTGAAGAAATTTGGCTTGTCACCAAAATCACTCACAAACTTCTACAGATGCACAATTGAGAGCATCCTGTTGGGCTGTATCACCGCCTGGTATGGCAACTGCTCCGCCCACAACCGTAAGGCTCTCCAGAGGGTAGTGAGGACTGCACAACGCATCACCGTGGGTAAACTACCTGCCCTTCAGGACACCTACACCACCTGATGTCACAGGAAGGCCAAAAATATAATCAAGGACAACAACCACCCGAGTCACTGCCTGTTCACCCCGCTATCATCCAGAAGGTGAGGTCAGTACAGGTGCATCAAAGCTGGGACCGAGAGACTGAAAAACAGCTTCTACCTCAAGGCCATCAGACTGTTAAACAGCAATCACTAACATTGAGTGGCTGCTGCCAACATACTGACTTAAATCTCTAGCCACTTTAAAAATAGGAATTGGATGTAACAAATGTATCACTAGCCACTTTAAACAATTTTGTATATAATGTTTACATATCCGACATACTCATATCAAATGTATACACTACTCTAAACCATCTACTGAATCTTGCCTATGCCATTCGGCCATCGACTCAAATATCTAGCCACTTTAATAATTATAATTGGAAGAAATAAATGTATCACTAGCCACTTTAAACGATGCCATTTATATAATGTTTACATATCCTACATTCCTCATCTCATATGTATATACTGTACTCCATACCATCTACTGCATCTTGCCTACGCCGATCAGCCATCGCTCATCCATATATTTATATGTACATACTCGTATTCATTCCTTTACTCTTGTGTGTATAAGGTAGTTGTTGTGAATTTGTTAGATTACTTGTTAGATACTACTGCATGGTCGGAACTAGAAGCACAAGCATTTCGCTACACTCGCATTAACATCTGCTAACCATGTGTATGTGACAAATAAAATTTGATTTGATTTGACATTGTTAATGTTGTAAATGACTATTGTAGCTGGAAACGGCAGATTTTTATGGAATATCTACATAGGCATACAGAGGTGTCTGTTTCTCAAACTAGACACTCTAATGTGCTTGTCCTCTGGCTCAGTTGTGCACCGGGGCCTCCCACTCTTCTTTCTATTCTGGTTAGAGCCAGTTTGCGCTGTTCTGTGAAGGGAGTAGTACACGGCGTTGTACGAGATCTTCAGTTTCTAGGCAATTTCTCACATGGAATAGCCTTCATTTCTCAGAACAAGAATAGACTGACGAGTTTCAGAAGAAATGTCTTTGTTTCTGGCCATTTTGAGCATGTAATCGAACGCACAAATGCTGATGCTCCAGATACTGAATTAGGCAAATGAAGGCAAGTTTTATTGCTCTTTAATCAGTACAACATTTTTCAGCTGTGCTAACATAATTGCAAAAGGGTTTTCTAATGATCAATTAGCCTTTTAAAACGATAAACTTGGATTAGCTAACACAATGTGCCATTGGAACACAGGAGTGATGGTTGCTAATAATGGGCCTCAGTACGCCTTTGTAGATATTCCATAAAAAGTCAGCCGTTTCCAGCTAAAATAGTCATTTACAACATTAACAATGTCTACACTGTATTTCTGATCAATTTGATAGTATTTTAATGAACAAAAAATTTGCTTTTCTTTCAATAACAAGGACATTTCTAAGTGACCCCAAACCTTTGAACGATAGTGTATGTATACACAGTGGTTCTTTTTTCAACAAACGTTGAGTCAGTAAATAGATATTTCAGTATTATTGTTTTCGAAATGGAAAGGCACAATACTGGCTTACAATTAAAACACATTTTTTATTCGAGCAACTATTAAAAGCTAAAAGTTTTGGCCTTAATCAGAACCAGTATCATTGTTATTTGAATCTACATTAAATAGAAGATCAAATGTAGTAGTGATCAATAATGTGATCGTGGCCAGCTGTATCCTGGCTTCACATCCAAGTTCATGTTCAGTCATATTGATTATGTTGCTATTGATTATGTAATGGTTCAGCAAGGGGTAGAGGTTACCGTCCTTTGTAAATTGATTAACACAGTAGGAGAATACCATTATGTTAAACATGTGTAAATCTATTTCTCACAAAAGATACCCATTGCCTCCTTATTAATTGTTCCAATCTACAACATGGAAATATAATGTAGCCCAGGATTTCCTCTTCTCATCCTCCCTCCTTCTCAGCCACATCCCATGATCTACCTTCCCTCCTAGAGCTCCTACGATCTTGTCAACTGGTTTAGGGAAGGGGATGCCTAGTCAGTTGCACAACTGAATGCATTCAACCAAAATGCGTCTTACGCATTTAACCCAACCCCTCTGAATCATTGGCACCCAGGGAGCAGTTGTTATTGGGGGTTAACTGCCTTGCTCAAGGGCAGATTTTTCCACCTTTTAAACTAACCTTTCGGTTACTTGCCCAAAGCTCTTAATCGCTAGGCTACCTGCTAGCTGTGTGTGTGTGTGTGTGTGTGTGTGTGTGTGTGTGTGTGTGTGTGTGTGTGTGTGTGTGTGTGTGTGTGTGTGTGTGTGTGTGTGTGTGTGTGTGTGTGAGAGAGAGAGAATTTGGACAATGGACAACAAAGTCTTCCCAGTTCAAACCTTTCTGCCTGTCCTGACCCTGATCCTGCCTGCTGTCCTATACCTGCCTGTCTCTGATTTTGATTATTTTTCGGACTCTTTGCCTGCCTTGACCTACCGATTGCCTGCCCCTTGTACTTTAATAAACTCTGTAACTCGTGCTATCCGCCTCCTGTGTCTACATCTGGGTCTTAGCCTGAGCCCAGTGGCGATTTTAGAATGTAAATCTTGGTGGGGCAAACAAAACAAATGTGGGATGCATGCCAGCAAAGCCACTACACAACACAACACTAAACAATACATTAATTGCACTATAACGGTGACAAACGGTGCCAACAAACTGTTAGGGCCTTCAGAAAGCTGTCCCAACAGCAGAGTCCCAACACCTTACCACTGCTACATCTGGCTATCAGCAGAGCCTTGTCTGACAGCGAAACAGTTCATTCAGCCTCATATACTGCCTTAAAAAAAACATATATGATTGAGATGTACAAACTATGGCAGAAGGAGACAACAAGCAGATAAGAGGCAATCCGTCATTTCGATTAAGACATTAATGAGCGAGCGACGACGGACGTTGTCAATATAACTATTTCTTCAGCATTTTTGAAATGTACAGCAACAGAATTCAGAACATGGACCGTTCTTACAGTGTACTCCCTGTACAACAAGTCAGAACCATAGGATAAATAAAGAGGGCATATAAACAGACAATGAAATCTCTTACAATATTCAATGATTACATTTCTCTTAAACAGGTTATAGGCTACATGTGCACCACCAAGTTAGAACATTAGGCAAAATTAAGAGGTTAAAATAGACCAAATAATTAAGGTGAGGCACATTGAATGTCGTTTGAGCCTTTGCTTGTCAAAAAAGATACAAGTCATATGACACTATTTGATGCTTTAAATAAGCTTTTTATTTGATGCGTCAAATAACACAATTCTATTATAGAATGTTGTGTGTGCTGAATTTGCACGTGCAAGCCAAGTGCCACCACTACTATCATTAGCACTGTCAAAGCTGTACAGAAAAAAATTACAAACAAGCACACACCGGCCGATGTGTTTGCAATACCGCGTTGGTGAAAGTAGACCAAATTATTAGGGTGAGACACATGGGCTACTAACAGCTTACTACACAACATACACTTAGTGTAACTTTCTTAGCTAGAGTATACATATCTCCCTGGCATATTACATCATTTATGCAGCAGCATACAAGACATTTTTGGACTCACCTTGTGAAGGTTGCGTGGCGGTCCTTTATGGGCTAATTTTGTCATCAAACTTTGTCATCAAAGTCTGGCATTCTCTTATGGTGGTAGGTAACTTGGGGGGAAAAAACACAGCCACTCCATTGAATAGCAGGCTAATGGTTGCTTTGCAATGTTTGCAGTTAGCCACTGATTCCTTACAAACCACTCATTGTTGAATTTGCGATTTCCAACTTGTTGTGTAGTCTTTATGTTCAATGGCCGATGAGCACCAATACGTTTTATCAATAATTTCTCTTCATTTGACAAGGATTAAACATGATTTGCCAGTAGATTGTCGACTTTATTCATGAGGATGACTGCTAGCTAAGACTTTGAAAGTAAGATGCTGACATGATCAGTCCAATCAAAGCTACTGTACATATAACGTGATTTTACGTCCTTTTACCTGTGTCCAATGACCTTGAGCCTTCTTGGAAGGGCACTTGTAATATAACTCTATGGCAGGACCCAAAGGGCTGAAATTTTAGACGTCTACCCTTACTAAAGACTTAAACTTGGTGATGACGTAGTGTCCCCATGAGTGACAGAACACTGAGCCAACCTGCATTTTGGAGCTGCCTTACTCAAGAAAACAAAAAAGAGTCCACGTTTGTAGGTGGCTTTATTATCTCAATGATATATATTTGTTTTTACTTTGTTTGCAAACTGATATGTGACACGTATTAATGCCCAAATAACATGCAAAACAGACAAGCCCCTTCCAATGTTTGTATTTATATATACAGTACTGTGCAAAGGTTTTAGGCAGGTGTTAAAAAATGTTGTAAAGTAAGAATGCTTTAAAAAAAGAGACATGTTGATAGTTTATATTTATCAATTAACAAAATGCAAAGTGAGTGATCAGAAGAAAAATCGACATCAAATCAATATTTGGTGTGACCATCCGTTGCCTTCAAAATAGCATCAATTCTTCTAGGCACACCTGCACACAGTTTTTGAAGGAACTCAGCAGGTAGGTTGGCCCAAACATCTTGGATAACTAACCACAGTTCTTCTGTGGATTTAGGCAGCCTCAGGTGCTTCTCTCTCATCATGTAATCCCAGACAGACTCGATGATGTTGAGATCAGAGCTCTGTGGGGGCCATACCATCACTTCCAGGACTCTTCTTCACACTGAAGATTGTTCTTAATGACATTCGCTGTATGTTTGGGGTCGTTGTCATACTGCATAATACTTTTGGGGCCAATCAGATGCCTCCCTGATGGTATTGCAGGGTGGATAAGTATCTGCTTGTACCTCTCAGCATTGAGGAGACCATTAATTCTGACCAAATCCCCAACTCCATTTGCAGAAATGCAGCCCCAAACTTGCAAGGAACCTCCACCATGATTCACTGTTGCAGACACTCTTTCGTGTACCGCTCTCCAGCTCTTCTGTGAACAAACTGCCTTCTGCTACAGCCAAATTTCAAATGTTGACTCATCAGTCCAGAGCACCTGCTGCCATTTTTCTGCACCCCAGTTCCTGTGTTTTCATGCATAGTTGAGTCGCTTGGCCTTGTTTCCACATCGGAGTTATGGCTTTTTGGCCGCAAGTCTTCCATGAAGGCCACTTCTGACAAGACTTCTCTGGACAGTAGATGGGTGTACCAGGGTCCCACTGTTTTCTGCCAATTCTGAGCTGATGGCACTGCTGGACATCTTCCGATTGCGAAGGGAGGTAAGCATGATGTGTCTTTCATCTGCTGCAGTTTCCTTGGCCGACCACTGCGTCTACGGTCCTCAACGTTGCCCATTTCTTTGTGCTTCTTCAAAAGAGCTTGGACAGCACATCTGGAAACCCCTGTCTGCCTTGAAATTTCTGCCTGGGAGAGACCTTGCCGATGCAGTATAACTACCTTGTGTCTTGTTGCTGTGCTCAGTCTTGCCATGGTGTATGACTTTTGACAGTAACTGTCTTCAGCAACCTCACCTTGTTATCTGAGTTTGGCCGTTCCTCACCCAGTGTTATTCCTCCTACACAGCTGTTTCTGTTTCAGTTAATGATTGTGTTTCAACCTACATATTGAATTGATGATCATTAGCACATGTTTGGTATAATTGTTTAATCATACACCTGACTATATGCTTACAAAATCCCTGACTTTGTGCAAGTGTACCTACAAGAATAGATGCTAATATGACATTTGAAATGTCTCTATTCCTTTGAAACCTTTATGAGCGTAATGTTTACTGTTAATTTCGAAACAGTAAACCATATTTCACTTTATTATCTATTTCACTTGCTTTGTCAATGAACATATGTTTCCCAGGAGGGAGAGAGAAAGTAGATGACCAAACTAGGGGCTTATGTAGGCTTCCACGGGGAAGCTGCAGGATCCAAGTGTGTGTGTGTGTTAACACAGACAGCTGGAGGTGGCTGCCATCACGCTGAATAGAAAATAGAAGAGGGGTGTTCTTTCTCCTTTGTTCTTTTTCTGCCTTGCTTATTCCTCTTTCTCCTCTGGATGAGAAGAATAAAGGAAGAACACCGACATATATTTCTACCAGGAAAGACTTGCAGCAAGAAAATGAAACACTTCCACTGCATTGATATAGTTATTGTGTAGTAGTTACAGATCTAACAGACATTGATTCTGATACCTCTCATACTAGCTGCTATTGTCTGATCCTCCTAAAACCCTCTGTGGCTTATAATGTCTGTACCATACTCAGGTGACCTAAACCAAAGATGAGTGTTAGAGAGAGCGAGATGTGATGCATGTGTGTGCATTCAAACATTTATAATTATCACATTCTGAATTGAAAAGTACCACTAAAGACAACTACAATTTATATCACCACCAAATATGGATAAACAAAGCCCTACAGATATAAAGTGCTCTCTTCCTGAGCTGTACTCTCCATTAATATCCAGTGTTAGATGATGCTGTTCCACTGTGTCACAGTGAGAGTTATATGGTGCTAGGTGAGGTAATGTTCTGGGTGGTATCACTGCTCTGACAGAGGACAAGACTCTCTGTCTATTTGTCTCTCACTCACACACACACACACACACACACACACACACACACACACACACACACACACACACACACACACACACACACACACACACACACACACACACACACACACACACACACACACACACACACACTCTCACACACACATTCACTCTCACCTTGGGTGAGCAGACACTGAAAAGCCCCACATGGTTACAGATGGGGCGTGAGAGCGAACGTGATGGGAGAAGGAGGCGACAACAAAGCGAGGACAGGTGGAAGAGAGACAAAGTGAGAGAAAGTAGGAAAAAGGAGCGAGAGAGAATCTTGAAAAAGATGGAAAAGAGGAGGTCAGGAGGATTGTTTGCCTTCACACTATTGAAGCACAGTTCATAACTCACTAGGAGCCATTGTTGATGTTCCGTCTAATGCTTTAGACAGACGAAACACTCAACTCACATGATCTGTCAAATACACACCGAGCTGATAGCCGCTGTGCTTATGCAGAGAGAGGGAGAGAGAGACAAAAAGCGAGAGACTGGTCTATCTGTATCGTTGCAGAGGGTGGAGTGGAGGAGGACATTATCCCCAGTCTATTTGTGTCTGTCGTTGTGTCTCTCTAACTGATCTATATTAGGAGGTCTGAGACTGCACCAAGGTCACTGCTGCGGCAGAGGAGGTTGGAGCATGTGTGTGTGTGAATGTGTGGGAATGTGCGTACAAGTTTGCTTGTGTGTGTGTGTCCTCCATATCCCTGGGTAAGAGTCCTATGTGTGTGTGCGTGTGCCAGTGATGAATGGTCTGTGTCTGTGAACCCGTGGTGTCCTTGAACCTCAAGGTCTGCCATATGGTCCACAGGACACACCAGCCCATAGGCACAGATCTACAATCAGCTCCCATCCCCCCAAACCATTATAAGGAAACCACTAAACTGACCATAGATCAGAGCGCTAGGGCTGAGGTTATTGGCCTTGGTCGCCTTCAGGATGTCTAAGCTGATGAAGGGATGTTCTTGTAATAACACGCTAAGACAGCTGCCCCTCTCCACGACTAGGCTGTTTCTACACACAGAAAGACATTTCTTCACAATGCTTTCTACATACAGAACATACTTCTCCTTGAAGCTTCATCCTTACACACTTTTCCTGGGTCACTTGGCGCTTTATATTCAAAGATGATATATATTAACACACCACTCAGACAGCAACACTTCACCCCAACGCTTTCTTCTGGCAGACAGATTAAAAGCTTTCCAGAGTAACTGTATCTCCTAACATCTCCTGTGTTTCCATCTCACCAAGGCTAGAGGACAGGATTGGTATACAAAGTCCTTTGCTGATTGATTTGTCTTTGAGAGCCTGGCTAATGCAGGCCTCTCTCCTTCTCTCTCTTTGCTGTTACACATCCATCCTTTAACGCTTAGACTACAGCCCAGCTAGTACATCCCCAGTCAAAACACCAGTCACAGATCACACTCACACTCTTTCACACGCTAACACACACTCACTCGTTCACTTGATAGGGCTTTAAACAAACAGAGACGGAAAGTGAGACCTCTTCCCTTTGAGGAAGTTTGGAGGGCCTGGATGTTTGCATGCAGGAGAGGGTTTGTGCCAAGGCTGTGGGCTGAGTGGCATCATTTGATGAAGTGAATCAGGAAAGCCTGTTCAGTCCTCCCTGAGTTGACTGTGTTTATAAAGAGTAAGAGCTGTACTCAATCAGCATCGCGGAAGTTCAGCTTTACAGCGTGATTGAAATGTTAAAGAAATGTTCCCGCTTTAGCGGGCTGCATTCACAGTACACACTGCATACTGTATGTCAGCTCAATCAGAAATGATCTTTACATTTCTATCGCGGAATGTGTAACACTTCAGCGTTACAGATTGAATAGAGGCGTATTCAATTACCTCTGTATAATAGCTTGTGTTAGAGGTCTTCACAGATCGGCCTGTACCTGAAACCCGATCCGAGATCCGAGCGGGTCCAAATCCAGAATTCTAAATGTCACGGGTCTGGGTCAGATCTGATGATTGTCACGGGTCTCGGGTATGTGTAATTTTGACTGACTTGTCCGGAAGGAAACATACAGATCCAAACGCGACTACTGCAGTAGAGAAAGAAAAATAAATTGTATAATTTCTGTTGCTGCTCTTGCTTTTCACGAGAGTGGCACGTGTAGCTTGTTGTTGTAGGCCAATCATAAGTCATCAAAGCGGCAATAGGCTACAGTCATAGAGCCTCCGTGTGTGGTACAAGTTAGGAGATATCTAATCAATGGAATATTGAATTAAAAGGATGGAATTAAAAGTTAAAGAAAGAAGGATAGGCTACAGCGACCAGGAGCCAACAGGTAGGCTGCTACTTCATATTCTGAATGGAGTTGTCGCTGTTTGTAACTGTAGGATGCGAAGGTGCATTCCTCGATTAGCCTAGCTAGCTTAACTAGCTTCTCCCGGTTTGATGCAGTCAAGACAGGTACCATGTAATCATATTGGATGATAAATAACCTAGCTATGGCAGCTATTAGTCTACTATAGCGCCAGTCGCTTAGTTGGTTGCTGTCTCTCATCTCTCCCTCCCTCCCTCCTCCCTGCTCACAGTGTTACTTGCTCACACTCACAGTAGCCTACAAACACAGCACTGGATCCGACCAGGTCTATAGGGAAAGGGTTTAGTTGTCCTTCGGTCCGTTGTCCTTCGGTCTCTATATTTAAAAAATTAAAATATGCATATCGGGTCAGGGTGAGAAATCCCCAGGTCCATTTCGGAATGTGAAGGCCTCCAGTAAGTGTGTGTGTGTGTGTGTGTGTGTGTGTGTGTGTGTGTGTGTGTGTGTGTGTGTGTGTGTGTGTGTGTGTGTGTGTGTGTGTGTGTGTGTGTGTGTGTGTGTGTGTGTGTGTGTGTGTGGAGGGTAATGAGTAATAGCAGTCTGAACAAGCTAATGGAGTGGGGCCAGTAAACACAGTTTAAAACCTTCACTGGCTGATGCACTGCTTTGAAGGATGATAGATTGCCCGAATTAAGCAAAGGGATTTCTTCCCCTCTTTCTTTCCTCCCTCCTTTCTTCCCCTACCCAAGCCTCAGGACTCCCTCTGTTTCTCATAAAGAGGAAATTGCACTCAGACTTCCTCTAGCTGCCAACTTCTCTCCCCTGCACAGGGTGACTGTGTATGGCGTTCACTGAGTAATTGTTGAGTGTTTTTAAAACACCAACCTCAGGTCATATGGGACTGTGAGTGTATGTGTGTGTTAGTGATGCTCAGGTTGACGCATAGCCCGCAGTCCCGGTGGTTATATCCGCAGGGCGGGCGGGTTTAGGGTGTTTAAATATTGTGTGGCTGAAGGGCGAGTGGGTTGAAATCTATCAGAAACACGTTGGACTGTTTTCACAGCTTTCTATTTCCTTACAACCGTTCAAACTGATGTCATTTGGATGTCATTTTTATTCAATAAGAGAAAAGCTGCAAAATGGGAAGTTGAAAATAAAGAAGCAAGGGTCACAAAAGTAATTTTGGGGAAGTATTTATTTGGTGAAGTGGTAAAAGAGGATGATAGCAATGCCGGCAACAATAGCAACATCACACTATGTTATGTGTGGTGATTGTGAGGCACTATCAAATTCGACTCTCACAAGACGGGGACTTCACGTAGGACTATGGCATGTCAAGGGAACTGTAGCCTAGTGTTCAGATGGGTTGAATGAAAACTGAAATCTGGACACTGATTGTAGGTCTATAACCTCTCACATATCCTTAATAATAACTCCTGCAGAATTATGTATTTCCTGCAGTAAAATTATACACCAAATGTAGGCAACATTTTTACTCGGGAACAGGAGTGGAGAAATATGATTTATTTATTTTAGTGTCTTGAGAGAATGCACTGTGCAGTTAGATACCATCTGTAGAGGTGCTTCATCAACATCTTTATCAGCATCATAAAAGCTGATAGTACAACATAGAATATGCATCCAAGCTGAACTGAAATCTATCAGAAACATGTTGGACTGTTTTCACAGCTTTCTATTTCCTGACAACTGTTCAAATTGATGTCATTTGGATGTCATTTTCTTTTTAGTTATTACATTTTCTCCCCAGTCCCTAAACGTCTTTACTCTGTGAAAGAAGCAGAGATGACAGAGAAACCTGTCAACTAGATTGAAGCATTCATTCTATAAATTTTAATATGACAATATTCTGGTGGGTTTATTTAGTCTTCTAGGGCAACATATGGGCTAATGACAGAATAGAAGCTGCATGTTGGCCTATCTAATTATAGACAAGTTAACTAACAAATAACCTACCAAAATGTCTGAAATTATAAGCAGAAACATATCTAAATCAGGCAAAAAAATCTGCAGAATATGTCCCCCTAAAATTCTGAAATTTTTGACTGTAGCCTGCATTTTCTATACTAGTGGGTTAGGGTTGGGTGCAGGCCTCAGATGTTCACTTTATCACATATAGTCGGGCAGTTGCGGATGGGTTATTAGTAATTGCAGGCGGGTGCGGGTGAACAAACAGCTGACCCACGCACCCCTATTGTGCGTGTGTTTGGCTGAAACACTGTTGCCATACATAAAACTGCAGTTTATAGTTTTGTATGTTCTTTAGGTTGGAGTTAGAAAATAATATTGCATTGACATTTACTTCATATACAGTGCCTTCAGAAAGTATTCATACCCCTTGGCTTATGTCACGTTTTGTTACGTTACAGCCTGAATCCAAAATGGATTGCATACATTTTTTACACACAATACCCCATAATGACAAAGTGAAAACAGTTTTTTGTATAAGTTTTCGCACAAATGTATTGAAAATGAAATAGAGATATAACTAATTTACATAAGTATTCACACCCCTAAGTCAATACTTTGTAGATGCACCTTTGGCAGCAATTAGAGCTGTGAGTCTTTCTGGGTAATTCTCTAAGAGCTTTCCACACCTGGATTGTGCAACATTTGCCCATTATTCTTTTTAAAATCCTTCTAGCTCTGTCAAATTGGTTGTTGATCATTGCTAGACAACCATTTTCAGGTCTTTCCATAGATTTTCAAGTAGATTTAAGTCAAAACTGTAACTTGTCCATTCAGGAACATTCACTATCTTCTTGGTAAGAGAGAGTAGATTCCAGTGCAGATTTGGCCTTGTGTTTTAGGTTATTGTCCTGCTGAAAGGTGAATTAATCTCCCATTGTCTGGTTCAAAGCAGACTGACAAGTTTTCCTCTAGGATTTAGCCTGTGCTTAGATCCATTCCGTTTCTTTTTTATTCTGAAAAACTCCCCAGTCGTAAACTATTACAAGCATACCCATAACATGATGCAGCCACCATTATGCTTGAAAATATGGAGAGTGGTACTCAGTAATTTGTTCTATTCGATTTGCCCCAAACATAACACTTTTGTTTTCAGGACAAAAAGTGAATTGTTTTGACACATTTTTTGCCGTATTACTTCAATTGCAAACAGGATGTAATGAGTCTCAGTGATGCAGGTACAGCAGAGTCAGGCGCAGGACAACAAAGATGAGTATACATAAACTTTACTCAAAATAGGAATAGCAATACACGTAGTGAAATATCACACAAAATAAACGGACCAAGATTACAACGAATAATCACGCACAAAAACATGGGGGGGAACATAGGGTTAAATAAGGAACATGTAATCATGGGAATAGAAACCATGTGTGTAAAAAATGAAGACAAAACCAACGGAAAATGAAAGATGGATCGGTGGCGGCTAGAAGACCGGTGACGTCGACCGCCGAACGCCGCCCCAACAAGGAGAGGGACCGACTTCTGCAGAAGTCGTGACACAGGATGCATGTTTTGGATTATTTTAATTCTTTACAGACGTTGTTCTTTTCACTCTGTCAGTAAGGTTAGTACTGGGGAGTAACTACAATGTTGATCCATCCTCAGTTTTCTCCTATCACAGCCATTAAACTCTGTAACTGTTTTAAAGTCACCATTGGCCTCATGGTGAAATCTCTGAGAGGCTTTCTTCCTCTACGGCAACTGAGTTAGGAAGAACGCCTGTATCTTTGTAGTGACTGGGTGTATTGATACACCATCCAAAGAGTAATTAATAACTTCACCATGCTCAAAGGTTGGTTGAATCTGTGTTTGAAATTCACTGCTTAACTGAGGAATCTTACATATAACTGTATGTGTGGGGTACAGAGATGAGGTAGTCATTCAAAAATCCTGTTAAATACTATTACTGCACACAGAGTGAGTCCATGAAACGTATTATGTTACTTGTTAAGCACATTTTAACTCCTGAACTTATTAAGCCATGCTATAACAAAGGGGTTGAATACTTATTGACTCAGCTTTTCAAAAACATAATTCCACTTCATGGGGTATATTGTGTAGGTCAGTGACAAAAATCTTCATTTAATCAATTATAAATTCAAGCTGTAACACAAAAAAATGTAGAAAAAGGCAAGGGGTGTGAATACTTTCTGAAGGCAAAGTCCATTCTGTGAAGAAATAGCTCTTACTGCGTTGTTAGACTGAATAATAATGTGTCGAAATTCAAGGAATTTAATCACACTATTCAACCTTATCAATGTTTACTGATGAGGCAAGTCAATTCCTTATTCATCCAGAATGGAAATATCATTCATTCAGAAATCAGAGAAAATTACAATGGACTTTTCCTTTGCAAATTTAAAAAATGTGGACGTTCAATGTATATGCAAAAGGGTGTAAAGAATGTCCTAGTAAATGACTGGGCAAACTCTACCAGCTATAAAATAGGGTTAGGATCAATAGTAAAGGGTATCAAACAGATAGAATAGGGTCTTACTAATTAGATAGCACAAAAACAAAACCTAACACGGACACACACACACACACACACACACACACACACACACACACACACACACACACACACACACACACACACACACACACACACACACACACACACACACACACACACTTGGTCTCTAAGGCCTCGTAACAGAGCCAGCGAGGTACAGCCATAAAAGTGACAGGCCAACTAATTATCCCCAAAATTACAACATCTTAATGTCCCTGCTCTAACACGGCTACGCTCGTTAGACACGGCGGGAGTTTGTGTGTGTGTGTGTTAACACAGACAGCTGGAGGTGGCTGCCATCACGCTGAATAGAAAATAGAAGAGGGGTGTTCTTTCTCCTTTGTTCTTTTTCTGCCTTGCTTATTCCTCTTTCTCCTCTGGATGAGTAGAATAAAGGAAGAACACCGACATATATTTCTACCAGGAAAGACTTGCAGCAAGAAAATGAAACACTTCCACTGCATTGATATAGTTATTATGTAGTAGTTACAGATCTAACAGACATTGATTCTGATACCTCTCATACTAGCTGCTATTGTCTGATCCTCCTAAAACCCTCTGTGGCTTATAATGTCTGTACCATACTCAGGTGAGTGTGAGAGAGAGAGTGTGAGAGAGAGTGAGAGGGTGTGAGAGTGAGAGAGAGAGAGACAGTGAGAGTGAGAGAGAGAGAGAGAGAGAGAGAGAGAGAGAGAGAGAGAGAGAGAGAGAGAGAGAGAGACAGAGAAAGTGAGAGAGAGGGACAGAGACAGAGAGAGAGAGAGAGAGAGAGAGAGAGAGAGAGAGAGAGAGAGAGAGAGAGAGAGAGAGAGAGAGAGAGAGAGAGAGAGAGAGAGAGAGAGAGAGAGAGAGAGTAAATTGTATTTGTCACATACTTCGTAAACAACAGGTGCAGACTTACTGTGAAATGCTTACTTACGGGCCCTTCCCAACAATGCAGAGAGAAAGAAAGAGAAACAATAGAAAAATAATAACATTATGAATAAATACACAATGAATAATGATATATGCACACGGGGTACCAGTACAGAGTCGTTGTGCAGAAGTGCGAGGTAATTGAGGTAGATACACTACAAAACCCAAAGTATGTGGACACCTGCTCGTCGAACATCTCATTACAAAATCTTGGGTATTAATATGGAGTTGGTCCCCCCTTTGCTGCTATAACAGCCTCCACTCTACTGGGAAGGCTTTCCACTAGATGTTGGAACATTGCTGCATAGACTTGCTTCCATTCAGCCACAAGAGCATTAGTGAGGTCGGGCACTGATGTTGGGCGATTAGGCCTGGCTCAGTCGGCATTCTAATTCATCCCAAAGGTGTTTGATGGGATTGAGGTCAGGGCTTTGTGCAGGCCAGTCAAGTTCTTCCATACCCATCTCTATAAACCATTTCAGCATGGACCTCGCTTCGTGCACAGGGGCATTTTCATGCTGAAATATGAAAGGGCCTTCTCTAAACTGTTGCCACAAAGTTGGAAGCACAGAATCGTCTAGAATGTCATTGCATACTGTAGTGTTGCGATTTCCCTTCACTGGAACTAAGGGGCCTAGCCCGAACAATGAAAAACACCCCCAGACCATTATTCCTCCTCCACCAAACGTTACAGTTGGCACTATGCATTGGGGCAGGTAGCGTTCTCCTGGCATCCACCAGACCCAGATTCGTCCATCGGACTGCCAGATGGTGAAGTGTGATTCATCACTCCAGAGAACGCATTTCCACCGCTCCAGAGTCCAATTGCGGCGAGCTTTACACCATTCCAGCCAATGCTTGGTATTACCAATGGTGATCTTATGCTTGTGTGCGGCTACTCGGCCATGGGAATCCATTTCATGAAGCTCCCGATGAACAGGTCTTGTGCTGATGTTGATTTCAGAGGCAGTTTGAAACTCGGTAGTGAGTGTTGCAACCGAGGACAGACGATTTTTATGCGCTACGCGCTTCAGCACTCGGCGGTCTGTGAGCTTGTGTGGCCTACCACTGCGCGGCTGAGCCGCTCCTAAACATTTTCTCTTCACAATAACATAACATACTGTTGCAGCTCTAGCAGGGCAGAAATTTGACGAACTGACTTGTTGGAAAGGTGGCGTCCTATGACAGTGCCACGTTGAAAGTCACTGAGCTCTTCAGTAAGGCCATTCTACTGCCAATATTTGTCTATGGAGATTGCATGGCTGTGTGCTTGATTGTATACACCTGTCAGCAACGGGTGTGGCTGAAATAGCCGAATCCACTCATTTGAAGGGGGGTCCACATACTTTTGTATACATTGTGTATGTATATATAGGTAGGCATAAAGTGTTTAACAGTCTTATGGCTTGGGGTAGAAGCTGTTCAGGGTCCTGTTGGTTCGAGGCTTGCTGCATCGGTACCACTTGCCAGGCGGTAGCATAGAGAACAGTTTATGACTTGCGTGGCTGGAGTGTACGTTTTATTTAGGGCCTTCCTGTGACACTGCCTGGTATAGAGGTTCGGATGGCAGGGAGCTCGGCCCCAGTGTTGTACACATTACTCTCTGTAGCGCCTTGCGGTCGGATGCCAAGCAGTGCCATACCAAGCGGTGATGCAGCTAACATATGGAATTGTTTAAGATCATACCAAATGTATTACATTTTTTATTTCACCTTTATTTAACCAGGTAGGCCAGTTGAGAACAAGTTCTCATTTACAAAGATCATTTAGCTATTTGATTTAGATGTCTAAGACCCATTAAGGTATGAAACAATATATATCTACAAATGATTGGTTGAAACATTGAATTTGGTATTACTGCTATTAGTCAATAGAAATGCATTGAATCACAGATTCACTACATAGAACAACAGATTGTGTCTTGTGAGGCTTGAGGGCGTCCTAGTGCAAAACAGACGTTTTTGTGAGAAGACAGATTTTCGTGTCTCATGTTCTGACAAACATTGCTCTGGCTCTGCCACCTTTCAGGGAGATATCGGTGGATGTGGTGGATTGAGATGCAGCCCATGCAAAGAAAAAACTGATATTCTCTAGCTTAAACAGACCGATTTTGATAGGGATTTTTGTATTATGTTAATTCGATTTCCGTGTGTACGCGGAAGTTGTGGGCTAAGGGTTAAGATTCTGAGGGGGAATAGGCGTTGTCGTGCCTTCTTCATGACTGTGTTGGTGTGTGTAATTCCTTAGTGATGTGGACACAGAGGAACTTTAAGCTCCTCGACCCGTTCCACTACAGCCCTGTCAATGTGGATGAGGGTGTGCTCGGCCCTCCGTTTCCTGTAGTCCACGATCAGCTCCTTTGTCTTGCTGACGTTGAGGGAGAGGTTGTTGAGACAGGGATAAAGAAAGAGAGAAAAAGAGAGATAGCACATCCACTGTTTTCTGTAAATCAATGGGATATTTCTGTAGTTTAACATCTATGATAAAGAACCCTGAATCACCTGATTAACATATTCTGCTGCATTCTCCCATTAGTGGGATTGTGTTCAGACGGCTCCAATTCACAGTCAGCAGATGAGACTCACAAACCAGTCTGCACTCATGTGCGCACACACATACACACGCACACACACAAAAAACAGCAACCTCCCTCCAGTCACCAATCCTGTTTAATTCTGCCTGCATCAGGTCTCAGGGAGCTCTGTGATATCCTTAGTGCTACATGGTAACAAGGTAAAGGGTTTGAGGGCTGGAGCGGAATTACAAAGAGACAAACGTAAAGCTACAATTTATTCAGCACCAAGAGAAGCAAGAGTAATTTCTTCAATTGTTTACATTGAATTTCAATATGGCTGAGCTGGCTCCACTGATTTACTGAAAGATGTGGAGAGAGGTGTGGTGGAAGGGTAGGGAAGGGGAAGAGAGAAAAGCAGAAAAGAGAGGTAAAGAGAGACAAAGAGAAGGAGAGAGAAGGAGAAAGGCAGAGAGATTGGTGTGATGGAATAACAGATTGATTTGGAGGGAGCACAGGGCCATCTCAGGTCACCATAGCGATCCTTATGCCTCATTGAGACCATCAATCTCACAATAACAAGACAGCCAAGCTGGAGAAGGTAGGGGAAAGAGAGGTAAGGTGAGAGGGGAGAGGAGGAAAACACAAGAGAAGAGAATGAATGGGAAATTTGGAGAAGAGAGTAGAAAGTAGGAGAGTAAAAGCAAGGATGGGTGGAGAGGGAAAAAACAGAGGGTGATACAAGATGCAGGTAAAGAAGAGAGCAGAGAGTGGGTGAGGGTTGCATAAAGAAGAGAGCAGAGAGTGGGTGAGGGTTGCATAAAGAAGAGAGCAGAGAGTGGGTGAGGGTTGCATAAAGAAGAGAGCAGAGAGTGGGTGAGGGTTGCATAAAGAAGAGAGCAGAGAGTGGGTGAGGGTTGCATAAAGAAGAGAGCAGAGAGTGGGTGAGGGTTGCATAAAGAAGAGGGTTACACTTGAATGAAAATTACCCCTTTAGCTGTTGGATAATCCAATACAGTGTGTTGCTAATTCTCTGTGGATAGATGTAGCCTAGCATGCATGGGTGTAGAGAGGATATGAGTGAGCCTAACCTCTAACAGTGATTAGTGGCATTGTGTACATGGCCATGTACAGTAAATCACTACAACAGAATATCAGTTGATTTGTACCGCTTGACTGGAAACTCCCTTCAATTCCATATCGGGCCATGCCACTGTAGCGCCCTCTAGAGTTTGGCAGAGTCACTGTTTGTCACTCACATCTCTACTTGGCTGAGTGGAGCTGAAAGACCTGTACAAATAAAGGAGAGGGTGAAACAACTGAGTTCTTGAGTGGTGTGGTTATCAGAGAGAGAGGAGGATGCAAGTCCCTGGACAACAACTCCATATACAGAAGTTGTGGTCTAAAAGCTACTGTGGACTTTCTGCTTCCAGAGAAGACAACAACACAGATAAAAGACTAATGTATCCAGGGTTAGGGTCAGGTATGGGGTTAGGCTGGTCTACAGGATAAAATACATATAGGAGTGGAGAAGTGGTGAGGCTGATGACAGGGGCAGGTAGGATGGAGAATGGATGAAAGATCAGACACTCAAAGGAAGTGCAAAACACAATCCAACACTTCATAACCTAAAAAAATGTCACATTTGCACCTTCCTCTCTACACCTTTCCTCTTTTTCTCAATCCCCCTTTCACTCCCTCCTGTCTAGATTAGCAGCCATTGTCCATGCCAGTGACAGACCCCCAACCTGCAGAGAGCACTAATTTATCTCCATGCATCCCACCCGGCACAAACTGGTTGAATCAATGTTGTTTCAACGTAATTTGTCAACGTATTGTGACGTTGAATCTACATGGAAAATATATTGGATTTGAAAATAGTCATACATTTTAGTAAATCCCCTGTTGTTTTTAGGGTGAAATTTCAACCACAGGATTATGTCATCATTGTAACCAATTTTCAACATAGACAAACCTTTGTATAAAATAGGTTCAATTTATACCTTTGAAACAATTTCAGATCTTCAGTGTTATATCCACTATAAGAAAAAAACAATAGGCTGGGCAGCACCTCCTACTGGAGAGTTGATCTATCTACAGCTATCCCGTTGGTCTCCCATCCAGGGTTTTAACAAAGCCAACTATGTGCCATCATGAGAATGATTATTGAGAGACCTCTTAATTACTAAATATATTTGACATCGAAGTCATTCTAAAGGGTAGATTTAACAGAACAAATTAAATGTAACCATACTTCATAAGTCACATGTCATCAGTGATACTATTTAGGCCTACTATATAGCATTTACAAAGTCATCAACAGCTATTGTTTCAATTCAACCCAGGGTTCAACTTAAATTACACAATACATATAGGCTTAGGGTTTCAAGCTTTGGTTGGTTTCAAATGTAATCTTCAAGTTAATCAATTATATGTTGGATCCATCTCAACCTAAAATCTAAGTTAAAGAATATGACTAAATCAAATCAAACTTTAAATACACTTTGAATAAAGTTTGATTTGATTTAGTCATATTCTTTAACTTTGATATTTGGTTGAGATGGAGATGTGAATCCAACATATCAATTATTAATTTGTAGTCAAACTGGATATTGAATTGTGTTGTCAATGCAACCATCTATAAGCATTCGAAGGAGATGTATATTCTGCTAGGGTAGTTCCACCTGTGCCACTGACTTAGTCTGGCTTTAATTCCAGTTTGTCTAGAAATGTATATTTGATATGTTTGATTCACATCTCCATCTCAACCAAAAATGTAAGTTAAAGAATAGAACTAAATCAAATCAAAATGTAAATGTACTTAAAATAAAGTTTGATTAGATTTAGTCCTATTCTTTAACTTCAATTCTTGGTTGAGATGGAGACGTGAATCCAACATATAAATAGTTAATTTGTTAACAAACTGAAATTTGTTGACAACCAAACACAATTCAATATCATTTTTGCAAATTATTTGTTGGATTCATGTCTCCAACTAAACCACAAATAAAAGTAAAAAAATCAGATTGAGCCAGTGGTTCAGATAAAACTATCCAAGCATTAGATATCCTTTAAATGTTAATATTTGGTTGCATTGTCAACCAAACACAATTCAATCATATTTTTGCAATACTGTAAATAGCCTCAAGTTAAGACTATTTTATAATCTAACGTAACAGTATTTACTCAATATATAAATGTCTTCTTATGTAATCATAGAAAGCATGCATGTTCAACATAGCATGAAAAAGAAGCAGCTCTGTGGAGATCTACACAATTGCTGTAATAATCTGCGCAGAATCTTGAACTGCACTGATCACTTGCACTTTAATCTCAACTGTAACCCAGGTAATTGAGTTCTGCTATTAGATGAAGCACAGTGATAACACATTAAGTTGTTGTATAAATACAAAATATCTGGCATTGTATTCCCATTTGAACTTTGTCATGCTTTTATAGGTTGAAAGCACAATGATAACACATTTAGATGACAACTTAACCATGTTTTTCCATTGACATTTGGTTGTGCCTTTAGATGGTTGAAAGCATAGTGATAACACATTGGGAATTCAATAATCTTCTGGCTGTCTTTTTGAGTGGGTTGGGTCAATAATGGTTGAAAACTCACTGACGTCTCAACCAAATATTAACCACATTTCCACGTTGAAATGACGTGGTGTGCCAAATGGGGTGTGTGTATGTGTGTGTGTGTGTGTGTGTGTGCCTGCGTGTGGAAGCAGGTAGAGCTGAAAATGAGTTGTTGCTCTGGGGGCATCTCAATTAACTTGACATCATCATCAAGGGAAGAGAGGTGTGTGTGTACTTGCTTGTGCGTGCATGCCTGTGTGTAGGTACAACAGAGAAAAATTAAACAAGAACAATAGAGAATGTTCTGAAACGTTTACAGAGAGTTGTTGAGTAAAAATCAGAGGCAGTGAAGTTTACTCTACAAGGGTGTTGTTGTACTGTAGCCTACATTCCCCGGGCATAACATAGAGGCATACAGTAACGGCCAATGCTGACGTTCATACAGAACAATTCTATTATAATATGAAGTGAATGTGTCTCTTTACGAACCACCAGGAAGCCGTGTCTCCAAGGCTCCATTTCTCGTAACCTGTCCTCAGAGGAAGATTCACTGAAGAAACCAGTTACATTGATGATACACATGAGATTAACGGCACTTCAGGCCTTTGGAAAACATCACAAAACCTGACACAAACACACACATACACACGCGTGTGTCTTCCTGTGGAAGTGTATGTGTGTGTGTTCCCGTGCAAGTTTGCGTGTGTGTAAACTGTAAATGACTCCATCAATATGATATATGTATTGGAAACGATATTCCCACATTATGAATGGTAGGGTGACAGGCTGAGTGGAATAACCCTGGTTATTTATGATGTTTTCTCTGAGCCGACCAACTGTAGTTTCTATCATCCTACCAGAGGGAGAGACAACTCCTCCTCTCTCTCTCTCTCTCTCTCTCTCTCTCTCTCTCTCTCTCTCTCCTCTCTTTCTCCATCACTCTGAGAGGACTCACATTTTGAAATGGAGTGAGAGAGTCACAGGGACAGAGTTGGTAATGAACAGCTGAGGAAGTGTGTTCCAGCTCATGACTGTGATGTAGAGGGTGACTGGACACAACTATAACATAAATCATCAATATGTCCTTTCTTGTGAAAATGTTTGAAAACACTGTGCTTTCACAAGAAAATATTTCTTTATAAAATACTCCGATATTGTATTTGGTCAGGATTCAAATAAACACAGATAAAGGACTACAATCCTGATTCGGAGCTGTAATGTCTCTTTTTCTTCAAATTCTCACCACCCATCACTGAACCACGCCTGTTTACAGTTCAAACATTCAAAATGTCCATAGAAGTTGATAATACAGAGATATTGTTTGTTATCATGTGATATTGACTGAGGACATGTGTTCTGATGATATTGGTATTGATTCCAGATAACAGTTTTTCTATGTGATGCACCAGGCACACACTCACACAGTCATATCACACACACTGACATTTGACACATCTGCTCTGTCTGTCCATCCTTCCGTCCGTCTCTATCCGGTCTACAGTTGAGAGGTCCGATCAGTCTGCACCTGCTGGTTAGACTCGGCTCTTATGAAACACCTTCCTATGCCTTTGACTTTAATTGAAACACAGTGACATCTGGACGCAATCTGAGCAGGGGGAGACGTGCCATTCAATAATACACACACACCAAGCACGCACGCATGCACGCACACACACACACACAGGAAAGGAACGTGCTATTCAATACATCCACCCCCGCATAATTTACGACATACGATGGAACTCCAAACACAGCATCCAATATCCCACATCTCCCACTCTGCTCCCACTAGTGTCTCATCCATCAACCAGGGGTTGGACAGAGAGGGGGAGAGACCAGGAGAAAAGGGGGAAGAGAGCCCATCAGAGGCATAGGGAGTGGGGAAACAAGAGGAGAAAAGGGGGAGAGGGGAGAAGAGTGGAAACGCCTTGCCAGATCGTGAACATGACACTCTGGGTATGCTCTCTGTCACACACACTCTCACACACTCTTTTATTGTCTCTCTCGGGTTTACTGTCCTTCCTAGAATTCCTGGGTGCAGCTGATATGTCTGGTTTGTGTTTACATACACAAACCCACAGAGTGATTGAGCTCTCATGGCTTCAGTATGGAGATCAGGAGAACATCTGCTGTGAGAGTGTAGGACACTTACAGTACAATCTGGCGCTGGAATTGATAACTGGTCATTTTATGGGCTCCTGACCAATTCTGCAATTTTGTTTTTTTAGGCGCTAATCTTAACATTTTTGTACATAATGTTTCCGCCATCGTTTCCTGTGACCGAAAAGAGCTCCTGCATATCAGAACAGCGATCACTAACCTGGATTTGGATGAAAATGTATACTTCAATTAGTCAGAGGCGCAAGACACACTGTTCACCCCGGACCAGGCCCTAATCCCAGAGTGCAAGAGAGGCCAACGTGCGGGGCACCCAGACTAAACTACGTTGGCGAGTAGATAAACTACCTATATCCTCTGTTCTATTGGCGAACAAACAATCACTGAACGTACAGTCCCTCGCCTTCCATTTGGCAAATCTGACCATAACTCTATCTTCCTGATTCCTGCTTACAAGCAAAAACTCAAACAGGAAGTCCCAGTACCATTACTGCAGTGGTCCAATGAAGCGGATGCCAAGCTACAGGATTGTTTCGCTAGCACAGACTGGAATATGTTCTGGGATTCTTCCGATGCCATTGAGGAGTTTACCACCTCAGTCACTGGCTTCATAAGTGCAGTGCCGGTACGTAAATATCCCAAACAGAAGCCATGGATTACAGGCAACATCCGCACTGAGCTAAAGGCTAGAGCTGCCACTTTCAAGGAGCGGGACACTAATTTCGGTATAACCTCCGACAAGCCACCAAACAGGCAAGGCGTCAATACAGGACTAAGATCGAATCCTACTACGCCGGCTCTGATGCTCGTCGGATGTTGCAGGACTTGCAAACTGTCACGGATTACAAAAAGAAAGCCAGCTGCAAGCTGCCCAAGTTACACGAGCATATCAGATGTGCTAAATGCCTTTTATGCTCACCTAGAGGCAAGCAACATTGAACCATGTATGAGAGCGCCAGCTGTTCCGGACGACTGTGTGATCACGCTCTCTGTAGCAGATGTGAATAAGACCTTTAAACAGGTTAAAATTCACAAGACCGCAGGGCCATATGGATTACCAGAACGTGTACCCAGAACATGAACCAGTTGGCAAGTGTCTTCACTGACATTTTCAACCTATCCCTGACCCAGTCTATAATACCTACTTCAAGCAGACCACCATAGTCCCTGTGCCCAAGAACGTCGACGTAACCTGTCTAAATGACTATCGCCCCGTAGCACGCACATCTGTAGCCTGGTCATGGCTCACATCAACACCATCATCCCAGACACCTTGGACCCACTCCAATATGTTTACAGCCCCAACAGATCCACGGATGATGCAATCTCTATTGCACTCCACACTGCCCTCTACCAGCCCTCTATTTTTATTTTCAGGTAACTAAGTTGAGAACAAGTTCTCATTTACAACTGCGACCTGGCCAAGATAAAGCAAAGCAGTTTGACACATACAGCAACACAGAGTTACACATGGATTAAAACAAACATACAGTCAATAATAAATCTATATACAAAGAGTGCAAATGAGGTAAGATAAGGAAGGTAAGGCAATAAATAGGCCACGGTGGCAAAGTAATTACAATATAGCATTTAAACACTGGAATGGTAGATGTGCAGTAGATGAATGTGCAGTGTAGAAAAACTGGGGTGCAAAGGAACAAGATAAATAAATAAATACGGTAGGGGATGAGGTAGTTGGTTGGCCTATTAACAGATGGGCTATATACAGGTGCAGGGGTCTGTGAGCTGCTCTGACAGCTGGTGCTTAAAGCTGGTGAGGGAGATAAGTGTCTCCAGTTTCAGAGATTTTTGTAGTTCGTTCCAGTCATTGGCAGCAGAGAACTGGAAGGAATGTCGGCCAAAGGAGGAATTGGCTTTGGGGGTGACCAGTGATATATACCTGCTGGAGCGCGTGCTACGGGTTGGTGCTGCTATGGTGACCAGCGAGCTGAGATAAGGCGGGGCTTTACCTAGCAGGGACTTGTAGATGACCTGGAGCCAGTGGGTATGGCGACGAGTGTAAAGCGAGGGCCAGCCAACAAGAGCGTACAGGTCGGATTGGTGGGTGGTATATGGGGCTTTGGTAACAAAACGGATGGCACTGTGATAGACTGCATCCAATCTGTTGAGTAGAGTATTGGAGGCTATTTTGTAAATTACATTACCGAAGTCGAGGATCAGTAGGATAGTCAGTTTTACGAGGGTATGTTTGGCAGCATGAGTGAAGAATGCTTTGTTGCGAAATAGGAAGCCAATTCTAGATTTAATTTTGGATTGGAGATGTTTGATGTGAGTCTGGAAGGAGAGTTTACAGTCTAACCAGACACCTAGATATTTGTCGTTGTCCACATAATCTAAGACAGAACCGTCCAGAGTAGTGATGCTGGACGGGCGGGCAGGTGCAGGCAGCGATCGGTTGAAGAGCATGCATTTAGTTTTATTTGCATTTAAGAGCAGTTGGAGGCCATCGAAGAAGTGTTGTATGGCATTGAAGCTCGTCTGGTGGGTTGTTAACACAGTGTCCAAAGAAGGGCCAGAAGTATACAGAATGGTGTCGTCTGCATAGAGGTGGATCATAGACTCACCAGCAGCAAGAGCGACATCATTGATGTATACAGAGAAGAGAGTCGGCCCAAGAATTGAACCCTGTGGCACCCCCATAGAGACTGCCAGAGGCCCGGACAACAGGCCCTCCGATTTGACACACTGAACTCTATCGGAGAAGTAGTTGGTGAACCATGCGAGGCAATCATTTGAGAAACCAAGGCTGTCGAGTCAGCGAAAAAGGATGTGGTGATTGACAGAGTCGAAAGCCTTGGCCAGATCAATGAATACGGATGCACAACAATGTCTCTTATCGATGGCGGTTATGATGTCGTTTAGGACCTTGAGCGTGGACTACAGGAAACAGAGGGCCAAGTACTCCCCCATTCACATCGACAGGGCTGTAGTGGACCGGGTCGAGAGCTCGGTGTCCACATCACGTTACAGCCTTATTCTAAAATGGATTAAAAAAATATATAATTCTCATCAATCCACACACAATACCTCATAATGACTATGCAAAAACATTTTTTTGAATGTATAAAAAAACATGTATACATATTTACATAGTTATTCAGGCCATTTGCTATGAGACTCAAAATTGAGCTCAGGTGCATACTGTTTTCATTGGTCATCCTTGAGATGTTTCTACATCTTGATTGGAGTCCACCTGTGATACATTTAATTGATTGGACATGATTTGGAAAGGCACAAACCTCTCTATAGGTCCCACAGTTGACAGTGCATGTCAGAGCAAAAACCAAGCCATGAAGTCGAAGGAACTGTCTGTGGAGCTCCAAGACAGGATATTGTCGAGGCACAGGTTTGGGGAAGGGTACCAAAAATTGTCTGCAGCATTGAAGGTCCCCAAGAACACAGTGGCCTCCATCATTCTTAAATGGAAGACTCTTCCTAGAGCTGTCTCTCGGCTAAACTGAACAATCGGGGGAGAAGGGCCTTGGTCAGGGAGGTGACCAAGAACCCATTGGTCACTGTGACAGAGCTCTAGAGTTCCTCTGTGGAGATGGGAGAACCTTCCAGAAGGACAACCATCTCTGCAGCACTCCACCAATCAGGCCTTTATGGCAGAGTGGCCAGACAGAAGCCACCACTCAGTAAAAGGCTCTTGACAGCCCACTTGGAATTTGCCAAAAGCACCTAAAGGACTCTTAAACCATGAGAAAGAAGATTTTCTAGTCTGATGAAACCAAGATTGAATTCTTTGACCTGAATGCCAAGCGCTGTGTCGGTGAAGCATGGTTGTGGCAGCATCATGCTGTGGGGATGTTTTTCAGTGGCAAAATACAGAGAGATCCTTGATGAAACCTTCTTGAGACCGCTCAGGACCTCAGACTGGGGGCGAAGGTTCACCTTCCAACAGGACAACAACCCAAAGCACATACCCAAGACAACGCAGGAGTGGCTTCGGGACAAGTCTCTAAATGTCCTTGAGTGGCCCAGCCAGAGCCCGGACTTGAACCAGATCGAACTTCTCTGGAGAGACCTGAAAACCTGTGCAGCGACACTCCCCATCCAAACTGACAGAGCTTGAGAGGATCTGCAGACAAGAATGGGAAAAACTCCCCAAATACATGTGTGCCAAGCTTATAGCGTCATACCCAAGAAGACTGTAATCACTGCCAAAGGTGCTTCAACAAAGTACTGAGTAAAGGGTCTGAATTCTTTTGTAAATGGGATATTTCAGTTTTACATTTTTTTTTTTTTTTCAGAAATTTCTTAAAACCTGTTTTTGCTTTTTTCATTATGGGGTATTGTGTGTAGGTTGATGAGGAAAACATTTTGTTTAATCACTTTTAGAATAAGGCTGTAATGTAACAAAATGCGTAAAAAGGGAAGGGGTCTGAATACTTTCCGAATGCACTGTAATTAATAACTTCACCATGCTCAAAGGGATATTCAATGTCTGCTTTTTTAACCCATATAACAATAGGTGCCCTTTTTTGCGAGGCATTGGAAAACCTCCCCGGTCTTTCTGGTTGACTGAGGGACCTTACACATAATTGTATGTGTGGGGTACAGAGATTAAGTAGTCATTCCAAAATCATGTTAAACACTATTATTGCACACAGTGAGTCCATGCAACTTATTATGTTAAGCATATTTTTATTCCTTAACTTATTTTGGCTTGCCACAACAAAGGGGTTGAATAGGTACTGACTTAAGACATTTAATCTTTTCATTCTTTTTTTTATTAACATTTCTAAAAAGATTATTCCACTTTGACACTGTGGGGTATTGAGTGTAGGCCAGTTACACAACATCTAAATGTAATCCATTTTAAATTAAGCATGTGATGAATAAAATGTCATTTTATTGATCAATTCTCAATTTCATCTGATCAAATTATAGTAATGGATCACATTTGTAACAGTTTTATCAGTCACTCATCTCTGAAAGCGTAATAATGTTCCAACATGATGAATCCATACAGTACGTTGTGTCAGACTCAGCTGTCTGGTGGTCAGAAGGGTTATCAATAGAGACTTTCCAGTTAAACTTCAGCCTGGAGAACATCCTCCTCCCTACTGTGTGTCTACCACTTCCTGACACCACAGCCCAACGTCTGTCAGAATATAGGGCATTCAAGTAAGCAAGCTAAGGAGTGTGAGTGTGTGTGTGTTTCAGGTGGTGTAATGATGTATGATCACACACACACACACACACACACACACACACACACACACACACACACACACACAGATGATTACTTCCTTCCTTTTGAATGTCGGCTGAATGTAAAATGTAATCTCAGCATCAGGAGAGGTTTTCAGATGTAGGGGAGTATTCATATCTATTAATGTGCCTGAAGCGTTCAGGAATGTACGGACAGAGGAGGTTCACTATTCATTTATTTTAATTGCCCTCCACCTGCTATGATAATCACGATTCAAATAGAGGAATTTCCATTTTCAATTAAAGGGCCCTCGGCCTCTGCATGGGAATGAGGGCAGGCTAATCTGAGATGTATTATCATGTATTATTTCACTTTTTCATATAGTTGTTCTGAGAAAGGACATCTCCCTCCTTAGCACATGAGTTCTGCTCCACTTCTATTCATGTCATATCCCTAGTAGTTGACCGCATAAAGTTATGCATCAGGTGAAAGCTGTCTCTCTTGTCCTCTCTCTTCTCCAAAACTGTTGGAGAAGAGGATTGTGTTGTGAGAGTCTTTCCAGAACCATTCTGCTTGATTAGAACTCAAACACCCCCAATTATTCTCACCAAATACCTTGCATGTGGTGTTTCCATCTCCAATATTCCCTTATAAAACAGTTTATGGGGCGAGTGTTAAGAAGCCAGTCTAAATTCACACGGCTCTAGTGCTGGTGTGTCATAGTGACGGTCCACGAGGACCGTGATATTATTCTCTAAGGCTGTATCAGATCCCAGCCTTAAACCCCTCCTGATGTCTGAACCACACTGTTAGTGATCAATCATAACACTGTTCACCCTGCTGTGTGTGTGTGTCTGTGTGTGTTTGTTCGGTGTGTGTTCGTGTGTGTTCGCACACATGTATGTGTGATTGTGTGAGAAGAGTGTTGGATTATTCTCCCTGTGGAGATCATTAGCAGTGGAGCGTCTCTCGGTCAATAACCTCCTCAGCTCATCACCACAGATACACACACATACACACACCACACAACCTTCCCAGCCAATCGTCAGGGCTCGGCTGGAGTTCTGTGTCTAATAGAGGAAAACTAATACCAGGGTTCCAAACCGGTTAGACAACAAATGTAGCTCAACACCCAGGAAGCTGTAAGATTAACAAGGGGCTTTGGGGAGGATCGATGTGCTGTAACACCATGCCATTGGGTTATTACCCCACCGCTGCTGTAAGAGAAATATAGTCACACTAAGAGTTACAACACATTCTAGCAAAACATGTAAAACACAGCATTCTAGCTAATCCACACAAAGGAACACACATCTGACTCTATGAAACAATACAGATGGGAAACACTATCAAAGGTAGTATTTATGTTTTATTTTCTTAATTTATTTCTTAAGTTGAAAAATGTGGATACAGCGCTAGAAGACTCATACTTGCAAGAATGTTGCATGCTAAAAAAAATTATAAACACTGGATGTGCAGAGAGAGAGAGAGAGAGAGAGAGAGAGAGAGAGAGAGAGAGAGAGAGAGAGAGAGAGAGAGAGAGAGAGAGAGAGAGAGAGAGAGAACCATAACCGTAACGACTTGATCCATCATCCCAGGTTAGACACACAGAGACATTCTTCACGGATGAGAACCTCTAACTGTCCTGTGACATCACTTCTCTAACAATAATACAATCAAACAACCCATGGAAGTAATTTATGTTGTAATCAAACACATACATTTACACACATGTACACAAGTACACACCGCACACAAAAGCACACACACACACACAGAAAATTGCGCACAGACACACACGCACAGACACACAGAAGCCCTGATTGCGTTCGTTACAGATACATAACCTTGAGCCTTATGTGTCTAAATGTATTTTTTGGTGTAATGTAATATAATGTAATGGCATTTCCATACAATGATTGTTGTGATGAATGGGATGATGCAAGTGAGATTGGTACATCTCTCCTCTCGTACGCAAAGGATAGGACTCCTATTAAAATAAAACGAATCTGTTGGAGCTGTGAGTGAACAAACCGTTCCTGCAAATGGCCTGGATTCACAAGTGACTCATGTCATTTGTCCCTTGCATTAAGATGGATATTCAAAGCAGACAGACTGGAATTTCATTTATAGATAGGACTTAACAAGAGAGAATTTATTTTACAAAAGAACACGTAGTGAAGCGATTGTGGAAGGTTTCCCTACAAAATATCAAGTACGCCAGTCTTGCTATATCGAAGGATTGCAACACTTAACATCTCATCTCCCACTTCTACGAGACACAATAATATCTGAGTGGGAGTATAAATTCAGTTCAATTATAGAGTGCAGGTTTATATATATTAAGAGGTATTATTATTATCTTATTCACCAATGAATTAATACTATATTTTAGATTTTATTTTGCTATTTAATATTAAGATGATGATTGTTGTTTTTATGACTACCATTATCCACACAAGCTGACAAAGTGGAATCCAGTGTTGTGGTTTCAACCCTTGGTGTTGTGTGGGACCCTCTAGTCCCCAGTCCCCCTCTAATTCTAACCCGGAGCCCTGACCCTGCACTCAGACCCCTGGCTGGGAAAAGGCTTTCATGTCAGTGCGGTGAGACTAGCATGGTTTTTAACAACAAACATAACTATCTCCTAACATGACATATCCCTCAGTACACAACATAAACAGGCTGCTGGTTCACACCAGTAAAAAGAACACTGCTCGCAGGATAAGAGTTTCGAACAGGGGGTTGTAAAATGGAAATGGAGAGAGAATTTAGAATTTACACCGGTAAACATAATTTTATGAAATAATATTATTTAATAACTATTCGCTTTTATATTTCAATAAATAACTAAAGCAATGTTTTTTGTTTCATGTGTCTGTTTAGTGTTACTGGGTTTTGAGTGAAATTGCCTTAGGCATCTCCTTCAGCTAAGTTTGATCAAATATAACTTTTTTCCTAAATGTTCTTTCACTCATTATAATTTGACCGTGATTGTTAAAAAGAGATATAGTGAAAGATCTGAAAGACGGAGTAAGAAATAGAATTTATGGGGGTCATTAAAAGAGAATTACTTTTGAAAAATGCTTACTGCAGATAATTTGGTTAAATAGTCCAGAGGAAATGTCTGTGTTTTTCACCAGCCAGTTGGGTCTCAATTTAAATACATTTTTAAACGGTTATTTCCAATGTAGTGTAATAGGGGGTAATTTCTTTGATTAATATAAAGGACATGAGATCAAGGACGTTTTATAAAGAACAACAAAATGGAACAGTGGTCTTTCCAGTCATGGCTTTTCTCTGGCTCTATAGTCTTTACCACAAATGCACAGAAAGATATGAATAAAAAGACACCAAAACCCTGAACAAACCGGTGGATGTTTATATCTCTGTCCAGATAGGGAAAGCATCTGCTGACTGAATAACACACTACATTTGGTGTTTGCAGCTTCCCTGGGATTGAAATTGTGAAATAGAAAAAATGTTAAAATAGAATCCCTGTTACAAACAGGTACAGTATACCAGTTGTATTACACTACACCTATACATTTATGGTTTTTGCACCACATGATAAAAAGTAAGGCTGTAAATGATACTGTTTCCAGTATCATTTACAAAGAAATTTGGAGATATATGTATATGTAACTGTTACTGTAATAAACATACAGCACCCTGCCCAAATCTCTGTCTCTCTGCGTATGTCTCTCAGTCTCTCTCTCCTCCTCTATATATCTATTTCTCTCTTTCTCTCTCTCTCTCTCTCTCTCTCTCTCTCTCTCTGTGTACAGTAGGCTACCAGCCCCAGCCTCCAGACTAGCCTTACGTGACTGAAGCTCATATCTCGTAGAATCATTTATGGCCTGTATGAATTAATGATGTTGTGGAGTTAGAATGATTCAGGTTTGATATGAAACAGTCTGAAATATTTGGACAGTAGAGGAGTGAGTGATCAGTGTTTGCTTGGGAGTTGTTGGCAAACAGATGTCACAGGAGCTGACTGTCAGAGACACCCAAAGGGATGGAGAGAGGGGCCTAGGGCCTGAAGGATAGGAGAGAAGAGGGACATCTAAATCAGTCACTTGTGCATGGGAGCTATATCTCAATACCCCTATTTCCTTCCCCTCCTTTCTCTATCTCTCTCTTGGCATGAATGTCTGATGCAACACCTGCCTGAGGAAAACACAACGCCAAACAAAACACACAAAGCAGACCAAAGTAGCATGGAAGCAGACGCAATCCTCATAAAAAAAAAACAATTAAAAAAAGAAACGGACACAATCCTCTATCCTGACTTCACGCCCTGATCTGTTTCACCTGTTCCTGTTGTTTTCTCCACCCCTCCAGGTGTCACTTATTTCCCCAGTGTATTTATCCCTGTTTCCTGTCTCTCTGTGCCAGTTCGTCATGTATGTTAGTCAAGCCGTGCTATTCTCTTTTTGATAGACTTCCCGGTTTTGACCCTTGCCTGACACTGGACTACTTTCCCGCCTGATCATCCTGCCTGCCCTGACCTTGATTCTGCCTGCCCTTCGGTACTTTTTGGACTATGAACTGGTTTTGACCCTTTTGCCTGCCCATGACCATTCTCTTGCCTTACCCTATTGGATATATAAAAAGTGTAAGACTCCAAACATTTGCCTCCTGTGTCTGCATCTGGGACTCGCCTTGTGTCATGATAGTACGAACTGGCCATGACAGACCCAGCAGAATTGGACCAGCCCCTGCCAAGCTGTCTCCTTGCAGGGAGACACCATTGGGAGACATCAGGAGTTGCTACAGGGCCTTTTGGTGAGTTTTTACAGCCTATCCCGACACACCGTGAACCCCGCTTACCTCCTCCAGAACGATATTCGGGGAATCCTGGTACTTGCCGTGGGTTTCTTTCTCAGTGCTCGCTTATTTTTGAGCTGCAGCCATCTTCGTTTTCTTCAGACCGATCAAAGATATGTCGGGAAGGACGCTCTCCTGGGCTATGGCAGTTTGGGAACAACAATCTGCCATTTGCGGTCATTTGGAGGAATTCATGGCAGAGGTGAGAAAAGTTTTTGAGTCTCCGGTATCCGGGAGAAAGGCTGCCAGCAACTGCTTGACTTACGTCAAAACTCCCGTAGTGTGGCAGACTACGCGGTGGACTTTCGCATGTTGGCCCCCGAGAGTGCCTGGAATCCGGAGTCTCTTTTCGATACTTTCTGCACGGTTTATCTGCGGAGGCAATGGATGAGCTAGCTGCTCGGGAACTGCCGGTGGACCTCGACTCTCTTATCGCCTTAACCATTAAAATTGACGGACGCCTAAGGGAACGCAAGAGTGAGAGGAGGTCTGGTCTTGGGCACACTCGTGCACCCGATATGGATGAATAATAACTGTTGTCTGTACAGTGGAGGAGCAGGACATGTTATAGCTATCCTTGTCTCTCGTGGGTACCAGTAATATGGTGAGTCAGACTGGGAGTTCCCTAATTCCCATCACCCGCACATCCCTTTTTGCTCTTGTGCTGTGGGAAGACCAATCTAAGTCTCTCCGAGTGCTCAATGACTCTGGGGCTGATGAATGTCTTATGAATGCCATGATAGCTTTGGAGCTTGCTATTCCCACTCAGCCACTCTCTGTGCCCATGGATGCTTGGGCACTGGACGGTCGCTCTATAGGGGAAGTCACCCATAATACTGTGCCCATTCAATTACGGGTTTCTGGCAACCACAGTGAGACCATACAGTTCCTCCTCATTGCATCTCCCCATGTTCCGGTTGTGTTGGGATTTTCCTGGCTACAAAAACACAATCCTGTGATTGACTGGACCACAAGCCATTCCCACTGCCTTCAAGTAGCACAGTCTTCCTCAAGTCGTCTTCCTCGGGATGTTAGCAAGACTGTGGATGTCTCTGCTATCCCCACAGAATACCATGACCTCCTGGAAGTGTTCAGTAAGACACATGCTACTTCCCTTCCCCCACACCGTCCTTATGATTGTGCCATTGACCTTCTCCCAGGCACTACACCACCTCGGGGTGGTCGGTTGTATTCTTTGTCCGGACCAGAGACCAAAGCTATGGAGGAGTACATAGAGGAGTCTCTGGCCACTGCTGCCGGCGCAGGGTATTTCTTTGTGGAGAAGAAGGACAAGACCCTGCACCCATGTATTGACTACCGGGGACTTAACAATATCACTGTCAAAAATTGTTAGCCCCTCCTCTCCTCGGCGTTTGAACCGCTGTCTTTCAGGCTTTGGCCAATGTTGTGTTTCGGGACATGCTAAACCGGTTTGTGTTCGTCTACCTGGACAACATCCTGTTTTTTTTCCCCCTATCTGCCCAAGAACATGTACTCCATGTCAGACAGGTCCTTCAGCACATCCTGGAAAACATTGAGTTCCACCGCTCTTCTATCACCTTTCTGGGATATGTCATTGCTGAGGGCAATGTTCAGATGGATCCTGGAAAGGTGAAAGCAGTGTTGAATTGGTCTCAACCAACGTCCAGGTGGCAGTTGCAACGGTTTCTTGGTTTTGCGAAATTCTACCGCCGTTTAATTTGGGACTACAGCACCCTGGCAGCCCCCCTCTCGGGCACTCACCTCCCCCAAGGTACCGTTCAAATGGTCTCCAGCTGTCGACAAAGCCTTTGTGTACCTGAAGCATCAGTCCACAACAGTATCCATCCTCATCCATCCGGACCCCTCGCATCAATTTGTGGTGAAAGTGGATGCTTCGGATGTTGGAGTGGGGGCCATCCTGTCCCAGCAATCCGCCCAGGACCAGAAGCTTCATCCCTGTGCCTTCCTGTCCCATCGTCTCATGCTGAGAGGAACTACGATGTTGGCAACCGAGAACTCCTGGCGGTGAAGATGGCATTGGAGGAGTGGAGGCACTGGCTGGAAGGAGCAGAACAGCCATTCCTGGTCTGGACCGACCATATAGACTTGGAATATCTCTGTTCAGCCAAGCACCTCAACTCAAGGCAGGCCCGGTGGGCCCTCCTGTTCACCAGATTCAACTTTACCATTTCCTGCTGTCCTGGGTCTAAAAATGTGAAGCCTGATGCTCTCTCCCGCCTATACAGTTCCTCTGCCACACCCTCGACCTCTGAATCCATTCTCCCTACCTCATGCTTGCTGGCACTGTGGATTGGGGTATTGAGAACCTGGTCCGCTCCCAACCTGGACCTGAACGGGGGCCCGGCTAACCGGTTGTTTGTTCCTAATCCGGTTCTGTCCCGGGTCCTGAAATGGGCTCATTCCTCCAGGCTGACCTGTCATCCAGGGTCCCGTCGTACGCTAGCCTTCCTTCGATTACTTTTCTGGTGTCCCAAAATGGTCCCTGATCTCTGCCTTCGTCACCGCCTGCACTGTGTGTGCTAAAAACAAGACTCCACGGCAAGCTCCTTCTGGCCTCCTGCAGCCACTACCGGTTCCTCATCGCCCCTGGTCTCCTATATCCCTGGACTTTGTCACTGGGCTCCCTCCGTCTGATGGCAACACTGTCATTCTGACGTTAGTCGACCAGTTCTATAAGGCTGCCCATTTCATCCCCTTTCCCCAAACTACCTTCTGGAAAGGAGACGGCCCAGCTAATGGTGCAGCATGTCTTCCGGATCCATGGACTCCCGGTAGACATGGTCTGCGATCAGGGTCCTCAGTTCTCATCTCAGTTCTGGAAGGCATTCTGCACCCTTACTGGGTCGTCGGCCAGCCTGTCATCCGGATTCCATCCCCTAACTAACGGTCAGTTGGAGCGAGCCAACCAAGACCTGGAGACCACCTTAAGGTGCCTGGTCTCAACCAACCCCACTACCTGGAACCGTCAACTGGTCTGGGTGGAGTATGCCCGGAACACTCTTCCCAGTTCTGCCACGGGACTCTCCCTTTTCGAGTGCTCCATGGGGTATCAGCCTCCACTATTCCCAGATGTTTGTACGCCGCTGTCGACATACCTGGAGAAGAGCAAGGGCGGCTATTCTCAACTGCAGGTATCGTCGACAAGCGGACCATCGCCGGATCCCAGCTCCCCGCTGCTGCAATGGGCAGACGGTATGGCTTTCCACTCAGGATCTGCCTCTTCGGGTAGAGTCCCTCAAGCTGTCTCCCCGGTTCATTGGAACTTTTCTCATCTCCAGAGTCCTGAGTTCCACTGCTGTCCCTCTTGTGTTACCCCGTTCCCTCCGTATTCACCCTACCTTCCATGTGTCTCGGATTAAGCCTGGGTCTCACTGTCCTTTGTCTTCTGTCTGCAGGCCCATCCCTCCCCCGGGTTATCGATGGCCAGCCAGCGTATATGGTGAGATGACCTCCTGAAGGTTCGACCACGGGGTAGTGGTTTCCAGTACCTGGTTGACTGGGAGGGTTATGGCCCGGAGGAGAGGTGCTGGGTTCCTGCTAAAGACATCTTGGACCCGGCCCTCATCCTTGATTTCCACCGCCAACACTCCGGTCAGGGGGGGGGGGGTACTGTCACGCCCTGATCTGTTTCACATCTTATTGTCTCCACCCCCTCCAGATGTTGTCTCCACCCCCCATATGCAGAGTAAATTCAACCATAGTCTGAATGAAATTCATTGAGGGGAGGGGTTTCTATTTTACAACATTTTACTGTAATTAAAAGGGATTGGTGCAAGCAGGTCTGCTGCTAGGTAAAGTGTTTATACGTTAAAGCATATTAATTAATATTTTGCTTTATATCACTTGCACTAGAGGGCTTAACAAAGGTTTAAACACTAGCAGTGACTACAGGGTAAAATAGACCAAAATGACATGGCAAAATATTCAACCATTTAAGATTTGTTAATGAACATGTTATTGTTCATATGTTAATGAACAATAACATGCACCCATTAGTGGTAAAAAGTTCTCCTGGTGAAAATACTGGGTGTGCAGGTTTTTTTCCATCCCAGCTGTAATATGTATGATTCTACTAATCAGCTGCTAAACAGAATTTAGCTGACTAAGGTGTGTTAGAACAGCGAAGGAGCAGTTGTCTGTGCTGTAAACCTAGCAAACAATTTGAATTAGTTTTACATTGTAAATACGAGAGAGGAAATATAATCATATTATTTTAAAGAGCTTTTCATAACCCCGAAGAGCACTGCCATACAGACACAATGCTCAGACAGACGCCATGCCTTTTTCCACATTGCAAGTCGCTAATGCCACTGAATGACACTGAGTGGAATTAGGCCAGTGATGTGCCACCCATCACTGATATATTCCGGATCCTTCTCTTCTTCTCTCCTGCTCAGCTTGAGCTTTCCAGCATCTCTGCTCTCTTCCCCGTTTGTCACCGGTAGTCTTCCTCAGACGGAACAACTAAAGACCCTAAAACCATTAGGTGAAGAATGTCCCTGCATGGGAAAACCAGCTGTTTCAATGTTCAAGTGTCCAGCCAGTATTTATGGCTGCTACTCCAATACGAAACTTAAGAAGTACAACTGTGGCAGCTGTGACATCAAAATGTCACACATACACGCACATGCACGAA
Organism: Brachymystax lenok tsinlingensis; assembly: GCA_030435695.1. Taxonomy (NCBI): domain Eukaryota; kingdom Metazoa; phylum Chordata; class Actinopteri; order Salmoniformes; family Salmonidae; genus Brachymystax; species Brachymystax lenok. Next base: position 19,811,154 of record CM059781.1, read on the forward strand.
TGCAGGCACACGCACATACATACACACGCACGCACGCACGCAGACACATGCTCACACAAACACACACATACACACACGCGGAGACATCAAAATGTCACAGCTCCGGTCGTCCTCAGGCCACAGTGGAATCTGATGGTATTATTTTCAGCCACGGGAAGCCAGCTTCCATCAGTCTACTGAACTTGGGCAAACATATACAGCACCCCTGTGCCTTCTCTCTCTCTCTCTCTCTCTCTCTCACACACACACACACACACACACACACACACACACACACACACACACACACACACAAGAGCACCCCTGTGCCTCTGTTCACAGCTAGAGAGGAAGAAAGAGGAAGACAGACACTTCGCCAGAGGAGGGCACGAGGTCGTCTCCAGGAAGAGGAAGAGAAGGAGGTGAGGGACAGAATGGACAGGAGGAGAGGAAGATGGAGGAGATGGATGATAGAACATGGTCACAGAATGAGACCACAGAATAACACATATTCCAGGTCTCCCACAAGTATCTCCCAACATAATGAACATCTCCGGACATCAATGCCATACTTTTTCTAAATCTTCCCCTCTTCGGAATTGTAAATTTGCAGAGGATGAAATATTGACAAGAGAATAACCAGGTCTTTGCTTGTCTTTCTGATGTCAGCCGCCAGCCCCCTCTAGACACCCATATACTCATACCCCAGACCCCTGTAGACTCACAGCCAGGATCCCAGGGCCTCCAGCCCCTCAGCCTGTCACTGTTTGATGTACCAGGGCCCCTGGAGCCCCCAGTATCCCTCCTGTCTTCTTTCCTCCATCCTCTCCTCCATCCCGTCTTCGATGCCGTCCTGATCTGAACCTTATGAGGGATTCTTCACGAAATGTAATCCATAGAAGGATCCTTTGGAGGAAGGATTCTTGACGTATATTTGAGATTTCTATCTTAAACCATAATTGAGAAATAATGAATTGAAGTTTGAATATTTGTGATAATTTGGTCTTACCCAGGCCTCCTTTAAAGGGTCAATCAGCAGCTGCTAAATCAATTGTTGAATTTATAGAGACAAAATTGATATCTGAATTGTATAAGTCATAAGTGCCTCATGAGCTGCCATCAAAACCAAAATACACGCTTTTTCTAATAAAAAAAAGGTATACAAACACTACATGTTCAAAACATGGTTTAAACCATAATGTTGATTCCATGGATGGTCAGTCCTTGCATCCATACAGTAGCCCCATCCCTCAGCTTTTTACCAAAACGCTTTATTATTGTTTCTACTGCTGATTGCTGCTGACTCCATAATGTATCATCTGTAGGTGCTACAGTACAAACTAACATTGGTGTCATATGAAGCTTTACTGCTTTCTCCATGAGTGTAGTATTTTGAATTCAATAACAAAATTCTTACATTTGTTTATTTGGCTCATTTGTCAGTATATTGTTTAAAATAATATACTCTACGGACGTACCAAAGTTTCAGAGTGGGATGTCTGCTACTTTTAGAGTTATGATCCGAATTGTAATCATTACTAACAGAGTGAATGTGGAAATTGATTCAAAATGGTCACCCTCTGCTGGTAATTTGCAGGATGTGCTATGATACAAGTAAGGAGGGCTGTGATTGGTTACATTGCCTACTATGCCAACATCTCTGTATACAATGGGGCATAACTTTAAAACTAGCAAAGATCCCAATCTGGAACTTTAATATGCCCGTAGAGTATATTATGTTCAACAATATATACAGTGCCTTGCAAAGGTATTCATCCCCCTTGCTGTTTTTTGCTATTTTGTTGCATTATAACCTGTAATTAAATTTATTTTTATTTGGATTTCATGAAATGGAAATACACAAAATAGTCCAAATTGGTGAAGTTATATGAAAAAAATTACTTGTTTCAAAAAATTCAAAAAGGAAAAGTTTGTGCATATGTATTCACCCCCTTTGCTATGAAGCCCCTAAATAAGATCTGGTGCAACCAATTACCTTGAGAAGTCACATAATTAGTTAAATGAAGTTCAACTGTGTGCAATCTAAGTGTCACATGATCTCAGCATATATACTCTTATTCTGAAAGGCCCCAGAGTCTGCAACACCACTAAGCAAGGGGCACCACCAAGCCACCATGAAGACCAAGGAGCTCTCCAAACAGGTCAGGGACAAAGTTGTGGAGTAGTACAGATCAGGGTTGGGTTATAAAAAAATATCAGAAACTTTGAACATCCCACGGAGTACCATTAAATCCGTTATATAAAAATTGAAAGAATATGGCACCACAACAAACCTGCCAAGAGAGGGCCGCCCACCAGAACTCACGGACCAGACAAGGAGGGCATTAATCAGAGAGGCAACAAAGAGACCTAAGATAACCCTGAAGGAGCTGCAAAGCTCCACAGATTGGAGTATCTGTCCATAGGACCACATTAAGTCGTACACTCCACAGAGCTGGGCTTTACGAAAGAGTGTCCAGAAAAAAGCCATTGCTTAAAGAAAAAAATAAGCAAACACGTTTGGTGTTCGCCAAAAGGCATGTGGGAGACTCCCCAAACATATGGAAGAAGATACTCTGGTCAGATGAGACTAAAATGTATATTTTTGGCCATCAAGGAAAATGCTATGTCTGGCACAAACCCAACACCTCTCATCACCCCCGAGAATACCATCCCCACAGTGAAGCATGGTGGTGGCAGCATCATGCTGTGGGGATGTTTTTCATCGGCAGGGACTGGAATACTGGTCAGAATTGAAGGAATGATAGATGGCGCTAAATAAAGGGAAATTCTTGAGGGAAACCTGTTTCAGTCTTCCAGAGATTTGAGACTGCGACGGAGGTTCACCTTTCAGCAGGACAATGACCCTAAGCATACTGCTAAAGCAACACTCGAGTGGTTTAAGGGGTAGCATTTAAATGTCTTGGAATGGCCCAAACCTCAATCCAATGGAGAATCTGTGGTATGACTTAAATATTGCTGTACACTAGCGGAACCCATCCAACTTGAAGGAGCTGGATAAGTTTTGCTTTGAAGAATTGGCAAAAATCCCAGTGGCTAGATGTGCCAAACTTATAGAGACATACCCCAAGAGACGTACAGCTGTGATTGCTGCAAAAGGTGGCTCTACAAAGTATTGACTTTGGGGGGTTGAATAGTTATGCATGCACACAAGTTTTCCGTTTTTTTGTCTAATTTCTTGTTTGTTTCACAATAAAAAATATTTTGCATCTTCAAAGTGGTAGGCATGTTGTATAAATCAAATGATACAAACCCCCCAAAAATCTGTTTTAATTCCAGGTTGTAAGGCAACAAAATAGGAAAAATGCCAAGAGGGGTGAATACTTTCGCAAGCCACTGTATATACAATACCAGTCAAAAGTTTGGACACACCTACTCATTCCAGGGTTTTTCTTTTTTTTTTAAACTATTTTAAGGAACAATAGTGAAGACATCAACACTATGAAATAACACATACTGTATGGAATCACGTAGTAACCAAAAAATTGTTAAACCAATCAAAATATATTTGAGATTTGAGATTCTTCAAAGTAGCCACCATTTGCCTTGATGACAGCGTTGCACACTCTTGACATTCTCTCAACCAGATTCATGAGGTAGTCACCTGGAATGCATTTCAATTAACAAGTGTGCCTTGTTAAAAGTACATTTGTGGAATTTCTTTTGCATTTCAGCCAATCAGTTGTGTTGTGACAAGGTAGGGGTGGTATACAGAAGATAGCCCTATTTGGTAAAATACCAAGTCCATATAATGGCAAGAACAGCTAAAATAAGCAAATAGAAACGACAGTCATCATTACTTTAAGACATGAAGGTCAGTAAATCTGGACAATTTCAAGAACTTTGAAAGTTTCTTCAAGTGCAGTTGCAAAGAACATCAAGTGCTATGATGAAACTGTCTCTCATGAGAACCGCCACAGTAAAGGAAGACCCAGAGTTACCTCTGCTGCACTATACAAGTTCATTAGTGTTACCAGCCTCAGAAATTGCAGCCGAAATAAATGTAACAGACTCATCTCAACATCCACTGTTCAGAGGAGACTGCGTGAATCAGGCCTTCATGGTTGAATTGCTGCAAAGAAACAACTACTAAAGGACAACTATAATAAGAAGAGACTTGCTTGGATCAAGAAACACGACCAATGGACATTAGACCGGTGGAAATCTGTCCTTTGGTCTGATGAGTCCACATTTGAGACACAGGTGTAGTTCCGATCGTGAAGCATGGAGGAGGAGGTGTGATGGTGTGGGGGTGCTTTGCTGGTGACACTGTCAGTGATTTATTTAGAATTAAAGGCGAGCTAAGTGGGACTATCATTTATTTTTCAAGGGCTATTTGACCAAGAAGGAGAGTGATGGAGTGCTGCATCAGATGTCCTGGCCTCCACAATCCCCCGACCTCAGCCCAATAGAGATGGTTTGGGATGAGTCGGACCGTGGAGTGAAGGAAAAGCAGCCAACAAGTGCTCAGCATATGTGGGAACTCCTTCAAGACTGTTGGAAAAGCATTCCAGGTGAAGCTGGTTGAGAGAATGCCAAGAGTGTGCAAATCAAATGTATTTATAAAGCCCTTCTTACATCAGCTGATGTCACAGAGTGCTGTACAGAAACCCAGCCTAAAACCCCAAACAGCAAGAAATGCAGGTGTAAAAGCACGGTGGTTAGGAAAAGCTCCCTATAAAGGCCAGAACCTAGAAAGAAACCTAGAGAGGAACCAGGCTGTGAGGGGTGGCCAGTCCTCTTCTGGCTGTGCCGGGTGCAGATTATAACAGAACATGGACAAGATTTTAAAATATTCATAAAACAGGCAGAACAGTTGAAACTGGAGAAGCAGCATGGCCAGGTGGACTGGGGACATCAAGGAGTCATCAGGCCAGGTAGGCCTTGAGGAATGGTTCTAATGCTCAGGTCCTCTGAGAGAGAGAAAGAGAGAAAGAGAGAAAGAGAGAGAGAGAGAGAGAGAGAGCATACTTAAATTCACACAGGACACCGGATAAGAGAGGAGAAATACTCCAGATATAACAGACGGACCCTAGCCCCCCGACACATAAACTACTCAGCATAAATACTGGAGGCTGAGACAGGAGGGGTCGGGAGACACTGTTGCCCCGTCCGACGATACCCCCGGACAGGGCCAAACAGGCAGGATATAACCCCGCCCACTCTGCCGAAGCACAGCCAACACACCACAGGAGGGATATCTCCACCCAGGAAGATCACGTCAGTGACTCAACCCACTCAAGGGATGCACCCCCCCAGGGACGGCATGGAAGAGCACCAGTAAGCCAGGGACTCAGTCCCTGTAATAGAGTTAGAGGCAGAGAATCCCAGTGGAGAGGGGAACCGGCCAGCCAGAGACAGCAAGGGTGGTTCGTTGCTCCAGTGCCTTTCCGTTCACCTTCCCACTCCTGGGCCAGACTACACTCAATCATAGGATCTACTGAAGACATGAGTCTTCAATAAATACTTAAAGGTTGAGACCCAGTCTGCGTCTCTCACATGGATAGGCAGACCATTCCATACAAATTTAGCTCTATAGGAGAAAGCCCTGCCTCCAGCTGTTTGCTTAGAAATTCTAGGGACAGTAAGGAGGCCTGCGTCTTGTGACCGTAGCGTACGTGTAGGTATGTACGGCAGGACCAAATCGAAAAGATTGGTAGGAGCAAGCCCATGTAATGCTTTGTAGGTTAGCAGTAAAACCTTGAAATCAGACCTTGCCTTAACAGGAAGCCAGTGTAGAGAGGCTAGCACTGGAGTAATATGATCACATTTTTTGGTTCTACTCAAGATTCTAGCAGCCATGTTTAGCACTAACTGAAGTAAATTTAGTGCTTTATCCGGGTAGCCGGAAGTAAAGCATTGCAGTAGTCTAACCTAGAAGTGACAAAAGCATGGATACATTTTTCTGCATCATTTTTGGACAAAAAGTTTCAGATTTTTACAATGTTACGTAGATGGAAAAAAGCTGTCCTTGAAACAGTCTTGATATGTTCGTCAAAAGAGAGATCAGGGTCCAGAGTAACGCCGAGGTCCTTCACAGTTTTATTTGAGACGACTGTACAACCATCAAGATTAATTGTCAGATTCAACAGAAGATCTCTATGTTTCTTGGAACCTAGAACAAGCATCTCTGTTTTGTCAGAGTTTAAAAGTAGAACATCCACTTACTTATGTCTGAAACACAGGCTTCCAGGGAGGGCAAATTTGGGGCTTCACCATGTTTCATCGAAAGGTACAGCTCTGTGTCATCCGCATAGCAGTGAAAGTTAACATAATGTTTCCGAATGACATCACCAAGGGGTAAAATATATAGTGAGAACGATAGTGGTCCTAAAACAGAGCCTTGAGGAACACCGAAATTTACAGTTGATTTGTCAGACAAACCGTCCACAGAGACAAACTGATATCTTTCCGACAGATAAGATCTTAACCAGGCCAGAACTTGTCCGTGTTGACCAATTTGGGTTTCCAATCTCTCCAAAAGAATGTGGTGATCGATGGTATCAACAGCAGCACTAAGGTCTAGGAGCACGAGGATAGTTGCAGAGCCTTGGTCTGACGCCATTAAAAGGTCATTCACCACCTTCACAAGTGCAGTCTCAGTGCTATGAAGGGGTCTAAAACCAGACTGAAGCGTTTCGTATATACATTTGTCTTCAGGAAGGCAGTGAGTTGCTGCCCAACAGCTTTTTCTACGATTTTTGAGAGGAATGGAAGATTTGATATAGGCCGATAGTTTTCTATATTTTCTAGATCAAGGTTTGGCTTTTTCAAGAGAGGCTTTATTACTGCCACTTTTAGTGAGTTTGGTACACATCCGGTGGATAGAGAGCCGTTTATTATGTTCAACATAGGAGGGCCAAGCACAGGAAGCAGCTCTTTCAGTAGTTTAGTTGGAATAGGGTCCAGTATGCAGCTTGAAGGTTTAGAGGCCATAATTATTTTCATCAATGTGTCAAGAGATATGGTACTAAAAACTTGAGTGTCTCCCTTGATTCTATGTCCTGGCAAAGTTGTGCAGACTCAGGACAACTGAGCTTTGGAGGAATATGCAGATTTAAAGAGGAGTCCGTAATTTCCTTTCTAATGATCATGCTCTTTTCCTCAAAGAAGTTCATGAATTTATCACTGCTGAAGTGAAAGCCATCCTCTCTTGGGGAATGCTGCTTTTTAGTTAGCTTTGCAACAGTTTCAAAAATACATTTTGGATTGTTCTTATTTTCCTCAATTAACTTGGAAAAATAGGATGATCGAGCAGCAGTGAGGGCTCTTCGATACTGCACGGTACTGTCTTTCCAAGCTAGTCGGAAGACTTCCAGTTTGGTGTAGCGCCATTTCCGTTCCAATTTTCTGGAAGCTTGCTTCAGAGCTCGGGTATTTTCTGTATACCAGGGAGCTAGTTTTTTATGGCAAATGTTTTTTGTTTTTAGGGGTGCGACTGCATCTAGGGTGGTTAACTGATTTTTGTACTCTGACATCCTTGGGTAGACGGAGGGATTCTGGAAGGGCGTCTAGGAATCTTTGGGTTGTCCGAGAATTTATCGCACGACTTTTGATGATCCTTGGTTGGGGTCTGAGCAGATTATTTGTTGCGATTGCAAACGTAATAAAATGGTGGTCTGATAGTCCAGGATTATGAGGAAAAACATTTAGATCCACAACATTTATTCCACGGGACAAAACTAGGTCCAGAGTATGACTGTGGCAGTGAGTAGGTCCGGAGACATGTTGGACAAAACCGACTGAGTCGATTATGGCTCCGAAAGCCTTTTGGAGTGGGTCTGTGGACTTTTCCATGTGAATATTAAAGTCCTCAAAAATGTGAATATTATCTGCTATGACTACAAGGTCCGATAGGAATTCAGGGAACTCAGTGAGGAACGTTGTATATGGCACAGGAGGCATGTAAACAGTAGCTATAAAAAGTGATTGAGTAGGCTGCATAGATTTCATGACTAGAAGCTTAAAGGACGAAAACTTTGTTTTAATTTTATTTATTTTTTTAATTTGCTATCGTAAATGTTAGCAACACCTCCACTTTTGCGGGATGCGCAGGGGATATGGTCACTAGTGTAACCAGGAGGTGAGGCCTCATTTAACACAGTAAATTCATTAGGCTTAAGCCATGTTTCAGTCAGGCCAATCACATCAAGATTAGGATCAGTGATTAGTTCATTGACTATAACTGCCTTAGAAGTGAGGGATCTAACATTAAGTGGCCCTATTTTGAGATGTGAGGTATCACAATCTCTTTCAATAATGGCATGAATGGAGGAGGTCTTTATTCTAGTGAGATTGCTAAGGCGAACACCGCCATGTTTAGTTTTGCCCAACCTAGGTCGAGGCACAAACACGGTCTCAATGGGGATAGCTAAGCTGACTACACTGACTGTGCTAGTGGCAGACTCCACTAAGCTGGCAGGCTGGCTAACAGCCTGCTGCCTGGTCTGCACCCTATCTCATTGTGGAGCTAGGGGAGTTAGAGCCCTGTCTACGTTCGTAGATAAGATGAGAGCACCCCTCCAGCTAGGATGGAGTGCGTCACTCCTCAACATGCCAGGCTTGGTCCTGTTTGTGGGTGAGTCCCAGAAAGAGGGACAGTTATCTACAAATTCAATCTTTTGTGTGGGGCAGAAAACAGTTTTCAACCAGCGATTGAGTTGTGAGACTCTGCTGTAGAGCTCATCACTCCCCCTAACTGGGAGGGGGCCAGAGACAATTACTCGATGCCGACACATCTTTCTAGCTGATTTACACGCTAAAGCTATGTTGCACTTGGTGACCTCTGACTGTTTCATCCTAACATCGTTGATGCCGACGTGGATAACAATATCTCTATACTCTCTACACTCACCAGTTTTAGCTTTAGCCAGCACCATCTTCAGATTAGCCTTAACGTCGGTAGCCCTGCCCCCAGGTAAACAGTGTATGATTGCTGGATGATTTGTTTTAAGTCTAATACTGCGGGTAATGGAGTCGCCAATGCCTAGAGTTTCCAATTTGACTGAGCTAATGGTGGGAGGCCTCAGCGTCTCAGACCCCGTAACGGGAGGAGTAGAGACCAGAGAAGGCTCTGCCTCTGACTCCGACCCGCTGCTTAATGGGGAGAACCAGATGAAAGTTTCTGATGGCTGAGTGAGCGACACCGGTTGAGCGTTCCTACAGCATTTCCTTCCAGAAGCCATGAAAAAATTTCTGGCTGCGGGGACCTTGCGAGGGGATTTAAACTACTATCTGTACTTACTGGTGGCACAGACACTGTTTTATCCTTTATCCTAGCTATCGTTCTCCTGTATATTATGAGTACAGTGACTGCAATTAGAAGGCATAATGTTAATGTTACTGTTTAGCTTCGGTTGGTGAGGTCTTGACGAATCACATCCAGATAAAATTTCCGGAGTGACAAAGTTGAATGAAAAAAAGTCTAAAACCAAAAATACAGACAGTAATTAAAAAGTAAAAACCGTAAAGTTGGCAGGTAACAAAGTTAGGTTAGCAACAAAACGCACAGCAGCACGTAAACACGTAAACAAGTCTGTTAGTTGTGACTGGAAATTGCAGCTGATACACTGATTCTGAACCGCCAAAGAGTCATGGGAAGAGGAGGCCTTTTTGATTTCAAGGCAAATGGTGGCTACTTTGAAGAATCTCAAATCTAAAATATATATTTGGTTTAACACTTATTCCATATGTGTAATTTCATATTTCTGATTTCTTCACTTTTATTCTACAATGTAGAAAACAGTTGAAATAAGAAACACCCTTGAATGAGTAGGTGTGTCCAAACTTTTGACTGGTACTGTATATAAAAAAAATGGCCAAATCAAAAACATTATATTTTCTATATTCATGTTCAATTTTTTCAAAATTAATAAAATAATGTTAGCAAATTGTTATTGAAATTAAATTACTGTTAAAACTCATATTACAGCACAAGCGCTAAAGCTTTGCTTTGTTGCATCTACATTACGGAGTCATAAGGGTGATTCTTCACTAAACTTGAACAAAACATGATTTTTTTTAGATTTTGATGAAATTCAAACCATAGAAGGGTCCTTTGAAGGATTGTTCGCATATATCTGACATTTATATCTAAAAAGCATAATTGAGAAATAATTAATTGAATTTTGGAACATTTGTGACATTTTGGCCTTACCCAGGCCTCCTTTAAAACATATTGGTATTCCTCTAGTCCTCCCCATGCTGAAAGAGTAATCACACTAGTCTCACCTCACATCTCACTGTATGTCATACTGGCAGAGACCGGTTTGTGTGTGTGTGTTTTCTATTCGACACCACAGCAGAGACAACGGGTCTAACTGTTTGTGAGAGTCAGTGGTGTAAAGTACTTAAGTAAAAATAATTCAAAGTAGTACTTAAGAAGTTTTTGGGGGTATCTTTAATTTACTTTACTATTTATATGTTGGACAACTTTTACTTCACTACATTTCTAAAGAAAATAATGTACTTTTTACTCCATACAGTTTCCCTGATAATCAAAATGACTACATTTTGAATGCTTAGCAGGACAGGAAAATTGTCAAATTCACGCACTTATCAAGAGAAAATCCTTGGTCATCCCTACTGCCTCTGATCTGGCGGACTCACTAAACACAAATGCTTGTTTGTAAATGATGTCTGAGTGTTGGAGCGTGCCCCTGTCTGTACATAAATAAATAACAACTAGAACATTTTGCCGTCTGGTTTTCTTAATGTAAGGAATTTGAAATTATTTATATTTTTACTTTAACTTCTGATACTTAAGTATATTTTAGCAATTACATTTACTTTTGATACTTAAAGTACATTTGAAACTAAATACTTTTAGAATTTTACTCAAGCAGTATTTTACTGGGTGAGTTGACACTTATTTTGTTATTTTATGAAATGTTGGGGTGCCAGTTAAGATTATGGCATAGGGTTTCACACAATTGTGTTCAAAATCAATTTAATCAGTTTTATTTGCAAATTCTTTAGTAAGTAATACTTAAAAGCTAAGTCTAGTTGTCTAATTTAAATTATTTAAATAAAATATAGTGGGGGGGAATGGTGTTGCACATGTCACCATTAATATCCGCAATATCCGCAATAAATCCCAGCAGTCTTTAAAATGACATTCAGGAGTAACAGGTTTTCAACAGTTGTTTTTAATTCATTAAAAATATATATTAATTGGAATACAATATTGGAATGGAATATAACTAATAACATTGGAATATAGCATTTAATAACAATAACTTTATTAATTAACTCAGTGCAACATTGATGTTGCAAATCTCTTATGCTCTTTGTTCTAATTTGCAAAATAACCATTCTAATTTGTACATAGGTCACAAACAAAGCTATCCACAGAAAAAATGAAGCACAAATCATAAGCCCACCTCCTGCACTGCTCACACCTGTGACTGAAAACAGGGGGAGAGATGCCAATTGAAAAGCTATCTCTTAAAAACGTAGCTAGCGATCCAGCAATATGACATCAAATGCTGTGTAAAATAGCTAAAAGGCAATAAAGTAACATTAACTGTAAAGCTATCAGTCGCTAGTGGCAACATTTACAATTGCAATTGAGTTACATTATCTTTTTCATGTATTTTACCTCAGACGATCTGGTAGTAAGGTTTCTAGCTGGTACTCCTAGCAGCTTATGCTAACTAGCTAGCTGGCTTGCATTTACTGCTAGTGAAGTTTCTAGCTAGCAAGCTGGCATAAACTAGCACTAACTGGGCTAGTCAATGTCTAAATGACAGGTAGAAACACATTCATAACCATAAATAGGTTACTAGCCCCCAGGGACCAGTTACCCCCTAGTAGGTGGATGAACACACTCATCCAGCATATTACTACTTAAGAAAAATAATCAATATTTTTCTCTCTAATTCGATTATTTATTTGAAGGCTTTCCTACTTGTATATTTAAAAAACAATTATAGATCTAACTTCATTGGAATATATCTACAACTTTTTCAAAATTATTATTTTTTTGATACATTTACCACAAAACTGTTTTGTTGAGCAAGAGCAGTGGCAGCCAGGGGAAGTGTTGGGAAAATAATTTGGTGACATCTTGTGGTCTTTATGTGAATTACTCAGTGTGGGGGGGCAGTTACCCCTGGGGTCTAGTTACCTCCTAGTACCCTACTTTTTCCACCACTGGTGAGAGTATGTACAGGACCCTTGTCTCCGCTCCTCTCCTCCTTTCAGAACCTCTCACACTCATGCTATATTTTCTCTCCGCTCTCACTTTCTCACTAATTTTCCTAGAAATGGAATGTCTGTCTTTGCCTCCTCACCAGGACCTGTCTATTATTGCTTCTCCAAAGAACCTTACAATTCAATGAAGCCATTTTGCCCGTAATATATATTCTGTCATGAGGAGGAATGTATCTGCTCAGTCCCAGGCTGAATAGCAATCTAAATGCAGTTCACTTCACATTTATTTGAAATCTCATTAACTGGATAAAAGGCCATAAAATGTGTTGTAAATAGAATATCTTTGCCACATGGATGAAACTGGATTAATTCCTGATTAGTCTTTTCCATATCCATTCTGAGGCTGAGTGAGGGGCATGTGGTGTTGGCAGAGATGTGTCAGGAGTCTTTTTCAGAATCCAGTCCAGGCACATCTCTCTCTACTCCACTAAACAATTAACATACTGACTGGCACAAAGAGGATAATCTTCATAGATATGAGATAAGACAAAGAACCCATGCCCTAGAGTCAGTACAAGGCAGGCCTATGGTGATTAAAAAGCTTTGCTTTAATAGAAATGTAGACTGGTTGAGTTTGGTCTTCCTGTCACGCTCTTCCTGAGTGACAGACCAAGCAGGCACAGCGAGGTATCCAGTATACATACTTTATTTACGTAACTGGCAAAACAACAAACGAAAATCGCAACACCGGTATGGCATAAAAGTGCACACACCACTAAACATACTATTTCAAAACAATGACCCACAAAATCCTGTTGAAAACCACAAACATATATATGGTTCCCAATTAGAGGTAACGACAATCAGCTGCCTCTAATTGGGAACCATTTCCCCAACATAGAAATACAAAACCTAGAACACAAGACCCTCCTAAACAAAATACAAACTAAACACCAGCCTGCTAACCCAGGCCTGGACGTGACACTTCCCCGCAACACTTAATATGTTACCCCTCCATAAAGAGAACTAACACACCAGTTAATTGAATAATACAATCTAATAGTGATGAATGAAAATGTTTACTTACAACCAGTCCTTTAAGCGTGAAGTTCAGTGAATGGCCGCATTCCCCTGCTCAGACGTTGCGTGCATCAACCAACGGTTGCGTGCTACATCATCAACTGTGCTGTCGGGCAACAGATTGCTTTAACGTATGATGTGGTTAGCTGATACATAAAATAGCTATCCAGGCGTCGTAAGATCTAGCATGCATCAGCAACGCCTGGGCAGAGGAAAGTGCCCAATCTCCACCGATTGGTGAACGTGACATCACTGTAGCCAACGCGGCCAAAACAAAAGCTACAGTATGACACATTAGCTAGCTACTAGTGAAACTGGATGCTCTGGGCAGGTACAGTACGTATTTAACCTGTGGGTGTTCAGGTTAAATTGATTAGATGTTCAGGAGTCTTACAGCTTGGGGGTAGAAGCTGTTTAGAAGCCTCTTGAACCTAGACTTGGTGCTCCGGTACTGCTTGCCGTGCTGTAGCAGAGAGAACAGTCTATGACTAGCGTGGCTGGAGTCTTTGACAATTGTTTTAAGATGGCCATAACATGGATCATTCATGTATTTAATTTTAGGAGCCCCGTTGGTATATAAAAAACATTTAAAAAACATGGAATTTGGCCTTTTTACTATAGCCCAAATAAATGGCAAAACAGACAGTCCAAAAATAAATTATAAGAATAAGGTTTTGAAGTGTCTTTCCTAAGAATGCTCATAAAGGCCTGATTGGTGGAGTGCTGCAGAGATGGTTGTCCTTCTGGAAGGTTCTCCCATCTCCACAGAGGAACTCTAGAGCTCTGTCAGAGTGACCATTGGGTTCTCGTCACCTCCCTGACCAAGGCCCTTCTCCTCCGATTGTTCAGTTTGGCTGGGCGCCAGCTCTAGGAAGAGTCTTGGTGGTTCCAAACTTCTTCCATTTAAGAATTATGGAGGCCACTGTGTTCTTGGGGAACTTAAATTATGCAGAATTATTTTGGTACCCTTTCCCAGATCTGTGCCTCGAATCAATCCTGTCTCGGAGCTCTACGGACAATTCCTTCAACCTCATGGCTTGGTTTTTGCTCTGACATGCCCTGTCAACTGTGGGACCTTATAAAGACAGGTGTGTGCCTTTCCAAATCATGTCCAATGAATTGAATTTACCACAGGTGGACTCCAATCAAGTTGTAGAAACATCTCAAGGACGATCAATGGAGACAGGATGCACCTGAGCTCAATATCGAGTCTCATAGCAAAGGGTCTGAATAACTATGTAAATAAGTAAATCATATATTTTTAATAAATGTAAATTATAAAACCTGTTTTCGCTTAGTCATTATGGGGTATTGTGAGTAGATTGATGAGGATATTTTTTAGTAAGGCTGTAACCTAACAAAATGTCCAAAAAGTCAAGGGGTCTGAATACTTTCCGAAGGCACTGTGTACAGCAGAACTATAGCTTAGACTGGTTCAATGCAGTGTAATGTTATACTGTTTGTAAAGTGGCGTCTGGCCACTTGCGATTTCACTTGCTCGAAGATAGGGGGAAATTATTTCCCCCCTTGTCCTTCATCCTGCCTCCAGCCCTATTGCTCAAATCTGATTAGGGCTTTAGAAAAAGAATTCACCACTGGGTGACATTTACATAAAATAGACACAAACAGAGAAAATATAATACATGTTGAATAGATTTATTGATAATGTTGATCAATAAAATGTAAAAATTATATAATTCTTTATAATAAATGATACATTCACAGCATTATTGCAAACATCTTTGGATTTCTCACTATACTCTAAATTGTAAACTATTTAAACAACTATTTGCCCTCTATTTGCACTCTGAGAAACACTTCTTCATTCTGAGACTAGGGAAATAATCACACATATGAAACTAGTGAGTCATATCTCTCTCTCACTCTCGCCCTGTCTCTCTTTTTCTCCATGTCTGTCTCAGACACAGACATCCTGTAGTCACACCGTATATCCTCTCCTCCTGTCCAGCCCTGAGAGTCGCTCCCCCTAATAAGCAGAAATAGTAAATAAATAATTGTGCAGATTCAGATGTAGAACTCAACCTGCCTCGGTTCACAGAGTGTGTGTGTGTGCGTGTGTGTGTGCGTGTGCGTGTGCGTGTGTGTGTTAGCTTGGTTCCTGTGGCTGGGAAAACTTTTGATCCCGTCCAGGTACAACACGCCTCAGTGATGATCCACACACACATTGGCCAGGCGTCCAAGCTCTCAGAGACCATTCTCAGTCTAATGAGAGAATGGCCGAGTTTCAGGAGGTTTATTGGATCAGAGGTGACTTCAGGAAGAGGGTGAAGTACTCCACTCCATTATCACATGACAGCTTTGATCGCTGGCCATTTCAACTACTGATAATATTTGACAATGATGTGAAAGCATTGAGTGGAATGTAATATTAATACATTTTACTGCTATAATTTGGCCCTAACAGCGGTACATTTCTGCCTTTTAATTTCAGTCTCCATTCTACCCACTATCTATTTAATCTAAAATGAGGCTGCAAAATAACATTTCTCAGCATTCCAGACTGATTATATAGAACCATTTGGAATATTTTACATTACAGAAAGCACAGACGGATGAGCAGGCGTGTAGACGGACGGGTGGATGGACAGATAGAGAGATAAATGAAAGGACACGGACACACATAACACACACAGATATGAGAGAGGATTACCTATTTCAACAGCGAGAGTCTTGACCTAGATAGTAAACACAATTTACAACGTTTCCATTTTGATTGTGTTAGCAGAATGTGCGCTGAAAGCATTGCCCCGTCCGTATGACTTCAGCTTGGCCCTGTAGAGTTAGCAGAGGAAATAGCATTATACAGCCAGTGTGCCCAGTAATCACTTTGTGTTGAACTAGATGATAGTGTAGAGTACAGTATATCAGGGAGACTGGATCAAATTATCTGATATTGTTCCTGAATTCGATAACAAGGACAATACAATAATTTTAATGACTTTCAATTGCTTGCAAACTCTTTTACAAAGTACCGAAATATCATGCAGAAGGTAAGTGAATTTGGTCTATGAATTGCTGTATCGCTGTCTCTAAGGTATAGCTGATGGAAACATATGCGTCTGGTATTGATGTCATTATGCTAAATAATACAGTCAATGAATTAGTGATGAAAGTGTGATGGCTGGGCTTTTGTAGAAATGTTTTACATTTCTGCCACACAGTACAGTCAACAGATTCTACCTTCACAGTGGGAGGGCTGGATGAATCTCATATTCTGCTGCTGTCAGTGTTGTCTATCAGATCTGATGAAGGCAGAGGCCCAATGGTGTGTGTGTGCCTTTCTCTCTCATTAAAGACAGGATTAACCTGTAGGGGGGCTCCCTGTACACTCAAACCGCCCCAAACCCCGACTAGTTCACTGAAGAAGGCCTCCACAGAGACATGTTTTATTAACAGATGTCAGTGTTAATATCTCTAGTGTTCATGGTGAGTTGTTTCTCAGCCAAGCCATGACAACTCATCAGGCTGGGTTTATTATAATGTTGTAAATTAATCAACATGATCAACATGCAACAAAACACAAAATAATCAAATTGAGTTGTTATGAAGCAGCAACATGGAACCGGCTTGTGATCAAATTTGTCCTGACTGAAAGCTATTCATCTCATGTGATTTCAGTAGGTAGATCTCATTCAAACACAAAACACAAACAATAAATAAATAATTATTTGACTATGGTAGTTTCTTGCATCGCTCCACTTTTCACTATTATTTGACAGCAGCGCCACCTGTTGTTGAATTCTCCCTCTGTACCCTAACACAGCTGTGACAGGGAAAGAGGACAGTGATTAGAGAAGGTGATACAAATATGTGGAAAAGAAAGGACAGAGAGAAGAGACAATAGCAACCTCTTTCAGCATCTCTCTGGAGCATTTTTGGAACCTTAGGAGTGACATGTCACATTCTAGAACACCACAACAATGGACTCCTCAGTTCTACTAATATTTTTTATTATGACCCCCATTACAGTCTATCTGTCTCATTAACTGAGCAACTTCCCCCAGGTTAACTACAATACCTAGTTGAGATATTTAGTCAGGATGCTCTGTTGTCATTGGTGCAGAGAGCCTGTAAGGTGGTCTACCTGGGCTGTCTACCTGTGCACTATAATCTTCTCTTTCATAGTGTTATTGTTCTGTGTTCAGCAGGAAAGTGACTGTGGTGGTCTGGACAACGCAGAGAAGACTGCTATAATCAGAGGTCTACAGGGAGGTGAACTTCTCTCTCATACAGTAACATCAACGTTACTCTCCCATAGGCATAGAGGGAGCACCCCCCATCCACATCGAGGGGACAGTAGTGGAGAAGGTTGAAAGTTTTAAGTTCCTCGGCGTACACATCACGAACAAACTGAGATGGTCCACCCACACAGACAACGTGGTGAAGAAGGCACAACAGCGCCTCTTCAACCTCAGGAGGCTGAAGAAATTTGGCTTGTCACCAAAATCACTCACAAACTTCTACAGATGCACAATCGAGAGCATCCTGTCGGGCTGTATCACTGCCTGGTACGGCAACTGCTCCGCCCACAACCGTAAGGCTCTCCAGAGGGTAGTGAGGACTGCACAACGCATCACCGGGGGTAAACTACCTGCCCTTCAGGACACCTACACCACCAGATGTCACAGGAAGGCCAAAAAGATCTGTTCACCCCGCTATCATCCAGAAGGCGAGGTCAGTACAGGTGCATCAAAGCTGGGACCGAGAGACTGAAAAACAGCTTCTACCTCAAGGCCATCAGACTGTTAAACAGCCATCACTAACATTGAGTGGCTGCTGCCAACATACTGACTTAAATCTCTAGCCACTTAAAACATAGGAATTGGATGTAACAAATGTATCACTAGCCACTTTAAACAATTTTGTATATAATGTTTACGTATCCGACATACTCATATCAAATGTATACACTGTACATCTACTGTATCTTGCCTATGCCGTTCGGCCATCGACCCAAATCTCTAGCCACTTTAATAATTATAATTGGATGAAATAATGTATCACTAGCCACTTTAAACAATGGCATTTATATAATGTTTACATATCGTACATTACTCATCTCATATGTGTATATACTGTACTCCATACCATCTACTGCATCTTGCCTATGCCGGTCAGCCATCGCTCATCCATATATTTATATGTACATACTCGTATTCATTCCTTTACTCTTGTGTGTATAAGGTAGTTGTTGTGAATTTGTTAGATTACTTGTTAGATACTACTGCATGGTCGGAACTAGGAGCACAAGCATTTCGCTACACTCGCATTAACATCTGCTAACCATGTGTATGTGACAAATAAAATTTGATTTGATTTGACTTCACCCAATAATTAAATTTGGATAGGTATGAAAACTTCAGTCTTTGATATTGGGGGGATCTATCCCTTTGAAAGCTGTGAATAGAGACTGATGTGTCGTCTGCCTCAGTCTACCACATCCCTTGGGATCTGGGATTGTAGGTCCTGCCCTGCTACCAGTGTGACCTGTGTGATTTAGCACAGGCTGTAACACACAACACGCTGCAGGTCCTGTTACCCCTGCTCTGACGTTGATGGGCTTATAAAACCACACAGTAAAATAATGACAGATCTCTGGACTGACCACAGCTGGTTGTACTCAGACACACTTTGATGTTCCTCAGACCGTTATGAGAGAACCTCTTACAGCTTCACGGACTGACTGATCACTGATGCACACAGACAGACAGTAACTTCAAAACAAGTTTGACATGTAACAGTTTTATGAGTCATGAATCTTTAATGCACTGTTGTGATCTTAAAGAGTATTACTGAATGTTTGTCTTATCTTTCTCCCAGAAAACCTGTGACCAGGCCCCTGTGGATGGTGTGTCTGTGACTGAGCCGTGTTTGGAGGGGTGCGGGTATTTCAGGCAGGGATAATCTTATTTTTACAGGACTATTTGAAACACAACATACAGCTTTTCACTGCACTTCTTTCAGTGACCACTCAGTGGCAGGTTGCTACACTGAAACAGTTGAATGTACTCCAGATGGTTATTAGGGGATTGTGATGGAAAGTGGATAAGCAGGCATATGTAGACCTGTGGGTAACCTCTCTTTGGAATTTGAACAGTCAGGAAGCTTATAATTTGTTGAAACCTTTGGAGGCTCTCTGAGTGAGTATATTGTTGAATATGGAACAGCTACCCCAGGCCATATCTCAATTGCATTATAATGTATATCACTGCCTTATTTTTTGCTGAACCCCAGGAAGAGTAGCTGCTGCCTTGTCAGCAGCTAATGAGGATCCATAATAAATACAAATACAAATCCCAGTCTGGCTACCTAGCTAAATCCTAGTTCCGGTTCAGCTGTGTTAGAGCTGACCTACCTGTGTACATTATACAGCACAGTACCATTGCTGTGCCCTGTGGTGTATCCATAGACACTTATCCTGTCTTATGTTATCAGTTCAACCTGTTACCAGTCAGGTCCAGACACACCCTTGACTCTAACATCAGACACCTGGGTCCACCGTTAACACACACACACACACACACACACACACACACACACACACACACACACACACACACACACACACACACACACACACACACACACACACACACACACACACACACACACACCACACACCACACACACACACAGACAATACTGGGCCATAATCTTGTGACTTGGCATTTCCCCTGATTTTGCCGTGACACATATGGGTCTATAATGAAGTACATTCCCACACCACTGCTGCTATGACAAAGCACAGACACAGTAAAATGTGCCATAGTTTCACCTACACTGTTCAGAGTCAGAGAGGGTTTAATTGTGATGTTGATTGGTTTGAAATGTTCTGGAATATTAAATAACATTCTTTGTCTGAAAGTCATCTTCTGAAATGGTAACTGGCCTTAGCAAAATTAAAGTTAGGAAGTACAAAAGCATACCCAATGTGAAATTGCATAATTCACAGTGAAATCATGAAATTTGAAGTGAAACTCTCAGGTAAATACATTCGTATGTATTGTACATGCACACAAAGTTTGAGTAAATACAAAAACGTGCACTTAAAATAAATACTTGTTATTATTAATGAAAGTAAAATTCTATCTGTTTCCACATTGTGAATACTTCTGTGCAGTTAAAGTCTTGCTGATTCTCAAAATGCATTATGTCTTGCGTTAAAGTTGTCCGTCATGAGTGGAGACACTGACTCCCACTCTGCTTCAACTGCACAGCCTCTTACAATCCTCTTGTTCCTGGATGATTTCTGACCACTGTAATGGGCTTAAATCTTCTCTGAACACTGTTCTGCCATTCCACCCTAGAGATTTCCCTCCCATACCTGTAGACACTCCACACCAGAGCTCTTCCTCTCCCCATCTGAAAAACCTCCAGGGGTATCTCCAGGGTTCAGGGGACTTGTCCCTTCTCTATGTGCAGCACCTCCAGGGGCAGCAACAGCAGCACAGCCTCCTTAGAGGGTTCTTCTTCCTGTACCTGGTGGCCATTTTAAATTTCTCGTTAGTGACGGTGACGTAGTCCTGTGTCTTCTCTACGCTGGTCTGGATGTGGTCTATGTAGCCTCCTTGCTCCTCCACCAACATAAAGATATCCATGAACAGTTCTCTCAGCTCCTTCATGTTGCTCTCCAGATTCAGTAGCTCCTATAGCGGTTGCACGAAGGATAAAGACAAAACATTAGTCAAGGATTTGTCTGAATGGACAGTGAAACTGGTGTAAATTACATGCAACATTAGAGTTTGTCGGTCACAGACATACAAGGCCTACTGAGAGTCTTATCTTTACCTTCAATAACATAGTCTTGCATTTTCTTACACATCAAAACTTACGCTTACCTTGTGTCTCTGCTCGATCTCGGACAGCTGAGAGTGTGTGATGCGTTCGTCGTTGAGAAGGTTCTGGTTAAACACCTCCCATTTCCCTGTGGCAACCATTTCATCGACTCCCTCCTCGGTGACGTCACGACCAAACACCTCCAGCTGGCGGATGATGAAGTTTTTACAATGCTCCTGTTTACTGAGGATGGAGTTGTTGTACAGACGCATCACCTAGGAGGGGTAAAATATGAAAAAGTACTTTAGACCAGAAACAGCCATTTCTGTTTACTGTTAGCTTAGCTAGAGCTAGCATATATAAAGAACAAAGCCTAACAATATATATTTTTTCTGAAGTTCATCAAGTGTGGTCAGAAAAACATCCGAAAACACCTGAAATAAAAGGTTATAAAACTATTGGAGAGTGACCTGTTGGAATTGTCTAAGTAGCGCTGCGTGTTGGGAGCGTTGAATGCGTGTAGCGGCTGTAGCCAGTCCCTGCATGTCTTCTAAACTCTGTGGCTTCTTGGAGAGGGCGTCCAGCCGTCTGTGGATGCTCTCTGCTTGCAGCTTGATGTCCCTCGTTACACCACTGTCCTTCTTCATCACACTGAAACGACGCATGGTCGCCACCAGGGTCCTTTGTTGCTGGCTGAACTTCTTCACCTGGGGAGAAGGAGAAGACGATTCAGTCAAACTTTAAATGAATAACAAGGATTTATAGAGCATCCTTCCACCTCCCGAATTCACAACATTATTCTAATGGACAAATGGACATACAGTTGCAGTCCAACCTAGGTGCATGCTTTGCTGATCGCCCTGTGTATATAATTACGGCCACTCCTAGGAGGAATATGTGAGCTTACTAACCTCCGTTTCCAGCTCAGTGATGTCACCGCGGATATGCTGAGCCTCGGACAGGAAGTTGTGCAGGACCGGTTCTTCCTCGAACACCACAGCCTGCTGCGGGGTGACGACCTTAACCCCCAGTGGGGCATCTGGGTCAGCATCTTGCACAGGGAATGGGGTCTCATCTGTCTCTCTGCTCGCCTCCCGAAACCCCTGGGCCCTCTGACGCAGCTCCTCCAGGCGGTCCTTCATGGTCAGAGACCTCTCGGTGGAGATCACTCAGAAGGATGACAAAGCCTGTCAGTTGAGGCCCCGTGGTGAAGTTATCTCCAAAGAACAGAGCCTCTTGGTGGATCACACTCAGAAGGACAGGGTCTGATGTTGTTTCACTGTAATAAGGAACATGTGGTCTTGGTTGACAACGTATATGGTGTCTCCTACTAGTGTTGATATACCTAAAGAGTAAACACTGTTTTAAAAAAAGGTGTTTCAGTCAACAGTTGATTTTATTCATCATGATTACAACAAGGAACTCAAGGTCTTATGAGGTAAATATGTACAGTACCAGTCAAAAGTTTGGACACACCTACTCATTAAAGGGTTTTTATTTGTTGTTACTATTTTGGTTCCAACCGCCGTGTCTTTCTGGGACGCAGAGTAGGTGAACAGATAATCTCCGCACGTGTAGTTCTCACCGTGAAAAATGTAGGAGAAGGTGTGATGGTGTGGGGGTGCTTTACTGGTGACACTGTCTGTGAATTATTTAGAATTCAAGGCACACTTAACCAGCATGGCTACCACAGCATTCTGCAGTGATACGCCATCCCATCTGGTTTGCGCTTAGTGGGACTATCATTTGTTTTTCAGCAGGATAATGACCCAACACACTTCCAGACTGTGTATGGGCTATTTGACCAAGAAGGAGAGTGATGGAGTGCTGCATTAGATGACCTGGTTTGGGATGAGTTGGACCGCAGAGTGAAGGAAAAGCAACCAACAAGTACTCTGCATATGTGGGAACTCCTTCAAGACTGTTGGAAAAGCATTCCAGGTGAAGCTGGTTGAGAAAATGCCAAAAGTGTGCAAAGCTGTCATCAAGGCAAAGGGTGGCTACTTTTAAGAATCTAAAATCCAAAAAATATTTTAACACTTTTTGGTTTACTACACAATTCCATATGTGTTATTTCATCGTTTTGATGTCTTCCCTATTGTTCTACAATGTAGAAAATAGTAAAAATAAAGAAAACCTTTGAATGAGTAGGTGTGTCCAAACTTTTGACTGGTACTGTACTTTGGTGTGTCCACTTTGAACTGGAAATGAGTCTATCTTCACTTTGCTTCTTTATAGCATCACAAGCTCTTCTATAATGAATCTGGCATCACAAGCTCTTCTATAATGAATCTGGCATCACAAGCTCTTCTATAATGAATCTGGCATCACAAGCTCTTCAATAATGTATCCGTAGACAAGGTCAACATTCCTAAGAAATTCCCTAAGCACTTTGGTCCACTGAGCTACAAGTAGTGCTTGTGGCTGGGAATGGCAGGGAGAGATACATTAGCACAATGTTTACGTGCAGCACCAGTGAATCTACTTCAGCGTTGCTTCCCATGAGAAGTTATCTTGTTTGTGTTTTTGCAGTGAGGCACTTCCCTTCACCAGTACCTCTCCCTGACATAACGATATGATGACTGCTCTCAGAGAAGTGAACTTCTAATAGACACACACAAACACACACATACATGTACAAACACACACACCCACAGAGAGCTTGTCAACATTGCACTTAAGATTTGGTTAGTCTGACTGTAATCCACACTGTGGTATCTGTGGCGTTTAGCGGACAAATCTGGTTTAGCTCGACAGCAAAACATAATAAGTACTACAACAGTTTCAAGGTTTCATCAGTTTATTCTGAAGTATGTACAGTATATATATACAGTATTTCCCCTGCAGTGTCTGGATCGTATGGAGAACTTTAACTGTTAGGAAGGGTGGAGTGAACAGAATGTGTATTTTGAATTAAATAGAGCGTTGTAAATGACAGACTATCCAATTACCAGATGGATTACAAACAGGAAAGCCCACAAATAACCTGTTTGTGTGTGTGTGTGTGTGTGTGTGTGTGTGTGTGTGTGTGTGTGTGTGTGTGTGTGTGTGTGTGTGTGTGTGTGTGTGTGTATTAGTAATGCAGGGGTTGACTCATAACCCACAGTCCCGGTGGTTATATATTGTGTGGGTGAACGGCGGGTGGGTTGAACAAAATTAAAACAATACTTTAAAAAATCCTTAAATGTATAATTCTTGTTCAATTTATATCTATAGTCTACATTGAGGTTTGTCTTTTATTATTTTAAGCTATTGCATTAGGCCCTAAAACGTAGGTTTGTCGCTAACTGTAGGCCAACACACGCCAAATAGCCTACATGCCAATCGCCAAATGCTTTTGGGAACAGGCAGAAAATTGAACTACGATCCACAGAGGCAAAAAGGACAATGTGGGAATTTAATTCAAGAAGAGAAAGCTGCGACATGGAGTTGAAAATAAAGAGAACGGAGGACCAGAAAGGCGATGTTTGGTAAAGATTTGGTGAAGTGGTGAAAGAGGATGATAGCAGTGTGATGATTGTGAGGCGCAAGAGTGGGGCTTCAAATAGACCTATGGCACGTCAAGGGAACTGTAGCCTACTGTTCAGATGGGTTAAATGGAAACTGAAATCTGGACACTGACTGTAGGTCTATAACCTCTCACATAGCCTTCATATTAACTCCTGCAGAATTAAGCATTTCTTAATACACCAAATGTAGGCTAAATTTAGACTCGAGAACAGGAGTGGAGAAATATGATTTCTTTCTTTTAGCATCTAGAGAGAATGCAAATGCACCGTTAGATATCGTGTGTGGAGGTGCTGTCTTTATCAGCATCATAAAAGGTGATAGTATGTCAACCACATAAAATACGCATTCAAGCTGAACTGAAATATTTCAGAGACATGTTGGGTCATTTTCACAGATTCCTATTTCCTTACAACCGTCAAACTGACGTCATTTGGACATTTTGTTCAAATTATTTATTTTCTATATTAGTGGGTTAAGGGTTGGGTGCAGGCCTCAGATGTTCACTTTATCACATATAGTCGGGCAGTTGCGGATGGGTTATTAGTAATTGTGGGCGGGTGCGAGTGTACAAACAGCTGACCTGCACACCACTAGCACACATGTGTGTGTGTGTGTGTGTGTGTGTGTGTGTGTGTGTGTGTGTGTGTGTGTGTGTGTGTGTGTGTGTGTGTGTGTGTGTGTGTGTGTGTGTGTGTGTGTGTGTGTGTGTGCGCAGTACTGAAGTGTGAGGCCTCCTGCATGTTCTAACACTACAGACCTCTGACCTTAGGCTGGAGATCAGATTGAAACCAAACCATAGAATTAGAAATACTAGAACACACATTCCCATCCATGTCAACTTTCATGGTCGATGGACCACAGTCATTGAGTTTACTTCCCATGGACTAAGCCGGGGCTTTGTCCATTCTGGTCATTGTAACTCTATGATTCAGACATTACTCAACCGATTCTAGAGCAATGCGAGATTTAGCCTGAAAACACACTCAGTCCAGCTTAGTCTGTGTCTGAATGTTGTTATGGTTTCTTCTGTTCTCTGACTGCTTTCCAACTTTCCATCTGTTCACCTGTCACAGAGTTTATGAGGGAACTGCCTGTTGACATTTGTCACTATAATGCAAGTGTTCTGCTGGGGTGGAAGAGAACAAATGCTTTCCTCTTTTACACTGAATATTATTGTAAAGACAACTCTGACCTTTTTTATTTTTTATAAAATAAAGTTTTGGTCTTAAGAACTTTGAATTTCATATGAGAAAAAAATAATATACACTTAAGAAAACATATACAACAAGTATCCTGAGTGGCTGCTGCCAACATACTGACTTAAATCTCTAGCCACTTTATACATAGGGATTGGATGTAACAAATGTATCACTAGCCACTTTAAACAATTTTGTATATAATGTTTACGTATCCGACATACTCATATCAAATGTATACACTGTACTCTAAACCATCTACTGTATCTTGCCTATGCCGTTCGGCCATCGACCCAAATCTCTAGCCACTTTAATAATTATAATTGGATGAAATAATGTATCACTAGCCACTTTAAACAATGCCATTTATATAATGTTTACATATCCTACATTACTCATCTCATATATATATATATATATATATATATATATATATATATATATATATATATATATATGTGTGTATATACTGTACTCCATACCATCTACTGCATCTTGCCTATGCCGGTCAGCAATCGCTCATCCATATATTTATATGTACATACTCGTATTCATTCCTTTACTCTTGTGTGTATAAGGTAGTTGTTGTGAATTTGTTAGATTACTTGTTAGATACTACTGCATGGTCGGAACTAGAAGCACAAGCATTTCGCTACACTCGCATTAACATCTGCTAACCATGTGTATGTGACAAATAAAATTTGATTTGATTTGATTTGATTTCCTGAGTCAGGCAGGCGTGAGTTCTGCTATTTACCTTGTTGTAGTAAGTAATCCGTGAGGCTTAGAGCCTGCCATTTATGTTTGACAAGGAATGTAACTGCCAATTTAGCCAAGCCATGGAGAACGGATTATTCTTACTTCACATAACGTTTCCATGAAGTTATCCAAATGTATATCCCATCCTTCTGAACGGTATCCTCAGGGAATCTATTGAGCCCTCCACTCCAAATAGTTATTAGCTGTAGGTCACATGTGTGTGTGTTCTGTTAGTTTTCCTATATGTTGACAGTTAGTCAGTAAACTGCTATAACAGAGAAACAACTTCACTTCCCAGGAAATCTGCCAGTCTGGCCACACCCCTTCTCTCTCAGGGAAAACTCTCTGTGGCCAGTGGGAGAAGGGAGAACAGATGCGGACTACTCTGTCCCAGGGGCTGCTCAAACAGCGTCATAGAACAAATAGAGCTGTATTGTGTAGAACAGCAATGATGTAGAAGAGTTGTTTTAGCTCTATACATTACATTATGTATGGAGCCTACGGTGCAGCCTGGTCTGGCCCTGTTGTGTTTCTCAGGCTCCAGTGGCTCTACTGAGCATGGCTGACGGATTGTTTCTGGCAAGGCCCAGAATTCCAGGAACCTTTTAGGAGGGAAGGGACATAGTCCTACTCTAGACCCTCAGAATGGCATTTTGAAGAGTGTTGAAAAGTTGTCATCAGAGAGAGGGTGACCTAAAATATAACAGTGGCCAACATTTTTGACCAAACGAAGGCCTACTGCATGTGTTTCATAGAGGCACAAGGTGGTGAACTAAATGTCAACCAACAGTGAGACGAAATACTGAAAAACTGAATTATAGTAACCAGCAGATAATTAACAGGTGTATGATTCATTCCTAATGTGTAGGTGTTATGACAACAAAATAAACCGTTTTGGGTTGTGACAGGTGTGCTGTCAAGTGTGCCATATTCATCTGTGTCAGCACTTACAGAGAGAGAGAGTGAATCGTGGCTCACAACAACTACCTGCATTTCTTTAGCTGTCCCCTGTCTCTCTGTCCTAGCCTTGCCAACGAGCAGAACCTGTCCATGGCTCTGGGAGAGGTGGAGCTGATACACTGTCTCTCTCTGGAGACACCGGTCAACAGACCGCAATGTCGCTGCTTCATAGTGTCTCATAGCACAGCATATCTTGCTAATGGCTAAAGGCCTGGGGTGTAATCATTAGTCCAAACAAGAGTTTCTATTGGACAAATTCAGGTACACTCTTGGAAAAAAGGGTTCCAAAAGGGTTCTTCGAACTGTTCCCATAGGAGAAACCTTTTTGGTTACAAGTAGAACTCTTTTGGATTCCACCCTCTGTGGAAATAATTCTACATGGAACCAAAAAGGGTTCTTCAAAAGGTTCTCCTATGCAGACAGACAAAGAACCATTTTAGGTTAAAGGTCCCCTCACCGCTTCGCTCCATTTGCTTCCGTTTAAGAAACGTTTTGCAACAGAATTGGCGTAATGAATACACACCTGTTAAGAATTTGTGTCCCTGGAACATGCCCTTGCGTTGTTCTTGTAGAAGTTGTGCTCGGCTGTACTTGGCTCAGGGAAGACATTGAATAGGTCCATTAGAAAGATAGTAGAATGGCTACTGGACTACATCTCCAATGATTATAAGGCTCTTAATGAGTGCAAGCAGACGGATACAGCACATAAGAGATAGAATAGATAGCACGCCTTGAGAAAGAGGTAAGAGGGGCGGAGAGAGAGAAAGAAAGGGAGGGAGAAAGACTGAAAGTTGAGGAGCAAAAAGAGGTTGATGGAACACCACACGGATGTGCAATTCTATATGCTTGGTTTGTTCACAAGGCACCATCATGGTCACTGCTGATGTTCTACACAGTGAGATAAGCTCATTTGATACCACTCACTGTGGAGAATGTAAACAACAGAGATCAGACTGAGTCAAAGTCACATTAATAGTATCTGTTTTCAGGGCCTTGAAAATGGTCTCTTTAAGAATGTTGTCTTGTAGAGAATGTGGTCTCTTTAGCCCTGTGTGGGAGTCAATGTACCCAGAGAAAATATGTTGTGTTTAGTTCTGCAGGGGTGAAGCGTGGAGGGAGGAGGAGGAGAGAGGGGAGGGAGAAAATAGAGGCCAGGGTCAGGGCAAGGATGATGAACTTACAGACATCTTATTTGAGGAAATCAGAGAGATCAATAGTGAAGTGAGAGAGCTGGCCCGGTGAAATGAGCCAATGAAGAGGGTAATGCTAATGTATCCACTGCAGACAACAGACTCCCACTCCGGTCCTGTTCGGAAACAACAACACTTCATTTCTGAAAATATTTGATTGGTGTGAACAACATGGTAGTTACTTGGTCCACCTTTGTACTTGAATAGGCTTGCTTACATCTATCAAAATCCATCCAGGTCTCAACAAGTGCATAGGGGGTATAGGGGCTAGCAGTTGTTTTTGGACACAGTCCAACACTGCCTAGCAGCAAATAGTTGACTGCCTCTCCTGAACCCCAGGACCAAAGGCCTAAAGGCCAAAGACACATCAACTCCACCAAGATTCTCCCAACTCTTATACAAACAAACATTGTAACCCTGGGAATACTCGCATCAATCCATTATAGAGAGTCTATTTGCCAGGCCGTGGAGATTTTCTCCTGTCTGGTATTTAAGTCAGAGTTATGGTGTGTTCCCTGTCTGTGTAACTCCAATATTTTGCATGTCTGTGTGCAAGTAGGAGGAGAGACGGAAGGAGAAGGAGAAGGAGAAGGAGAAGGAGAGGAAAGAAGTGAAACAGGATGAAGAAATGAGATCATGTCAGAAAAGAGATCTAGAGGAATGCCATTCGACCCACTGTCAACAGAATATCTCCTCGCGAGGTGAACCCATCACGGCCTAGACCCAGAGCCAACCCCAACTCTCTCCACTTCAACCACCTGCCCAGGCCCAAACACTTCCCCCTATCAACCCAAAACTCAAGCTCAGGTAAGTGAGTCTCCCCTCTTCCACTGGGAGGTAAAGTACACTAAACACTGTTTATACACACACAGCATGGGTGAGGAAGTGAGCTCCCAGTACTGTCTAATCAGCTGGTGGAAAATGAAAGTGATAAACATCTTTAGGAAATGGCATCAACAACTATCAAACAAAATGAGGATGTACCGGAAGTGAACGTGTACCATGTCTGTTTCTCCAGAGAAGGGAGTCATCTGTAAAACAGTGTGCCAGACTGTCAGGCCTATGTAGTGAATTCTATGCTGGATCCAGTCACCTCAGTCACCCCAGTCTCCCTCCAGTCTAAACCAACATCAGGATAGACCAGCCAGCTCACTCCCTACAGGTCCAAACTGGCAATACAGACTCTCCGTTAACCAGAGCACTTGGTTTACAGTAAACCTGGAGCACATCGCCCTCTAGTGACAGATTAAGGAGGTTATTCTTAATGACTGTAGTTCACCTGAATGTCATAGACACAGCTTGTGGCTGTAACGACCCTGAGGTACCATTGGTATCTACTGCCTATGGATTACATCAGCGAGTTCTCCATTTAAGGCTCCTACAGAGAAGTACTGCTGAATCTCTTCACTGTAACTGTGGACACAAAGTTATTTCCTGCTCTAATGAGATAGTTCAGATCAGAGGTACAAAGCTGCAGTCATCAGAGGCTACAGTCTTGCTGGTTGGCGGTTCTCCCTGGCACTTTGCTCAACAGTTAAAGGGACATTTCAAAAAGGTTCAACTTCATGTTCATCATCTCCAGCACCACCCCAACATCAACATATGGGAAATTAAAAAGAATAAAAAATATAGAGGAAAATAAGTGTTTCCAATGACATTGTCAACCAATTAGTAGGCAATGCCTACTAATCATTGGTTAAAATCACACTATGCACACCGACGATGTCATTGGAAACACTTATTGCCCTTTACATTTTTTATTACAAGGAGCACAATTTTCACATATGTTGATGTTGGGGTGGTGCTGGAGATGATGAATATAAAGTTGAAGATTTTTTACTATTCCCTTTATTGTGGCTGATTGCCCAGTGAGTGCACACACCTGGCGTCCTAAGTCTAAATTGGTCCCCAGTGTAGAGTATAGTAGCCTACAGGAAGCTTCATACAGCCTGAGTACACCTGCTCCCTCAGAGTCCACCTGACTCTTCACATGTAGAACCAGGTAGCTTACAGTGGCACTGACCCATACACCTTACATATACACTGAGTGTACAAACCATTAGGAACATATTGAGCCACACCCCTTTTGCCCTCACACCAGCCTCAATTCATTGGGGCATGGACTCTACAAGGTGTCGAAAGCGTTCCACAGGGATGCTGGCCCATGTTGACTCCAATGCTTCCCACAGTTGTGTTAAGTTGGCTGGATGTCCTTTGGGTGGTGGATCATTTTTGATACACACAGGAAACTGTTGAGCGTGAAAAACCCAGCAGTGTTGCAGTTCTTGACACACTCAAACCGGTGCGCCTGTCACCTTCTACCATACCCCGTTCAAAGGCACTTAAGTATGTTGTCTTGCCCATTCCCCCTCTGAATGGAAAACATACATAATCCATGTCTCAATTGTCTCAAGGCTTAAAATCCTTTAACCTTTTCCCTTCATCTACACTGATTGAAGTTGATTTAATAAGTGACATCAATAAGGGATCATAGCTTTCACCTGGATTCACCTGGTCAGTCTATGTCATGGAAAGAGCAGGTGTTCCTAAGTGTACAAAAGGAAAGCGCCTCCACAAAGTATTCAAACCCCATTTTTCCAAATGTTGTTGTGTTACAGCCTACACACAATACCCCATAATGACAAAGTGAAATTATGTTTTTGAAAGTTTTACAAATTAATAAAAAAGGAAAAGCTGAAATGTCTTGAGTCAATAAGTATTCATCTCCTTTATCATGGCATGCCTAAATAAGTTAGAGTAAAAATGTGCTTAACAAGTCACATAATAAGTTGCAAGGACTCACTCTGTGTGCAGTAATAGTGCTTAATATGATTGTTGAATGACTACCTCATCTCTGTACCCCACACATACAATTATGTGTAAGGTGCATCAGTTGAGCAGTGAATTTCAAATACAGATTCAACCACAAAGACCAGGGAGGTTTTCTAATGTCCCTCAAAGGGCATCTATTGGTAGATGGTTAAAAATAAAAAAGCAGACATTGAATATCCCTTTGAGCATGGTTAATGTATTAATTACACTTTGGATGGTTTATCAACATACCCAGTCAATACAAAGATAGAGGCGTCCTTCCTAATTCATTTGGCCGGAGAGGAAGGAAACCGCTTAGGGATTTCACCATGAGGCCTATGGTTACTTTAAAACAGTTGCAGGGTTTAATGGCTGTGATAGGAGAAAACTGAGGACGGATCAACAGCATTGTAGTTACTCCACAATACTAACCTAATTTACAGAGTGAAAAGAAGGAAGCCTGTACAGAATAAAAGTATCACAAAACGTGCATCCTGTTTGCATCAAGGTACTGAAGTGATACAACAAAGAATGTGACAAAGCAACTAACTTTTTGTCCTGAATCCAATACAACACATTAATGAGTACCACTTTTCATATCTTCAAGCACAGTGGTGGCTTCATCTTGTTATGGGTATACTTGTAATCATTAAGAACTTTTTCAGGATAAAAAAAAAACGGACAAAGTCCTAGAGGAAAACCTGGTTCATTCTGCTTTCCCCCAGACTGGTAGGTGGATTCACCTTTCAGCAGGACAATAACCTAAAACACAAGGCCAAATCTACACTGGAGTTGCTAACCAAGAAGACAGTGAATGTTCTTGAGCGGCTGAGTTACAGTTTTGAATGAAATGTACTTAAAAATCTATGGCAAGACCTGAAAATGGTTGTCAAGCAATGATCAACAAACAATTTGACAGAGCTTGAAGAATTTTGAAAAGAGTAATGGGCAAATGTTGCACAATCCAGGTGTGGAAAGCTCTTAGATACTAACGCGGAAAGACTCATATTGTGTGAGGTAAACCCTCTGACTGGGTGATTTGTGTTCACCTGAGGAGAGAAAGGTGAGAGCAAACACATTTACAGAGTAAACACACACACACACGCATACACGGACACACACACACACAGACACACGCACACACACACAGTAAACACACAAAATGCAGCCCCTGCTCCATCTGTGTTTGCTCTCCGGAATTTAAAGGGAATGAATAAACAAACAGCTGAAAAGGTACATTTCTGTAAACAGGTCTACTTTCTGATATGCTAATGTAAACACATACCGTACCACTAGGCATACAAACAGAGAGAGTCAGAACCTTCTGAATGTTGCCCACAGTGGTCACTGTATCCGTGTGTGTGTACGTGTGTGTGTGTGCGTGTTAATGTACCTTCGCAAATCCATATAAAACACTAATTTACAAGCCTTTGCGTGCAGCACATGAAATCTCCATCCAGCCACATCCACACATAAACATTACAGCCTCACCACACTACATCACTGAATCAGCTATTAAAAGTGAGAGATGTGACATTGCTTCTGTAAGTGAGTTTCCAGGGCCAGGCTGCAGTAATTGTCATTGTGGAAGTAAGTGCCATTGTCCCTCAGATCTATATTATGGGAATGACTCTGGCTGTGACAGGCGCTGGGGATGGGATAGGGGGAGGGCTGTGTGTGTGTGACAGGCGGGGGTGGCTGTAGTGTGTGATGCCCGGCAGTCCTTCATCCCCCTGGTCTAAACGGTGCTGTCAGGCCCCTAATCGAGATGGAAGAGAAGACTGGTTGGATGGAAGGAAGAGCTGACTGCAGGCTGCAGATGAAAAGCACAGATCGACTCTTGTGCCCTTGTCCTGTTCCTGTTCCTCCAGTAGCTAAAGTATGGATTCCCCTAGCAGACAGACAGGCACATTGTTCTGACCACTCAGAAATACCTATAGGCTAGCTAATCTAGGCTGGAAAGGGGATGATGTGTCACTGCTAGAAATACAAAAACTATCTGATGGTGATCATTATTTGCAGGTTTTATTTTGGGGATCACAAAAAGTTTTATGCATCTGAGATTGCATCATGTGTGTCTAACATTTTATTGAGCAGGTTTTCCAAGATATTGCTGTGGTTGTGCTTTGTTCTCTCTCTGTTTTTCCCTTGAATGTGTTGTAAAGTCCAGCAGAAGGTTAAGATGATTTCATTATTCATTGTGTTGTGCTTAGCCTGCAGATGGGGCTGCTGGACTGTGAAACTCTTCTTTGTTGAGGTTTCTTGTGTGAACTGGAGACGAGCATTATCCTTTGTATATCTTTAACTGCTGAGCATGCAGGGACTTTGCTGTACTTCAATGCCCTTTTCTACTATTACTGAAGAATAGCAGTCTGGATTAGCATTCTCTTCAATTGGGTTTTCTCTGAGCTCGAGTATGATGAGATCAATCATAACTCTATATTTCCCATAGCAGGTTTAATACACGTCACTTGCCTACAATCACCTGTTCCTAAACCCCAGGAAGAGTAGCTGCTGCTTCAGCAATAGCTAATAGGAATCTGAATAAAATGCTAAATACTTCATGTCACAGTATTTCTATTCCAACTCCTATAACTGACTGAGTTTATATGTCAAGTATACTGTATAGAGCTTTTCTGTATAGAGATTTTTCTGTACAAAGGTTTTTCTGTGTAGAGGTATTTTCTGTCAGTTTTCACAACTGGAAGCGGTTGATTGTGACTGAGGCTGCTCTATTTCCCATATCAGTTACATAATCCTGTGATTTGACCTATATTATTTTGTAGTCTGGGTGTATGGAGGCTGATATATTTCCTATAGATTATGTCATGTTACAGGTATTAATTTAATGGTTTATGCTAATAGACAGGTTAATGCTGCCTCCCCTGAGATTATTCTCAGCCCAGTCACTACCTGCCAGCATCATCATCCTCATACAGAGAGCCTGCCAAAAGCATGCCAGAGAGAGAGATCGACACAGAGAGAGATGGAGAGAGATATCAGCCTGAAGAAGGAAGTGTTTCTGTCTTTCACAGTTTGTCTTGGATGATGCCCTTCATTCCCCTCCCAAGGTCTCTCCTCACCCCCTCCTCTTCTCCTCCCCTCCTCTTCTCCTCACCTCCTCTCTCCCCCTTCTTCTCTTCTCCTCCTCCCCCTTCTTTTCCTCCCCTCCTCCTCTTCTCCTACCCTCCTCTCTCCCGTCCTCCTCTTCTCCTCTCCTCCCCCCTCTTTTCCTCTCCTCCTCTTCTTCTTCTCCCCTCCTCTCTCCCGTCCTCCTCTTCTCCACTCCTCATAACCCCTTTTTTTCTCCCTTCCTCTCTCCCCTCCTCCTCTTCTACTCCT
This sequence comes from Brachymystax lenok tsinlingensis, assembly GCA_030435695.1. Classification (NCBI taxonomy): domain Eukaryota; kingdom Metazoa; phylum Chordata; class Actinopteri; order Salmoniformes; family Salmonidae; genus Brachymystax; species Brachymystax lenok. The sequence goes on from CM059781.1 coordinate 19,845,952, forward strand.
TCCGCCTCTTTTCCTCCCCTCCTCTCTCCCCTCATCTTTTCCTCACCTCCTCTCTCCCCCTCATCTTGTCCTCCCCTCATCTCTTCTCATCCTCTTTTCCTCCCCTTCTCTCGTCGTCCTCTTTTCCTCCCCTCCTTTATTCTCATCTCCTTTTCCTCCCCTCCTCTCTTCCCCCTCCTCTTTCCCTCTCCTCTTTTCCTCTCCTCGTCCTCTTCTCTTCCTCCCCTCACTTTTCCTCCCTTGTTTCCAGTCCAATTCACGCAGCGGTGAGCGGTGGCCTTTCAGATCTCCTCGCACCTCAGGAGGCAGTTAGTTGGAAAAGTGTTCTTCTCTCTCCGTATCTCAGCACCTCTGTACCTCCGCCTCAGATCTGTCCATGCATCATTCAGGCTCCAACACAAGGCCAGGCAGTGACATGACCATTTAGTACCAGGGAGGAGACCACACATTAATAAAAGTCTCCTTCTAAAGATAATGTATACATGTCCTGACAATTGATCCCCTAATGATTCACTGTCCTGGGAGATACTTTCTTCGTGCACCAAGGGAACTGGTGAGCAACCTCCAAAAAACGGGTGGTGTTATATGAAATGTACATTTTGTATTTGTGTTTCTGTAAAATTTTATGCATAAATCTATTAATTTCAAATTACATATATTCTAACTTTTCATTCTCATTGTATTCCCATTGTTTGACAATTAATTTCCATGTAGTGGCCATGTGCAGTGGGACAGTGGGATGTTATTTACTTCTCTTCTGTAGGAGTCAGTTTGGTTGACTTTCTGTACTGTATGACCTCTGTGTTAGGGGGAGTTCTGTTCAGCTTGTTTCATCGCAGGCTGCTACAGCTCTCTGATGAACAGTTTCTGCATCACTGAGTCTGTGTACACAATAAGAAAACACCGTCTCCATCTGACTGCTATGGCAAAACAACTTAAACCCTAATAAATCTGCTCTTCATTCTGACACACACACACACACACACGCACACATATCCTTGGCATATACTTAAGTGGGTGTATAGTAAAATGGGCGTTGGCATTGAGGAGCAAGAGGAACAATGTCAGACAGTTAAGTGGAGCATCTCTCTCTGTGAAGTCACACAGCGCTATCTCTGACATGTAAAGAGTCACTGTGATTGGACCACTCTGTCCTACTCTCTACTACTTATCAAAACAGGAGAGAGAGGGAGAGCGAGACAGTCAATAGCAGTTTTACAAAATACTGGGCCCATCACTTTTCCTCTCTCGCTCTCGCTCTCGCTCTCGCTCTCGCTCTCTCTCTTGCAGTGCATGCTGGGAATGTTTGGGAGTTGGAGTGTTTGGTGTAGAGGGCTCTGTCCTAATTTTCTTTTCTTGATTCTGTTCTTGGTCTATTCTTAAAATTTTATTTTATATGGTGGAGGGTTAATGCACTATTTGTTTTTAGTGGTATCCAGAGGGTTTTTTCAAAGTTAGGTTGAAAGAGGACAGAGTTAGTTTCCTGGGGTTTGTAAGGTGTGGTGTGCGCGATGGCTTCTCAGCCTAACGCAGAGGAGATGCTGTCGATATGGCATGGATTCAGGTGTGTTCCTGAGAATGGAGTTAAAGTGGAGGAGGTTCTGCTCGCAGTCGGTGAACAGGTAGGAGCAGAATTTATACATTCCGCTTCCAGAATGAACAAAGCTGTGGTTGTGTTCATGAAAAGAGCAAATTTGATTGGTAGGCTAATTGCTAGTGGAATATTTGTAAGGGGTGTGTTGGTTTCAATTTTGCCTCTTTCTACCCCTTCAACAAGGGTGGTAGTTGCAAATTTGCCTCCGTTTACTACAGATGATCAAATCAGGAAAGAGCTTAGTCGTTTTGGTAAGTTTGCTAGCGGTTTTCGTCTACTGTCGGCAGGTTTTCAGGCAGATGCCGTTAAGCACGTTGTTTCGTTCCGGAGGCAAGTGTTTATGTTTCTGAATAACAATGAACAACAGATAAATGTGCATTTTAAAGTGAGGCATGGGGAGGGGCTCTACGCAGGGTTTGCCAGCACAGATAGTCTAAGGTGTTTTGAGTGTGGGGATTTGGGGCATAAGGCCGTAGACAAGGTGAGGGCACAAGTGCCAGTGGGGGACATCGAGGTCAAAGTGCAGGGGGCAATGAGACACAGACAGCAGATGCTGGGCCTAGGCATGGCGAGGATGGTCGTGTAACTGAGGCTGGGTCTAGTCATGCTATGGATGGTCGTGTAACTGAGGCTGGGTCTAGTCATGCTATGGATGGTGGTGTAGCTGAGGCTGGGCCTAGTCAGGCTAGAGATGGTGGGGTAGCTGAGGCTGGGCCAGTCATGCTATGGATGCTGGTGTAGAAGAGGCTGGGCCTAGTCATGCTATGGATGGTCGTGTAACTGAGGCTGGGTCTAGTCATGCTATGGATGGTGGTGTAGCTGAGGCAGGGCCTAGTCAGGCTAGAGATGGTGGGGTAGCTGAGGCTGGGCCAGTCATGCTATGGATGCTGGTGTAGAAGAGGCTGGGCCTAGTCATGCTTTGGAGGGTGATGTAGATGAGGCTGGGTCTAGTCAGGTTATTCTAGTGGATGAGGAGAGTATAGTGGTGAAGTGTAAGAGACTAGGGGGGAGGAGGAGGGTGTCAAGCGGAAAAAGAAAAAGGGGGAGAAGAAAGGTGGGAGGGTAGAGGCTGGTGTGGTCAAAGGCACCATGGGACCTTTTCTTGGTGCTGGGGGGGAGGCCCTGACGAGAGAGGAAGAGCAGGTGGTCAGGATGGGAGATGGAAATGAGGAAAGTGAGTATGAGGAAGAGGATGATGAGGTTTTCTTTTCAGACTCCTCTTCAATGGGTCCAGAGCTGACAGCCAGTCAAGCAGAGTGGTCAAAGTACACGTTGAGGGAACTGACAAGGTTCCTGAATGAGACCAAAGGGGAAAAAAGTTAATCTTGAGGCTTTTTTTTCTGACCTGAGAAAGTTTGTAAGATCAGCACAACATGCTATGAAAAATGAGGGGCATGGTGTCCTCTCACCCAGGAAAAGGTTTAGGTTGAGGAAGTGGGTCACAACAGTGCGTAAAGGTCTACCTTCAGACACTGTTTAGATGTATAGTTTCTTTCTGGCACTGGGGCTTTTTCAGCTTTGCTATTGGTCTCTTTCTTTGCTGGCTTTTCTCCAACTTCTTATGGAGACTCTTCGGGTAGGCTTGCTCAATATAAATGGTGCCAGAGATGCGGGAAAGAGGAGTGTGTTGGGTGAATATGTAAAACAAAAAAAAGTACAGGTGTTGTTTCTGCAGGAGATGCATAGTGATGTGGTGAAGTCGATTGGGGGCTCTGGTGGAAAGGGGCAAGTGTGTTGAGTCATGGGACAAATTTTAGTGCAGGGGTGGCAGTCCTTTTTGTACCGGGTCTGTCTGTAAAAATGTGCTTCTCAAAGGAGGTGTGTAAGGGTAGGCTGCTTGTTGTTAAAGCAGAAATTAACAACATGGGTTTTGTCTTTCTAAATGTGTATGCGCCTAACAGAGGGAGAGAGAGGGGGGTTCTATTTGGGTGTCTTAGACAGGAACGCTCACAGGTAGCGCCTGAGGAGACGCTGGTGGTCGGCGGAGACTGGAACTGTATCATGGATTTTACAAAAGACAGAAATGGGGAGGAGCCTCATTCAGTGTCAGTGGGAATCATTAATCAGTCCGATCTAGTGGATATTTGGAGAAATAAACATCCCAACACAAGACAGTATACATGGGTGAAGGTCTTTGGGGCTAGGGTGAGTGCAGCCCGACTTGATCGGTTTTACATGTCCAGGAATCGGAGCAATAGACTGTTGGGCGCTACCATTCTCCCAGTGGGGTTTTAGGATCACCACATAACCATGGCTCGGCTGTCTATTTCACCAGGGCCTCGGCAGGCATCCTATTGGAAGTTTAATGTAAAGCTCTTACAAGACGCCACTTTTTGCTCAGGTTTCCAGACTTTTTGGGAAAGGTGGGGGCAGCAAAGAGAGGAGTATGAGTCTCTGAGTCAGTGGTGTGATGTGGGAAAAATGTCAAAATTCGGCTTTTCTGTCAACAGTATAGAGCTCTCTCATCCTCAGAGGCTAAGAGAGTATTGGGGGAGCTCGAGCGTGGTATTAGTGAGATGGAGGTAGAGATGGTGGGGCAAGGCAATGTAGGCCTCCGGCTAATTTAGATGAATTGCGTAGGGACCTGGGTAGTTTTATCCAGGTTAAAGCAAAGGGAGAACTTGTAAGAGCTAGGTTCTCCATGCTCAAGGAGATGGATGCTCCCAGCTCCTTCTTCTTTGGTTTGGAAAAACAGCGCGGTGAAGCCAAGGGTATGCATTGTCTACGGTTGTCTGATGGGCGGGTGACCTCTGTGGTGGGAGAGATGCGGGAGCGAACTGTGGAGTTTTATACTGAGTTGTATAGGGCAGAAATGTGTGATCCTATGTGTGCTCAGGTCTTGTTCGCAGGACTCCCTAAGCTCTTTCTGGCACAGAGGGATGAAATGGACATTCCTCTGTTGTCCCATGAACTGGCAAAGGCCGTAACCCAGATGTCCCACGGTCCAGCACCGGGGGTCGATGGACTCCCAGTGGAGTTTTATAAAAAATTCTGGGCAATAATTGGACAGGACTTCTTTTGCGTGAATGCGTTGGGGTAGGAGAGTTGCCGATGAGTTGTCGTCGGGCGGCTCTGACTCTCCTGCCCAAAAAAGGGGACTTGTGAGAACTTAAGAACTTGAGGCCTGTGGCATTGTTCTGTGCAGACTACAAGATATTTGCTAAGGTCCTCTCTAACAGACTGAAGTCCCATCTGGACTCGATAGTAAATAAGGACCAAACATATTGTGTACCGGGATGCTCAATCACTCAACTTGTTCTTAATCAGGGATATGTTGGACTTGTCGAAAGGTTCTAATGTGAACTTTGGACTGGTCTCTTTAGATCAAGAGAAGGCTTTTGATAGAGTGGACCATGGGTATCTGTTTAATGTGATGTCTGTGTTTGCGTTTGGGAAGTGTTTTTTGACTTGTGTGAAGCTGTTGTATGCTGGTGCATCAAAGACAAAATCAAAGTCACCATTATTAGTCAGTTGTACAACCGAATGCCTTCAACTGAAATGTGTCTTCCGCATTTAACCCAACCCCTCTGAATCAGAGAGGTGCAGGGTGCTGCCTTTAATCAACATCCACGTCTTCAGCGCCCAGGGAACAGTGGGTTAACTGCCTTGTTCAGGGGCAGAACGACAGATTTTTTCCTTGTCAGCTCAGGGATTCGAACTTGCAACCCTCCGGTTACAAGTCCAACGCTCTAACCACTAGGCTACCTGCCGCCCCTCTAGGCTACCTGCCGCCCCTAATGTATGTTCAAGGTGGGAGGGGGGCTCAGTAGGCCAGTCTGGGTGAGACGAGGCATTAGACAAGGCTGCCCTCTAGCGGGGCAGTTCTATACAATAGCCATTGAGCCTTTTTTGGGCCTGCTACGCAGGAGACTGCAGGAAGTGTGCTGGACAGGCATGGGTGTGGTGACAGGCATAGCAGTGTCAGCATATACAGATTATGTTTCTGTGATGGTCAGAGATGGTCAGGATATGCAGGCACTAGAGACCAGTCTGAAGGTGTACGAGGGAGCTTTGTCAGCGAAGGTAAACTGGGGCAAGAGCAAAGCTCTGTTATGTGGGGCATGGGGGGATAGGGCCCTTCCTCTGCTTCCAGGGGGTTTACAGTGGGGTTGTGAAGGGCTTAAAGTGTTGGGGGTGTACCTGGGCTCGGAGAGGTGGGTCAGGAAGAACTGGGAGGGGCTGTCACAGGCAGTGATGTCAAGACTGGCCAGGTGGAGTTGGCTCCTGTCCCAAGTGTCATATAGAGGGAGGGTGCTGATAATCAACAAAGTGGTGGCATCTTCCCTGTGGCATAAACTGGCTGTCCTCAACCCCCCCGCTGGTCTGCTTGTAGACCTGCAACGCAAGCTGGTGGACTTTTTTCTGGTCGGGCCATCACTGACTGAGGGCGGCAGTGTTGTCCTGACACAACAAACAGGAATAACGTCTCTTAGGCTGCTGGAGAGATTCCTGGAGGAGGTCCAGGAGGCACTGTCGGAGCCGGTAAGGGGGGTGTTTGAGAGGCCAAAGGGGGAGGGGCCACCACTGTTTCCGCCACTGCAGGTGACGGCAGAGACTGGGGACTGGCAAGGGGGTCTGGATGACTTGTTGGACTTTAACACTCCGAGCCTGGGGGAGTTTGAAGGGGTGGGAGGTAAAGCCCTCTACAACCTCTGCGTTAAGTTAAGGAACATTAGAAGCCTATCAGGGGTGAAAGCACCAAAGAGGTCAAGGGACCTCCAGTGGAGGGTTCTTCATGGAGCCTTGGCCACTAACAGCTGGTTGGTACGGGTTGAACCGGGAATCGGGCAGGGGTGTCCTTTCTGTGTTATGAATGAAACTGTGATTCATGTGTTTTCTCTGTGCACCAGGTTAATGCCAATAATGTCTCTGTTGGAATGTCTGTGTGAGAGGTTGGGGGTGGTTTTTACTGTTGGGATGTTTATAATGGGGTACAGGTATTAGAAAAATTAGAAGGCTAAATGTGTTTTGTTGAATTTTCTGTTTGCTCGGGCGAAGTTGGCTAACAAGGAGTTGTCACGTCCAGCCCTGGGTCTCAGGCTGGCGTGTTTAGTTTGTTTTGTTTAGTAGGGTTTTTGTGTTCTAGGTTTTCTATTTCTATGTTGGGGAGATGGTTCCCATTTAGAGGCAGCTGATTGTCGTTACCGCTAATTGGGAACCATATATATGTTTGTGGTTTTCACTGGGGTTTTGGTGGGTCATTGTTTGTATTAGTATGTTCAGTGGTGTGTGCACTTTGTAGCCACACCGGTGTTACGATCTTCGCTTGTTCATTATTTTACCAGTTATGTATATAATAAAGTATGTATACTGGATACCTCGCTGCGCCTTGGTCCTTCACTCAAGGAGATCGTGACAGTAGTTGGATGGGCTATTTACAGATGGGCTATGTAAAGGTTCAGTGATCTGTGAGCTGCTCTGACAGCTAGTTAGTGAGGGAGATATGAGTCTCCAGCTTCAGTGATTTTTGCAGTTCATTCCAGTCATTGGCAGCAGAGAACTGGAAAGAAAGGCAGCCAAAGGAGGAATTGTCTTTGGGGGTGACCAGTTAAATGTACCTGCTGGAGCTGTGCTGCAGGTGGGTGCTGCTATGGTGACCAGTGAGCTGAGATAAGGCGGGGCTTTACCTAGCAAAGACTTGTAGATGACCTGGAGCCAGTGGGTTCCAGCCAACGAGAGCATACAGGTCGCAGTGGTGGGTAGTATATGGGGCAAACGGATGGCACTGTGATAGACTGCATCCAATTTGTTGAGTAGAGTGTTGGAGGCTATTTTGTAAATGACATCGCCGAAGTCAAGGATCGGTAGGATAGTCAGTTTTACGAGGGTATGTTTGGCAGCATGAGTGAAGGATTCTTTGTTGCGAAATAGGAAGCCAATTCTAGATTTAATTTTAGATTGGAGATGCTTAACGTGAGTCTGGAAGGAGAGTTTACAGTCTAACCAGACACCTAGGTATTTGTAGTTGTCCACATATTCTAAGTCAGAACCGTCCAGAGTAGCTGGACGGGCGGGCAAGTGCGGGCAGCGATTGGTTGAAGAGCATGCATTTAGTTTTACTTGCATTTAAGAGCAGTTGGAGGCCACGGAAGGAGAGTTGTATGGCATTGAAGCTCGTCTGGAGGTTAGTTAACACAGTGTCCAAAGAAGGGCCAGAAGTGTACAGAATGGTGTCGTCTGCGTAGAGGTGGATCAGAGAATCACCAGCAGCAAGAGCGACATCATTGATGTATACAGAGAAGAGAGTCGGCCCGAGAATTGAACCCTGTGGCACCCCCATAGAGACTGCCAGAGGTCCGGACAACAGGCCCTCCGATTTGACACACAGGCCCTCCGATTGAACTCTATCAGAGAAGTAGTTGGCTTTCGCAATGCATCAAAAAGTATTGGCATCCATGCAGTTGCTAACAGGCATATGTTAAACATATTTCATTAATCATTCTCTTACCCAAGGGCATTACAAATGAGTCAGTCCTCATACCTGATACCTCCAGTGTAGGTATAATACCCTGCTCAGAGCTTATTACGCTCATGTACTTTCCCCTTAATTGAATGACAAAACAACAGTGAGTATGTCTCATAGAAGATACAGTGGTGGAACCTGTAAGGATGAAACATGATGTTGAAGCTTCACTTATGGGAGTTCTAATATAACTTATTACAGACGGTCTTCCCTCCAGACTACCAGGACTCAGCTCTATGTTACTCTATTTCACAAGTAAATTGATGACAGGCAATATAAGAATCAATCAAGACATGCGTTTTTCACCTATCTTTTGCCATCGCCGCTGCAAGAGCGTGGGTCTAACATTCAGACTCTTTCACTTTTTCTGTCTCTTATCTCCATCCTCCCCACATCGCTCTCTTTCTTTCCCTCTCTTCACTTCTTTTCCTGTTACTTTTATTCCTCTCATTTCTGTGTGTAGACAGGTGTGGTATTTCATCTGGGAGAGCAGCTTTCATAACCCTAGATTTCCGCCCCAGAGGAGCGTGGGTAGAGGTGCTGACACTCAGATTAATAACACTCACTCTCAAGAGAATCTCCCTCCTCCAACCTTCTCCCCCCTCCTCTTTCTCCTCCCTCCCTCCCACTCTCTCTCTTTCTCATTTTCTGTCATTCTGTTTCTCCCTCCCGCTCGAGTGAGTCTTTCCTCCCATTCTCCTTCTCTACCTTTGTCTCTCTCTCTCTCTCTCTCTCTCTCTCTCTCTCGGTTGGATGCATCTCTACAGCTCCTCTCCTATTTGTCAAACATATGAATAATAATTACATGTTGAGATAATTCATTGTTTCTCTCTCCCAGTATTCTCTGGAGTTCATGCATAGTTAAACTGCCATTATTCTGATACGGGTCATTTCATAACACCAGTGTGATCTGCGTTATTTTCTGGCGTTTTGCAGTTTCACCCTCAAGTGCTTGACTCTCTTGTGTGATTCTATAAGCAGAGTACACATCGGGACACAGCACACAACAATCAGGACTGTTCCCAGAAGTGTAGACGATCACATTGTATCTCAGTCAGAAGCATCACAGACATCATAAACAGACAGACATGATTGTTTTGTTATGTACCGGAAGCTAAGAGGAGATAAGTACATCAGGGCGCCCTGCTCCGTCTCTAGCTCTCTCTAAAGTGTGACACCACTATCAACAAGCTAACAATAAACTGAAGAGAATGGAGCATTTCCGACACACAAATTGCCACTGGTAATTTCAGCATGTGTTTTAACTACAGCAATTTGCCACCACTGTGGCATCATTGCGTTGAGTTTTAAGACCGGACCACACATTATCCCCAGCACTTAGAGTGTGATAAACAACATTTAGCACTTGGACCATTCACAGGAAAGTACAGTGACGCTTGGAAGAGATTTCATTTAACAGTCATTGCACATTGTGAGGTAATGAGGGAGAGAGGAGAGAAAGAATGTGTTAAAGAGAGACTAGAGAAAGAGGGCATTGAAGCTGTTAGATGTGTGGGTGTGTGGGTTCTAACACAAGGAGACATAGATAATGAAAACGGAGACAGAGATAAGGAAAACGGAGACAGAGATAATGAAAAAGGAGACAGAGATAATGAAAATGGAGACAGAGGGAAGAGTTCCATCTCTTCCTGAGGATGGGCTATTCTCTCTGCTGTGAACTCTGTTGGAAACACAACATAACTTGACTGGACCATACAGCAAGTGTATTATACACCATGTCAACTAATTAATAATAATTAATTATTCCAAATGAAACTTTAATCATTTGGTAACATAGAAGTATTTTTCAGGTGAGAAAGTAGGATGTGTGGGTGAGTGAGTTCCTAACTCCAAACACATACTGAGTACTCCGGAGTCTTTATAGATCTGGGTATATCTAAAGTTCAGATCAAAAAGTAAGGGGTAACGAAGATAATCTTCCTCCTAATTACAACATCATGTAATTAAGACATCACAGTTAATTAGTGCACAGCATTAACATCACACTGTTACAGATGTAAGATCTTAATTTGAGACAGTTTGCTCCAGCACAAAAATAATCCTGCAGCGACAGGAAGTGTGAATTATTATGTGGATTATAAATCATGGATGTTTTTTGTAGGTGTTGAAACGTTTTACATTAAGCCAAATCAAGCCTGACATTTTAAAGTGGACATTACAAACTTTAGAAGCCTTTCTAAACCTTGAATGTACTACAAGTTTGCATTTCCTGCTATGCAGCAACATTTTCATCAGCAAAAGAGTGATCAAATTATGATCCTACATCTGTAGTTCAATAGGTTCCTCATCCATTCTGCCCTCTAGATGAACTCTCTGTATGTTTATCTCAGTAGCTGTAGCTAGCTGTCCTCCCAGTGCTACAGGCCTCCTGGTGACGGTTAACTCTCCCATTCTGCCTCCAAGGAACCATGAGGAGTCGATTTGCATAATCTGGAGTACTGGGTGTGTTTTTAGGGAGCAGGGAGATTTATTCTCAGTTTTTCCAAATCTAATTATCCCTCTGGCCTGGGGACTGGGACCACGCTATAATGGGGAGAAGAGACACGGTCACAGATGAAAATACAACACAAAACCTGAGACGATCGAGAGAGTGAGAGAGAGTAGAGAGAGAGAGTAGAGAGAGAGAGAGAGATGGAGAGAGAGAGAAAGAGAGAGGAGCTGCAGAGTAGAATATCTAGGTCACTGTCTCCATAGTTTCATTTTGGAAGGAAACATGATTTCACAATCAACTGACCCAGACTGTTAAAGAGTGATGTCTCCTATGGGGACATCTGAAGAACCTGTTTAGTTTCTAGATAGCAATTTTTTTTCTCATAGTGTAGTGAGAGACAGCTGAGCTGGAGTCAGATTCACTAGAGAAGCTCTTTAGATGTATATTGGAAGGCATCTAAGGTATGCAGCTCCTGTCTCCTCTCTCCTCTCTCCGTGCTCCCCTTCCCCCTCTCCTCCCTCCATCCTCACCTTCTCCTCATTAAAACTCTTAATTGTCTCGTTCACACCTGCTCGTGTGCTGGATCATTTGGGACGGCTTCTTCACCAGAGCAGCTTTTCTCATCAACACTGAGCTGGGTTCACATTCAGGGCACTGTGTCCTGTGTCCTTCACCTGTGTGTGTGTGTGTGTGTGTGTGTGTTTGTTTATACAACTACTGAATAACCGTGTCAATGATTGACACACGTGTCTCTCTAACAGGTTATGTGAATACAATTTGGACATCAGTCTCTCCATTTGTCCTGATTTCGTTGCCGGGATATATTGCTTGGATCAGGAGCCATCTCCCTCCTTTCTCCTCTCCATGTTTGTCGGCAGGATTGATAAATGCTCCATCAAAAGCAAATTTCCAAATGTATATCATAACTTTTGTTAAGAAGGAAATGAGTTTCCTAAAATACAATGGACCGCCTGAGTGTCCGCTCATTATGTGTCAGAGCTGTCACACACAGACGGACCCCTGCCTCCTACGGTGGCCTGCGAGAGGCATAATTCACCTGAAAGAAGAGCATGGCCTCTCCTCTATCGTGGTCATAGTGTAGGCCTACATTGCATTGCGTTCTGTTGACAGAGATCCAAGAAACGATCTTGAGTTTGTGGCAGCCATAAACATTGAGACATCTTAATGCTCTCCAGTTAATTATTTTTTTTAAAGAACGTAATTCCTAGTTTATGTGTATATGTCCCACTCTAGTCTGTCAGTATTCTGTGGCAGAATTATAGAGCAGTACCATTGAGCATGATGCTTTGAGCCTTCTCTCACTAAGTAGCAATTTGGTATTTTTCAAATAATTGGTCTTTAATAATCAGACTTCTCAGTGACGTTGCTGTATGTATGCTGGTCAAAAGATTATTTGACAAACCAACGCCCGAGCTCGGCCTAAAGAAGACAAATGTGGTCTGAATGTAATAAAGGACAATCTGGATGCTTAAAAGCTCCTATTAATCACTGGCAGACAGGAGAATTATTGCTGAGCATTGGTAAAGCCGATAAATTAGAGTAATTTGCCAATATGTCTATTGATGGAGTGCTGTGTGAAAAAAACTTTTCATGTTTTGCATTATTTAGCGAACAGTGCTCTACAATGTTTTTTCTCCACATATCGACTGTGTGTATGTGTGTGTGTGTGTGTGTGTGTGTGTGTGTGTGAGTGCGTGCGTGCGTGCGTGCCTGCCTGCCTGACTGTATGTGTACAGTATGAATGCTTTCAGCTTTTCCAGACATATTATATTGCATTTCAAGAAAACCAACAGACTCAGCATTTAATAAATAATTCATATTGACAGAACCTTATCTAGCCTTTGAGAGCAGCACTAATACCAGATCATCTGAATGGACACAGTGTCTATCTAAAAAGTAATTTATCCTCTCACTGTGAGATCTGTGAAGAAACCCTCCTCTTTATATTCTCCCTGTCATTTCCCTGCACGACGCCTCTCTCTGCCCCCCCTGCGCCCTGCACTTTACACCACTCTGAGATAAGTTCCCCCTGAGTGGCGCCCGGTCCGGGAAAATAGTCTCTTTAACAAGGAGAGGCCAATCTGCCTCTGTCTGCCATTAAGCTGCACAAGCCTCTTAATCTGCCCAGCACAGGAGGGACATTGGCAGGGTAATGGAAACCCTCCATGCCAAAATGGGCTCTGTTATTATAACATAAAGAATGGTTATTAAAGTGTCTGGGGGACAGAGGTGTCCATCGTAATAAGCCAGAGAGCCCTGTCTCAGCCCTGTGGTGTGTGTGTGTGTGTGTGTGTCTGTGTGTGTCTGTCCGTCTGTGTGTCTGTGTATGTGTGTGTTTGGGTGTGTGTGTATCGTACAGGCCTTCTGGTCGTGTAAAGCCCTTTTTACGACCTTCCTGCCTTTCCCTCCCTCCCAGAATAAAAGACCTGATAACCTATTTGACCTATTTGTTCCATTCTTCCTAATGTAGAGTCGGACAGGTTCATTTAGGGAGCGCTGTGGATCAGAGAGAGAGAGATTGTACTGACTAGAGAATTTCCATGGGACACATTTATACTGATAGCATATTGTGAAGGGAAGCCATCAAGTCTGGAATAGAATTGTCCATGTCTAAATAGTCATGCACTGTAGTCATCCTATTTTCACATATAGAATACATAAAGTATCCTTGAAAACAACACAATCGCACAGTATGTCTTCAAGATCAATAGCATCATTTATTTTTCCTCAGGATGGCTAGTTGATCTGCTGGTGGCTCATTTGATCCTCTATACACACTACAGGGTCATTCTATTGCTTCATTTATCAACATGCCAGTTGCTCGCGTACACTGCATAATCACAAGGTGATTGATGTTAGGATCACAGCCTGTATAAGGAGCAGAACGTGTGACGAGACAATATGAAAGTACAAAGTTGCTGAGGGTGTTTGTGTTGGGTTGTCATAAGTGAGTGCGAGGGGAACACAAGCAGCGATTGTTTTTGATCAGAACTTCATGGAGGCTGATCAAAGATTTGTTTTTGACCCTGTGGTATAGAACAGAGGCATGGAGAAACTACTGTAATTCATCACACAGCTTCAACCTATAGATATAAGGACTTTCACGACTTTAAATAACACAAAGACTACAACGTATTGTAACGAAGGTGTGTGTGCGGAGTGTGAATGTGTGTGTGGTATAGGGATTGCAACAAATGATCTTGCTAATCAAACGCCCAAAATACAAAGTTGCTACACCAAGAGGTCAGAACCTTTTTGAGAGTTGAGTTAACAGTTGAGTATATACAGTGAGGGAAAAAAGTATTTGATCCCCTGCTGATTTTGTATGTTTGCCCACTGACAAAGAAATGATAAGTCTATAATTTTAATGGTAGGTTTATTTGAACAGTGAGAGACAGAATAACAAAAAGAAAATCCAGAAAAACGCATGTGAAAAATGTTATAAATTGATTTGCATTTTAATGAGGGAAATAAGTAAAAAGACCCCTCTTCAAAACATGACTTAGTACTTGGTGGCAAAACCCTTGTTGGCAATCACAGAGGTCAGACGTTTCTTGTAGTTGGCCACCAGGTTTGCACACATCTCAGGAGGGATTTTGTCCCACTCCTCTTTGCAGATCTTCTCCAAGTCATTGAGGTTTCGAGACTGACGTTTGGCAACTCGAACCTTCAGCTCCCTCCACAGATTTTCTATGGGATTAAGGTCTGGAGACTGGCTAGGCCACTCCAGGACCTTAATGTGCTTCTTCTTGAGCCACTCCTTTGTTGCCTTGGCCGTGTGTTTTGGGTCATTGTCATGCTGGAATACCCATCCACGACCCATTTTCAATGCCCTGGCTGAGGGAAGGAGGTTCTCACCCAAGATTTGACGATACATGGCCCCGTCCATCGCCCCTTTGATGCGGTGATGTTGTCCTGTCCCCTTAGCAGAACCCCCCCCCCCTCAAAGCATAATGTTTCCACCTCCATGTTTGACGGTGGGGATGGTGTTCTTGGGGTCATAGGCAGCATTCCTCCTCCTCCAAACACGGCAAGTTGAGTTGATGCCAAAGAGCTCCATTTTGGTCTCATCTGACCACAACACTTTCACCCAGTTGTCCTCTGAATCATTCAGATGTTCATTGGCTTCAGACGGGCATGTATATGTGCTTTCTTGAGCAGGGGGGACCTTGCGGGCGCTGCAGGATTTCAGTCCTCCGTAGTGTGTTACCAATTGTTTTCTTGGTGACTATGGTCCCAGCTGCCTTGAGATCATTGACAAGATCGTCCCGTGTAGTTCTAGGCTGATTCCTCACCATTCTCATCATCATTGCAACTCCACGAGGTGAGATCTTGCATGGAGCCCCAGGCCGAGGGAGATTGACAGTTCTTTTGTGTTTCTTCCATTTGCGAATAATCGCACCAACTGTTGTCACCTTCTCACCAAGCTGCTTGGCGATGGTCTTGTAGCCCATTCCAGCCTTGTGTAGGTCTACAATCTTGTCCCTGACATCCTTGGAGAGCTCTTTGGTCTTGGCCATGGTGGAGAGTTTGGAATCTGATTGATTGATTGCTTCTGTGGACAGGTGTCTTTTACACAGGTAACAAGCTGAGATTAGGAGCACTCCCTTTAAGAGTGTGCTCCTAATCTCAACTCGTTACCTGTATAAAAGACACCTGGGAGCCAGAAATCTTTCTGATTGAGAGGGGTTTAAATACTTATTTCCCTCATTAAAATGCAAATCAATTTATAACATTTTTCACATGCGTTTTTCTGGATTTTTTTGTTGTTATTCTTTCTCTCACTGTTCAAATACACCTACCATTAAAATTATAAACTGATCATTTCTTTGTCAGTGGGCAAACGTACAAAATCAGAAGGGGATCAAATACTTTTTCCCCTCACTGTACAGCACTTCCTGCATGTCTGTGATGATGTCTCCATCTCCATCTCTGATTGGGTTAGAATCTAAATGAGCTTATCTTCCTTAAGAGGTAATACTCGAACTATGTGCCTGTGTTCGTCTGCAGTATCACACACACACACTCACACACACACTCACACAGACAGAGCCCCCTGCTGGAGTCCTGCCATTGATTGACTGGGGCTGAGGTCAGATAAACACACTGTGCCGTGAGATTACATCCGGCAGCACTCTCCAGAGGTGTGTGTGGGTGTGTATGTGTGCGTGTGTGTACATGTTTCTGTTTCCGTCCGTGTCTGTCTGTCTGTGTGTGCGTGTGTGTGTGTGCCTGCTCAATTAGGAGAACAAACAGCAGTGTGTATTTCTGGTTGTCAGAGGGGACAGGGGCTGATCAATGCCTCCCTTTGCAGGCTGCACTAGCAACACACACACACTCACACAGCATGCTGATCAATGTGTCTCTCTGCAGGCCGTACTATTAGCAGACAGCACAGTGCAGTCTAATAACTGACGTCTGACCTTTTACTTGAATGTTTTATTATCCTGCTCTGGGCCTGGCCACTATGCTCCAGCTGTACACAGCCAAGGAGAAAAGGTGAACTTTGTTTTAGCGTTCTGTAAGCGTAATAGAGATGGATCATTGTCTTCCACAGAGCGTTGTGGTTTGTCAGGGCTGAAGGACTAACAGTAGAGGAGGCTGAGGTCCTTTAGAAGACTGATTCATAGATTGTCACCATACTTACATCCATACATCCATGTGTGTGAACACCACAGTGTTCTTCATGTGAATAAATCCTCCTAGCTGAAAGCAGTTCATCAGAAGACTATCAGGTGTCGTTCTGTACTCTGTAATGACAGCTCTGTGCCCACAGTTAAACAAACAGGTTGACACATAAAACTCAGTAAAACTCCTGTTCTGTCTCTGTCATCACATCCAGTAGTGCTGTGCCATAGAGGTAGAGTACTTAATCACCAGTGGTGTCTGTTAAGCTGCTACCCACCAGTCTCTCCTCTCATCGACTCTACAGGGAGATGAGAGGAGAGATCTGAGGACAGAGAGGCCTTGTGTCTTTCATCCTTGGCTGTGTTCACTTCTGTTACTACTCACCCACAGACAACATCATGCTATCATTTCCATCGCTCTGTCTTGAGGGGCTGATCAGTTGACGTGGGAGCAGCGTTCTGACAGCTATGTGTGTGTGCATGTGTTCATGTTGGGCATGACCTGTATCCAGCTGAATGTTGAAGTATTGTTGGCAGCAGCTGTTTGTCTCAGACAATGTGCAAGCATCACAAACACCGCTTTTTCTTGATGTAAATTTCTGAGCAGCTTCAAGTTATTAAAGTCTGTAATGCGAAGACAGACACAGTGTAGTGAAATGACACCAGTCCAGTCTGCAGGTCCTGAGAAACAGTACTGAATCATAGCACTGCATACCTGTGTTTGTGGGTATGACCTTGGGCTAGCTGAGAGAGCTCTCTAAGTGCTGATTAATGAAGTGAAAGTGGTGGAGAGAGAGAGAGAACGTGTGTGTGTGTGTGTGTGTGTGTGTGTGTGTGTGTGTGTGTGTGTACCCAGCTAAAGGTCAAAGGCCTGGCAACTAATGAGCTAGGAGCAAGCAGCAGTTCAGATCACCTAACACGGACACACTTCCTGGTACCTACACCCACAGAGGACAGTCACCACACTGACTGATAGAGTTTATTAATACTCTTGGCCTACCATAGCATTACCTTCAGACGTTTTTGCATGTCTGGATTCTGAAAATACCACACTCCCTGAAGCAATAGACAACTCCCAAGATGTGGAGACAATTACAAATTTTTTCCCAACCAAAATGTATTTGTTTATCAAGTTCTCTTTAAATGATACTGACCAGTCCATATGGGCTTCAGCATGTACAGATTTAGTGTCCCCAAAGTGCAAGCTGTCATTTTGTGGTCCTCAAAAATAGGTAGAGCCTTTCGGTCCCTAGTACAGAATAGTATTACCTGTATAGAATAGTATTACCTGTACAGAATAGTATTACCTATCAAGGCACAAGGCAAGACCCAGATGCAGACACATGGGGCAGATGGTTGGAGTCTTACAACGTTTATTAATCCAAAAGGGTAGGCAAGAGAATGGTCGTGGACAGGCAAAACGGTCAAAACCAGATCAGAGTCCAATAGGTCCCAAAGTACAGGCAGAATCAAGGTCAGGGCAGGCAGGAAAGAAGTCCAGTCAGACAGGGGTCAGAACCGGGAGGACTAGAAATAGAGTACGGGAAATAGAAACGGAGTACAGGAAAAACACGCTGGTTGACTTGACTAAACATACAAGACGAACTGGCACAGAGAGACAGGAAACACAGGGATAAATACACTGGGGAAAATAAGCGACCCCTGGAGGGTGTGGAGACAATCACAGGAACAGGTGAAACAGATCAGGGCGTGACTCTCATCTCCCTGAAGCACTTGGCTGTACGGAGATATTCCAGGTTTTTATGGTCGGTCCAGACCAGGAATGGCTGTTCTGCTCCTTCCAGCCAGTGCCTCCACTCTTCCAACGCCATTTTCACCGCCATGATTTCTCGGTTGCCAACATTGTAGTTCCTTTCAGCAGGATTGAGATGATGGGACAGGAAGGCACAGGGATGAAGCTTCTGGTCCTGGGCAGATCGCTTGGACAGGATGGCCCCCGCTAGAACATCCGAAGCATTCACTTCCACCACAAATTGATGCGAGGGGTCCGGATGGATGAGGATGGGTGCTGTTGTGAACTGATGCTTCAGGTACACAGAGGCTTTGTCGACAGCTGGAGACCACTTGAACGGTACCTTGGGAGAGGTGAGTACCTTGGGAGAGATGAGAAACCGTTGCAACTGCACCCTGGACGTTGGTTGAGGCCAATTCAACACTGCTTTCACCTTTCCAGGATCCATCTGAACATTGCCCTCAGCAATGACATATCCCAGAAAGGTGAATGTAGAGCAGTGGAACTCACACTTCTCTGCTTTCACGAACAGTTGGTTCTCCAGGATGCGTTTAAAGGACCTGTCTGACATGAAGAACATGTTCTTGGACAGATCGGTAAAAAAAACTGGATGTCGTCAAGGATCACAAAAACAAATCGGTTTAGCATGTCCCGAACCATGTCATTGACCAAAGCCTGGAAAACAGTGGAGTCCAAATGGCATGACCTAGTACTCATAATGTCCACTGGGTGTGTTGAAGGCTGTCTTCCACTCATTTCCCTTGCATATCTGAAGCAGGTGGTAGGCATTTCGAAGGTCCAACTTGGAAAATATGATGGCCCTCTTGGAGAGGTTCAAACGCCGAGGAGAGGTAGGGGGTAACTATTCTTGACAGTAATGTCATTACGTCTCCGGTAGTCAATGCACGGACTCAGGGTCTTGCCCTTCTTCTCCACAAAGAAAAATCCTGCGCCGGCAGGAGATGCAGACGGACGGACTGCCCCAGTGGCCAGAGACTCCTCTATGTACTCCTCCATAGCTTTGGTCTCTGGTCCAGACAGAGAATACAATCGACCCCGAGGTGGTGTAGTGCCTGGGAGAAGGTCAATGGCACAATCATAAGGACAGTGCGGGGGAAGGGAAGTAGCACGTGCCTTACTGAACACTTCCAGGAGGTCATGGTATTCTGTGGGGATAGCAGAGACATCCACAGTCTTGCTAACATCCTGAGGAAGACGACTTGGGGAAGGCTGTGCGAATGGCAAAATGGGCTCCAACCCAGGATGGAGCTTGTGGTCCAATCAATCATCGGATTGTGCTTTTGAAGCCAGGAAAATCCCAAACCACCAGAACATGGGGAGAGGTAATGAGGAGGAACTTTGTCTCGCTGTGGATACCAGAAACCCGTAATTGAACGGGCACAGTACTATGAGTGACTTCCCCTATAGAGTACCCTAGCATCCATGGGCATAGAGAGTAGCTGAGTGGGAATACCAAGCTCCGAAGCTATCTTGGCATCCATAAGAATTTCATCAGCCCTAGAGTCAATGAGCACTCAGAGAGACTTAGATTGGTCTCCCCACAGCACAAGCACAAAAAGGGGTGTGCGGGTGATGGGAATTAGGGAACTCCCAGTCTGACTCACCATAGTACTGGTACCCACTAGAGACAAGGGTTTCCTAATAGGGCAGGTAGCTATAATATGTCCTGCCCCTCCACAGTACAGAACAGTTATTATTCATCCTTCGTGAGCTTTCCCCAACTGATAACCTAGCTCTTCCCAACTGCATAGGCTCAGGAGTATTCAACTCATCCGTCGTAGATTCCCGAGAGCGCTCGGGTGGCTTCAAATCCTCTCAGAAGAGTTGCCTTTCAGAAACTTCCGGATTCCCTTGGAGGTGAACGCGCACGAGTGTGCCCAACCAGACCTCCTCTCACTCTTGCGTATCTTTAGGCGTCCATCAATTGTAATTGTTAGGACGATAAGGGAGTCGAAATCCATCGGCAATTACCGAGCAGCCAGCTCATCCTTTACCTCCTCAGATAATCCATGCAAAAAAGTATCAAAAAGAGACTCCGGATTCCAGGCACTCTCGGCGGCCAACGTGCGAAAATCAACCGCGTAGTCTGCCACACTACGGGAGTTTTAACGTAATCAAGCAGAAAACTGGCCGCCTTTCTCCCGGAAACCGGAGACTCAAATACCTTTCTCAGTTCTGCCATGAATTCCTCCAGATGACCACAAATGGTAGATTGAGCCAGGAGAGCGACCTTCCCACCCTTCGATCGGGCTGAAGAAAACAAAGATGGCTGCAGATCAAAAATAAGCGAGCGTTGAGAAAGAAATCCCGGCAGGCACCAGGATTCCCCGACTATCGCTCTGGAGGAGGTAAGCGGGGTTCTTGGGGAACCGAGGTAGCCTGTACAAACTCACCACAGATAGTGGAAAAAAAATACTGGGTGATTGGGATTTTTCAGAGGTGGCAGAGAACCTCTGAGCGAACACCCTGATTTGCTCCATAATAGCCTTTAACCCATGGTCGTGGCGTTCCGTCAACGAACTAAGCCCTTCCAAAAGTCCCTGTAACAACTCCTCATGTCTCCCAATGGTGGCTCCCTGCAGGGAGACAGCGTAGCAGAGCTGGTCCAAGTCTTCTGGGTCTGTCATGGCCAGTTTATACTATCAAGGCACAAGGCGAGACCCAGATGCAGACACAGGAGGCAGATGGTTGGGAGTCTTACAATGCTTATTAATCCAAAGGGGTAGGCAAGAGACAGGCAAAAAGGTCAAAACCAGATCAGAGTCCAATAGGTACCAGAGGGCAGGCAGAATCAAGGTCAGGGCGTTTAGGATGATCAGGCAGGCAGGAAAGAAGTCCAGAGTCAGGCAGGGGTCAGAACCGGGAGGACTATAAAAAGAGAATAGAAAAGCAGTAAGGGAAAACATGCTGGTTGACTTGACGAAACGTACAAGACGAACTGGCACAGAGAGACAGGAAACACAGGGATAAATACACTGGGGAAAATAAGCAACACCTGGAGGCGGTGGAGACAGTCACAGGAACAGGTGAAACAGATCAGAGCGTGACATTACCTGTACAGAATAATACTACCTGTATATAAAAGTGTTACCTGTATTGAATAGTATTACCTGCATAGAATAGTACTACCTGTATTGAAAATTATTACCTGTACAGAACAGTTTTACCTGAATAGAATAGTACTACCTGTATAGAATAGTATTACCTGTATAGAATAGTACTACCTGTACAGAAAAGTATTACCTGTACAGAATAGTACTACCTGTATAGAAAAGTATTACCTGTATAGAATAGTATTACCAGTACAGAAAAGTATTACCTGTATAGAATAGTATTACCTGTATAGAATAGTATTACCTACAGTGGTTGCTCAACTAAAAGTTTTAAGATTATGCTGCGGGATTTAGAGGTAATTTGTGGTTTAGCACGGTGCCCTGCGTCGCTGCTTCATTGCTCCAGACCAGCGCAAGGGGGAGTTAGAGCACTGATTATGCTTTTGGGTCCCAAGGTGCAATTGTGTCTCTAACTGACAATGAATTGGTGACATAAACCAAATAGAAACTGATAATTGTGCACGACTTCAAAATTGAATTTCAATGAACTGAATGATGAGGATGAAGAAGGTGATTGAATTGCGATTCCTCTGTCCTGCACACCCTGAAAAATACACTTATTGGTTTGTTTCTACTTGTCAGTATTACTTACTAAAACTGTTGTTACACTAAGGTTCTCATTATAAGAGAAACTAAAATGTTCAATTATATTCCATGATATTCTTAAGATATATGTGTTGACTGAATATAAGCAAGTGATGTCTGCTAAATAATCAAGTTGATGGCACAGTCACATAGCCTCGGCACCTACTGTAATGTCCGTGGTTCAGTTGTGAAAAAGAGTCAGGCGCAGGAGGTAGTTCACATGTGAAAAGGTATTTTAATAGAGTCACCAGTCCACAAACAATAACTCTGGCGAAAACAAAATACCCACACGAACTTCAAAATTAAACGGGCGCAATCCAGCAACCCGGCAATTACGGGAACCACAATACAATAGCCCTCAGTACACAGACTGGGAAACATGCGAGAACAAACGGTACAACCTAACAATCACGCACAATGGGAAGAGGGGAAGGAAGGAATATAAACAGTTGCGTGATTGGGAGTAATTAACAACAGGTGTGTAATTAGACAAAACCAACAGAACACATGAAAAAAGGGGAGTGATGATGGTCAGAAAACCGGTGACGCCGAACACCGTCCGCACAAGAAGAGGGACCGACTTCGGCGGAAGTCGTGACACATACATAACACTGAGTGACTCACTCATTCATGTCTTTGGATCTAAATAAATAACCACCAACATTCTTTCTGATAGTCTTTAAAAAATAAATTTTTTAGTAATCCTGACCTGGACACCATGTATTATACTAGTCCATTATGGGCTCTTAGCAGGACAATAGACTCACCATGTATTATACTAGTCCATTATGGGCTCTTAGCAGGACAATAGACTCACCATGTATTAAACTAGTCCATTATGGGCTCTTAGCAGGACAATAGACTCACCATGTATCATACTAGTCCATTATGGGCTCTTAGCAGGACAATAGACTCACCATGTATCATACTAGTCCATTATGGGCTCTTAGCAGGACAATAGACTCACCATGTATCATACTAGTCCATTATGGGCTCTTAGCAGAACAATAGACTCACCATGTATTATACTAGTCCATTATGGGCTCTTAGCAGAACAATAGACTCACCATGTATCATACTAGTCCGTTATGGGCTCTTAGCAGGACAATAGACTCACCATGTATTATACTAGCCCATTATGGGCTATTAGCAGGACAATAGACTCTAGCCAACACCTCTCCGTATTTTGATACTTTGTGCAAGGCAATTAATCAGCATTAATAACTTTGTGAATGGGGCCTCCCGAGTGGCGCAGAGGTCTAAGACACAGATGCTAGTTCGAGACCCGTGAGGCGACAGTGGGCTTTTGGTTTCTCTCCCTTTCTCTACCTCTAAAAACAGAAGTAAATCATTCTAAATAACTAACTGGCTTTATTTACAAATTAGTAAGAACGTCTAACCCCATGTTCAATAATGGCCTTTTTCTAGCTCATTTTAGGTTAGTTGATAACGAAATAATCTCCAAAATATCCTTATTTTTAATAACCATAGAAAGTTGGTTGCAATTTCAGTTTACTCCACCAGAAAAGACAGAAAAAATGTTACAACAAATATTGTGGTTTACCAAAATACACTAATTGATAAAGAAAACTGTACTGGATTTTCTGTTCCTCTTGAAAGCCCTAATCTGCTCACTTAAATGAATAGAGAATCTAGTCATGGTGCTACAGTATGTTGTTATAGCATCATCAAAGTGAGGACAATCGGCGATCTGCTGTATACTTATGGCCTATTATAACCTGGAGTCACACCTTTCCAGTACTCCTCACCCCGCTTCAAACTCCCCCTTAACACAGTTACCATTCAAAAACAAGCTGTTTATCTAAAAAAAATGACATTGCGACCAAAGAGAACAGACGAAATGGACATCGTTTTCATCAAGACAGCTTCTTTATACGGTGCTACCTGTTCCAGGGTTAGGACCGTAACCACCAGAAGACTTGAAAATGAGCCTGAGCTGAGAGGATCACCAAAACTAAAGGTATTTTGGTTTCAGTGCATTTTCTTAAAAAAATACACAGTATGCATATCAATGTGTAGATAATCGATAATTAAATAAAGGTGAAAAAAATATATATAATAAATAAATTGTACTAAAAATGTGAATGTGTTTTTGCAGAGCATACAACCATGTCGACAACCATTCGTGGAGATCAGTGGACAAAGGCTGGACAACAGGCCGCACCGAAAAAACGCATGGTTGCCAAGAAAGCGGTTCGTTTTTCTAGATTCTTAAAACGTGTACGCAGTATTTGTGTGTTGTAGTCACTTTTAATTCTTAATTGATCTACCGTTTCTATCATAGACCACTGTAATGGATGGGGGCTCAGGGCGGTACCATTCTGCTCCTCTGATGAAGGTGCACATGGATCAGATTCAAACTTTGAAGACCGAGATCGAGTCATTGAAGGCAGACTAGCAGAAAGAGAAACATTATCTGAAGGCAGAGATACGGGTGACAGCCGTATTGGCAGAGAGTCACTCGTCATTGGCAGAGAGTCAGGCGGAGAATGACGCGTTGAAGAGGGCGAGGAACGAGATGGAGTTACAATCCATACCAGGCACAGAGTCAACACTTGGAGGGTTCGTCAGGTTGTCGGTTCACCCTGACATTTCCATTCCTCTTCTGACAACAGAACTTGACCAACTGCTCACCAGGTACAGCAAGGGCCCGTCCGGACAGTTATGCTGTTCTGCTATTCCAAGGATGTGTAACCAAAGAGAGATACCACGAGTGGACACAGAATACCAACTGGGATGGATCCCAAGGCAAATGTGGCTTACCAGTGAACCTCGGGGTGTTCATCATTAATACTGTGTCTAAGAGGTTTCTGTCCATGACTGATGCAACCCGAAAAAGCATTAAAGACAGAGTTAATGAGTACTTGAGGTCACCGAGAAAGTCTGGACATGGCCTGCTCTCCCTTATGTAAGAAATGTTACCCTGTTTATTACGGTATTTACTGTAGGCTATGTTTACTACAGTATGTATTGTAGGCTATGTTTACTGCAGTATGTATTGTAGGCTATGTTTACTACAGTATGTATTGTAGGCTATGTTTACTACAGTATGTATTGTAGGCTATGTTTACTACAGTATGTATTGTAGGCTATGTTTACTACAGTATGTATTGTAGGCTATGTTTACTACAGTATGAACTGTAGGCTATGTTTACTACAGTATGTATTGTAGGCTATGTTTACTACAGTATGTATTGTAGGCTACGTTTACTTGTCAGACTGCACAGTAGCCTAATAAACAAATGCAGGTGCCTTCTATCTTCAAAATGCTTTAAATGCTTTATCATCCAAATGTTTAACGTGCGTGTGAGCGACCTCATGCAACCGCAAAAATACGGATAAAGCCTATACTGTACAGTACTATATTTATTCATCAGCATCTTTATGCTTTCGTTAATTAAACGATGATAAAAATATTCTTTCAAAACACAGATGTTTATTTCGTTATGGATCCATAACGAATTACTATGGGAATAAATATCACTGAATGACAGAAATATTGGAACAAAGTAGGCTCATCATCAAAGCGTTCCTTTACTCATAGAAACACATTATTGATTCTCAGAAGGCAACTAGAGTTCCACATTGTGAATCATCGACTGGAGCTGCTCTTTGTGTGACAGCATTAAGGGAAACAGATGAGCGTGTCTGAACTCTTATGATAGATCACCGCTGGCTGGGCTTTAATTGTGTGTTGATGAGGACAATATTAGTGGACTGTTTGTGTGTGTTCGAGTGTGCGTACGTGCGTGAGGTAATTAAGGTGTTTTGTTTATTTTCTCGTTGGGTTGTGCGTCTTGGCTTTGTCAAGCTGGGCCTTCTTTTGGCTCTTTCCAGCCTGATGCTTGAAGATAAAAAGAACGATTTAAATGTCATATGAACCTCTATGAAAATAATACTTACCATTTGATGTGAAATAAGGAGAAGAGGAGAAGTCTTGGTAAGACAGAACATCGACTGTAGAAAGATGACCTAGATGTTTGCCTGATTTGAACTATTCTTATAAGTGTGAGAGTTGGGTTAGTGGTCTATGCTTGGTCGGGGGATAAATAGAGTGTAAGATGAGCTGCTGAAAGGAGGTATCACACACCTCCATATCCACACTCAGTAATGACAAAGAATGATACATTACCAGCATGGACCACACATAATGAGCTTGTGATTGATATGATGGTACTCTACCAGCACCTGGGTTAGAGTGAGGGAGCACACTGACTGATATAGCTACCTGGACAATCAGTGAGAGAGTGTGTGTGTGTGTACGTGTGTGTGTGCGTGTGTATACGTGTGTGTGTGTGTCTCCCAACCCAATCAAGAATCAGTAGAGCCAAGAGTTGACTAAATTGATCAATGTTCCTGGATTATAGCAGTCGATCATGTGAAAGCTAATAGATTTATTTTTAATGAAGTCATCTGGGTGAAATGAGTTCACTAGCGATAGAAAAGGCTTTTCATAACACCTAGTCTTCCATCGTTATGCCCTCTATCACACTAAGTTTTAATTTCTATCCTTTCGGTCCACAATTAGTACCAAAACACCACTTAAAAAAATAATCACAATTTCTGAAAACTACTAAGGGAAAATATTTCCTTCTATTGCATGTACAGTATATATTGACTTCAATGGTCGCATATCAGATGTTGTTTAAAACCCTGATAGGTCTGTACATACATACATTATAGACACGTCGCCATATGTTGTGTTGTTTGAGTGTGATTCCCACAGCATCTTTAAGATACCGCCACAGAGGCTGGCAAGCTGCAGCAGCGTTGCTGTATAATCATTTCAACTTCAGCTGAACCCTGCATTTGAATTCTTTTGAAATCTTCCCAGCCCTGTCATGCAATTTTAAACATGTATACAATAGTGACAGTCTTTCATGTCCATTACTGTATTCTCTTTCCACTCTCTGTAGCAGCATATTTCAAAAATAGATGTGCTGCATATTTTCTTCCTTTCCTACGTTATTTTTTTAAGTAATTTAAATAACACATACTTTTAATGTCTTATAAACTGTCTCATCCTCTCTCTCTCTCTCTCTGGCTCTCTCTCTCTCTCTCTCTCTCTCTCTCTCTCTCTCTCTCTCTCTCTTGAGTTAATGAGGATATGTGGTTGCCCCTGTGGAGATGTTGAGCTCCTGATCATCTCTCTCTCTCGCTCTCTCTCTCTTGACTGTTACTCTCTCTCTTTGGCTGTCTCTCTATGGCTGTCTCTCGCTCTCTCTGGCTGCCCCCTCGCTCTCTCAATTCTATTTCAATTTAAATTAAATGTCTTTCCCTCTCTCTCCCCCCTCTCTCCATTTCTCTCTCTCTTTCCCTCACTCTGCCTCTCTCTCCCCCCTCTCTCCCTTTCCCTCACTCTGCCTCTCTCCCTCTCCCATTGAGTTGATGAGTATGTGTGGTAGCTCCTGTGGGAATATTGAGCTCCTTTTCCCTTTACTGACATACTGATGGAAAAACGCTTCTATAGCATCTTACTCTTTTTTCTTTCACTCCCACATCGTATTTTTAAATGCTAACCTATTATCTCCACAAATAACATAAGCTTTATCCTTCCTTTTTATATGAGCTTTGAGTGTGTGTGTGTGTGTGTGTGTGTGTGTGTGTGTGTGTGTGTGTGTGTGTGTGTGTGTGTGTGTGTGTGTGTGTGTGTGTGTGTGCGTGCATGTATGTGTGTGTGGTTCCCCTTGGCCTGTAAGAAAAGACATGTCATTCCTCTATATTGGCAGCTGTCTGTTGGGTGGGTCGGTGAGTGATTGACTTGTCTCACTCAGTGTGTGTGTGTGTGTGTGTGTGTGTGTGTGCGTGTGCGCGTGTGTGTATGTGGGCTGGTGAGTGATTGACCTGCCTAAAATCTCTGAGTCCATGTCCCCTGATTGATCGTCTGGTAAATCGATCAACCTCCTCAGACACCTGGACCACAGACGTTGGTCTCACCCCAGGCCTCTTCAGATATAGAACACTCTCTCCCTTCCTCTCATTCTCTCTTTCTCTGTCTCTATATCCACATTCTTTCTTTCTCTCTTTCTCTCCATCTCTCTCTCTCCCATCTCTCTCTCTCTCCATCTCTCTCTTTCCATCTCTCCCTCCCTCCATCTCTCTCTCCCTCTCTCCATCTCTCTCTCTCCATCTCTCCCTCCCTCCATCTCTCTCTCCCTCTCTCCATCTCTCTCTCTCCATCTCTCTCTCTCTACGATGGTAAACTCAACACAAGATCTCAAGGTTTTACTAATTTGACTTCAGATTCTGACGTTTCTCCATAAGTAAGATTTTTAAGTGTATTTGAATCCCTGGGTTGACTCCTCTTGCTCAGCATCATTCCATGTTTTCAAATGTCAAATTTCGAGGTTAAGGTTTACAATAAGGTTAAAACATAAAGTTTGGCATTCAGTGTCTACCACTGGGATTGAACATGTGAATTTCAGATTTGACCTTTGGATCTGGAGTCCATCTGCCACTGCCGTCCACAACGCCCTAGCAAATCCCAAGCCTACTTCATGGTAATCACTTTTGCCCCTAGTTTTTATTTTACTAGGCAAGTCAGTTAAGAACAAATTCTTATTTACAAAGTCAAAGTCACCATTATTAGTCAGTTGTACAACCAAATGCCTTCAACTGAAATGTGTCTTCCGCATTTAACCCAACCCCTCTGAATCAGAGAGGTGCAGGGGGCTGCCTTAATCAACATCCACGGCGCCCGGCAAAACAGTGGGTTAACTGCCTTGTTCAGGGGCAGAACAACAGATTTTTACCTTGTCAGCTCAGGGATTCGAACTTGCAACCCTCCGGTTACAAGTCCAACACTCTAACCACTAGGCTACCTGTCGCCCAATGATGGCCTACCTGGGAACAGTGGGTTAACTGCCTTGTTCAGGCACAAAACAACTCATTTTTATCTTGTCAGCTCAGGGATTCGATCCAGCAACCTTTTGATTACATGCCCAACGGTCTAACCACTAGGCTACCTGCCGCCCCTAGTGGCTGGTTTTGACAGCCTTTCTTGTCATCCTCCGGACAGACGTCCAATTTCGATGTCAATCTTGAGTGATCTGCCTGGGTAAACCTGGTGGTGCTGTGGTCCAGGTGTGAGTGATAAGAGGACCAACACATTGAGACAGGAGGGGATCATCTAACACCTAAGACGTTTCTGATTCATAGAGAAATTCTGCTTTTCATTCTTTGGAATCTGGCAATTGTGTAAAATGGTAGCCTATTCTAAAGCCATCATAAGAGATACAGTCACTTCTTGAGAGGTAGACATTTAGATTGAAGTGGTATGAAATTGTGTTCATAACAGCAAAACATAGTGATATTTTTTGTACAAACGACAACATTTACATTTTAGTCATTTAGCAGATCCTCTTATCCAGAGTGACTTACAATTAGTGCATTCATTTTAAGATAGACAGCTGAGACAACCACAATCACAGTCGTAGCAAGTACATTTTCCCCCAATAAAGTAGTTATCAGCAAAGTCAGTGGCAGTAGGAAAAGACAAGGACAGGTATGTTTTATTTGTTTCGTGGGATTTCTTTCACATACTCTTTGAAGAGGTAGTGTTTCAGACATTTTCAGAAGATAGGCAGGGACTCAGCTGTCCTGGCATTAAGGGGAAGCTTTTTTCACCATTGGGGTAGGCCAGGACAGAGAAGAGCTTTGGCTGAGCTGAGTGGGAGCTGACCCCCTGTATGGGTGGGAGGGATAAGAGACCCTCCCACCCCTACAGAACGGAATGCTTGGGTTGGGGTGTAGGGTTTGAGCATAGCCTGTTGGTATGGAGAGACAGTTCCCCTTTAATTAAGCTCCGTAAAGTTGCATTTTAAATGGCCTACTCAAGTTCTCTTGTTCTAGTCTATAACATCTAGATGATGATCAACCAGGGGGTTCTGATGTGTGTTCTATATGTGAAGA
This sequence comes from Brachymystax lenok tsinlingensis, assembly GCA_030435695.1. Classification (NCBI taxonomy): domain Eukaryota; kingdom Metazoa; phylum Chordata; class Actinopteri; order Salmoniformes; family Salmonidae; genus Brachymystax; species Brachymystax lenok. The sequence goes on from CM059781.1 coordinate 19,875,513, forward strand.
AGGCCTCAGTGTCTCTAACCTTAGACAAACCATTACCTTTACATCCTCTCAGACAGACCGCATGTTGGCAGTTTTCATAACCTCTGACCTTCTTGATACGCCTAACATTTTCTTTCTATCATCTCTCCCATCTCCCCTCTCCCTTCATCATCCCCCCTCTCTCCCTTTCTCTCTTTATGGTGCAGTAGATATAACAGATTGACTGTATCCTCCAGCTGCTTTGATCCCACTGAAGACAGTGAACTACTGGGGATCTCAGTCACCCCCTGCTATAGATTCCTGTCTTCCTCTACTCCCTCCCTCTTTCTATCTTTCTATATTTTTTTGTCTGTCTCCGTTTTCTGTTTTCACCATCTCTCAATCTATTGTTAGAAGTCTTACCAGCTGTCCGTGTCTCTTTTCCCCCTTCACTCTCTCCATGAATTCCCCCCCTTTCTTTCTTTTTCTCTCCATCTCTCTCCCTCCTTCCCTGCCTCTCTTGTTAGCTTAAACCTTGTCTTTGAGTCCTCTGCAAAGAGGAGGGGTTTTCCTAAATGGGGGCACACAGGAATTGATTCCCAGAGTGAACTTTGTTCCAGGTTACGACCTCAGCGTGTGAGGTCACTGAAATCCATGACTCTGAAGATCCATTGGGGATTTACTGTGAGACCCACCTAATGTTGAGAGAAAGACTGGAATCAATCTATAGCAACTGTAATCATAAACAAGCAAAACAAACAGCAACATATGGAGGCCATTTTTCACCCTACAGATGATGCTTCAGAGCAGATAAATGTGTGGAGTACATCATCATCATCATCATCATCATCATCATCCTATACCTAAGTGAGCCAATCATCAATAATAATTACCTCATGACTGGTCCATTTAGCCCAGGCAATCAGGGCTTAATTTAATTGCCACATGTCTAATTAGCGCTATCCTTTCTAATTACCATCAGGCTGTAACTACAGATAGACTCCTCTCCTCTCTATCCAGTACCCAGGCTACACTCTTCAACAAATCAAATCAAATGTTATTTGTCATACGCACCGAATACCGTGAAATGCTTGCTTATGAGCCCTTCTCAACCATGCAAATAAAAATATTAACACAAGAGGAATAAAACACACAAGGATGAAGCTTTATATTGGGAGTATCAGTACCAGATCAATGTGCAGGGGTAGGAGGTATTTGAGGTAGATATGTACATAAAGGCAGGGTAAAGTGACTAAGCATCAGGATAGATTATAATAAGAGTAAGTATAAAGAACAGAGCAGCAGCAGCATATGATGAGTGTGAAAGTGTGCATGTGTGTATGCATGTGTGTGTATGTTACGTGTGTATGTGTATCTATTGTATGTCAATGTGTGTGGGTTTTGTGTGAGATGTCAGTGTAGTGTGAGTGGGTGTGTATATAGCGTGTATACTGTATATAGTCTTGTGAGTGTGCATACACTGACTGTAGAGTCAGTGCAAGATAGAGTCAATGCAGATAGTCTGTGTATCCATTTAACTAACTATTTAGCAGTCTTATGGCTATTTTGCATTCTGACTTGGGGATAGAAGCTGTCTCAGAGCCTGTTGGTCCGTGATCCGATGCTGCAGCTCGTCAAGATGCTCTCGATGGTTCAGCTGTAGAACCTTTTGAGGATCCGAGCGCCTATGCCATATCTTTTCTGCCTCATGATTATTAAGAGGCGCTGTCATGCCCTCTTCATGACTGTGAAGGTGTGTGTTGAGTCCTTAGTGATGTGGATGCCAAGGAACTTGAAGTTCTCGACCCACACCACTACAACCCTGTCGTCCTTGGCCACATTGCCAAGTCTCTGACCTTCTCCCTGTAGGCTGTCTCATCATCGTCAGTGATCAGGCCTACCACGGTCATGTCGTCAGCAAACTTGGTGTTAGAGTCGTACATGGCCACGCAGTCATGGGTGAACAGGGAGTACAAGAGGGGATTAAGCACACATCCCTGAGGTGCTCCCGTGTTGAGGGTGAGAGTGGCGGAGAAGTGGTTGCCTACCCTCACCACATGGGGCCGGCCCATCAGGAAGTCCAGGATTCAGTTGCAGAGGGAAGTGTTAAGTCCCAGTGTCATGAGCTTGGTGATAAGCATGGAGGGGACTATGGTGTTGAATGCTGAGCTGTAGTCTATGAACAGAATTCAGTATTTCCCCTCTTGTCCAGGTGGGGAAGGGCAGTCTGAAGTGCAATTGAGATTGCGTCATCTGTGGATCTGTATGCGAATTGGAGTGGGTCCAGGGTGTCTGGGATGATGGCAGGTTACCTTGGAGATCTTGGGAACAGGGACAATGGTAGTCAGCTTGAAACATGGGAATAACGATTGAGTCAAGGAAAGATTAAAAATGTCAGTGAAGAAACTTGCTCTGAGAACTTTCATGCAGGACTCAGTGTTGTTTTCTTCGAAGCGAGCATAAAAGGCATTTAGCTCATTTGGTAGTTCTGCGTTACTGGGCATCTCACGGCTGGATTTCCCTTTGTAATCCATTATCATCTGCTAACCCTGCAACACCCGACGAGCGTCAGAGCCAGTGTAATAGGATTCCACCTTCCTACATTGTTCTTTTGCATTTTTTATGCCTTGTCAGAGGTCTTAGCGAGATTTCTTGAATGCGTCCATATCTGTGTCCTGTCATTTGTAAGCGTTAGCTCTAACCTTTAGCCCAGCATGGATATTGCCTGTAATCCATGGTTTATGGTTTGGATACATTCGTAAAGTCACTGTGGGGGTGACGTTGTCTATGCACTTATTGATGAAGCCCATGATTGATGTCGAGAGCTTGGGACTATAAGGTTCTATCTGCAAAAAAAACGATTTTATTTCAGTATTTGCACTGTCTCTATGCACACTCACAGGGCCGTACACACTCACACACACTGTCACTCCATCATTTGCTCACTCACACATAATATGCACATACATTTATGCTGACTCTACACACCTGCACACCCACTCCCATGCAAGCTGCTGCTACTCTCTATATCTTATATTCTGTTGCCTAGTCACCTTACCCCAATACATATCTACCTCCATCACTCCAGCAACCCTGCAAATGTAAATATGGTATTGGAACATACTTTTTAAATATTTCATGTGGTTAGTATACTTATTTTATTGTGTATTTCATATTTCTTATTCTTACTTCTCATGTTTTTTTGTTTTTTTTCTAGTAATACATTGTTATTAATTATTGCATCGTTGGGTTTGAGTTTGAATGAAAGGCATTTCACTGTACTTCTGCATGTGACCTTAAAACTCACCCAAACAATCTCAACAGAAGCCCTATTTAGTAAAGTCCATTTTACAGCAAGAACAGCTCAAATAAACAACAGTCCATCATTTATTTTATCTAGGCAAGTCAGTTAACAAATTAGTGGTTCCCACTGTGATGCATGGAGGGGGTGTGATGGTGTGGGGGTGTTTTGCTGGTGATGAATTTAGAATTGAAGGCACACTTAACCAGCATGGCAACCACAGCAATCTGCAGCGATACGCCATCCCATCTGGTTTGCACTTAGTGGGACTATCTTTTGTTTTTCAACAGTATAACCTCCAGGCTGTGTAAGGGTTCTTTGACCAAGAAGAAGAGTGATGGAGTGCTGCATCAATGACCTGGCCTCCACAATCACCCGACATCAACCCAATTGAGATGGTTTGGGATGAGTTGGAACGCAGAGTGAAGGAAAAGCAGCCAACAAGTGCTCAGCATATGTTGGAACTCCTTCAAGACTGTTGGAAAGTATTCCAGGGGAAGCTGGTTGAGAGAATGCCAAGAGTGTGTCAAGCTGTCATCAAGGCAAATGGTGGCTACTTTAAGAATCTCAAATATAAAATCTATTTTGATTTGTTCAACACTTTTTTGGTTTCTACATGATTCCATATGTGTTATTTCATAATTTTGTTTTGTCTTCTCTATTAGTCAACAATGTAGAAAATAGTCAAATTAAAGAAAAACCCATGAATGAGTAGGTGTGTCCAAACTTTTGACTGGTACTGTATATTTTTCTTTTAAATAGCTATACAATACAATTGAGGTGTAAGGTTCTGTATTTATTTTCTTAGTCAACTTTGTGTTCTGTTTCGTTGTGTTCTTGAACGTAGCCCTGTCTTTAATTTTCACCTGGTCTCATCAGCTCATTTAGTTCAGTTCATTCTGTTTGTGCCTTTGTGAGGTGTTGTTCGTTTTGACTCTACTAAGCCTTTTCCTAGCTCGTTTGTGAGAACCAGTTATAGCCTTTAGTCCTAGTTTTGATTCACCTGCCTGTTTGTCTGCCTGTGAACACAATTCCTGCCTTCTGCGTGTGAATCTACACCTTTTTCTCCCTGAGTATTCATTACATGAGGTGTGAGCATTGGAAATGCTTTTGAAAGTTAATCTGCTTCTGTTCTTTGGGTAGCTCTTTGTGCTGTTTTTAAAGGATGGGTCCCAATTTCTCAAAGCCACTAGGATCCAGATGGCCAAGGGTAGTCTACCAGTCATTGGTACGACATCCCAACTTGGGATGGGAGGAGGTTTTAGTGGATGGAACAGTGGAGAACAATTGGAGGTTTACCAAGTTGCCCTCAATCATGATGGTACTTTTTAACGGTAAGTTTACAAACATATATTATGATAAATAAAATTAAAACTTCTAGCTCACTATGGAAAATGGTGGAACACATATAAGTCAGTTACAATTGTAATGGCTTAGCAGATAATAAGAAAAGACTATCAGTATTTACCTGGCTAAAATTAATATAATATCTATTGTTTACCGGAAACTCATTTAACAATTTTAGATGAAGTTGTGTGGGAAAAGGTGGGGGCGTTATACTTTTGAATCATCATCTATCATCTTCCAAGGGTCTTGATGATCATCCAAGTGCTTCCAGGTTCTTTTTGGCAAACTTGAGTCCACTTTTTGGAAGACATGGGTCCCATTACAGAGATTCCATTCTTACCAACCGTAATTACGTGCTGCTGTGCGTTTTGTTGCTAACCTAACTTTGTTACCTGCCAACTTTACATTTTTTACTTTTTAATTACCGTCTATATTTTTTGTTTTTCCATCGCTCTACCTTTTTTTTCATTGAACTTTTTCACTCGCTTTATCTGGACGTGTTTCGTCAGGACCTCCACCAGCCGAAGCTAAGTAGTAACATAAACATGATGCCTTCTAATTGCAGTCGCTGTACTCATAATACACAGGAGAACGATCGCCTTATGGCGAGGATAGCTGTGCTGCAAGCCCAACTTCAGACGCAATCGTTAGGCAAGGGAAATTTAAGTGTAGAAAAGGATAAAACAGCATCTGTGCCACCAGTAAGTACAGATAGTAGTATAAATCCCCTCGCACAGTCCACGCAGCCGGACAATTTTTTTCATGGCTTCAGGAGGGAAATGCTGTAGGAATGCTCAACCGGTGACGCTCACTCAGCCGACAAACTAGAACAGTCAGTGTAGTCAGCTCAGCTATCCCCATTGAGACTGTGTCTGTGCCTCGACCTAGGTTGGGCAAAACTAAACATGGCGGTGTTCACCTTAGCAATCTCACTAGAATAAAGACCTCTTCCATTCATGCCATTATTGAAAGAGATTGTGATACCTCACATCTCAAAATAGGGCTACTTAATGTTAGATCCCTCACTTCCAAGGCAGTTATAGTCAATGAACTAATCACTGATCATAATCTTGATGTGATTAGCCTGACAGAAACATGGCTTAAGCCTGATGAATTTACTGTGTTAAATGAGGCCTCACCTCCTGGTTACACTAGTGACCATATCCCCTGCGCATCCCTCAAAGGCGGAGGTGTTGCTAACATTTACAATAGCACATTTCAATTTACCAACAAAAAAAACGACCTTTTTGTCTTTTGAGCTTCTAGTCATGAAATCTATTCAGCCTACTCAATCACTTTTTATAGCTACTGTTTACAGGCCTCCTGGGCCATATACAACGTTCCTCACTGAGTTCCCTGAATTCCTATCTGACCTTGTAGTCATGGCAGATAATATTCACATTTTTAGGGACTTTAATATTCACGTGGAAAAGTCCACAGACCCACTCCAAAAGGCTTTCGGAGCCATCATCGACTCAGTGGGTTTTGTCCAACATGTCTCCGGACCTACTCACTGCCTCCGTCATACTCTAGACCTAGTTTTGTTCCGTGGAATAAATGTTGTGGATCTTAATGTTTTTCCTCATAATTCTGGACTATCGGACCACCATTTTATTACGTTTGCATCACAACAAATAATCTGCTCAGACCCCAACCAAGGATCATCAAAAGTCGTGCTATAAATTCTCGGACAACCCAAAGATTCCTAGATGCCCTTCCAGAATTCCTCCGCCTACCCAAGGACGTCAGAGTACAAAAATCAGTTAACCACCTAACTGAGGAACTCAATTTAACCTTGCGCAATACCCTAGATGCAGTCGCACCCCAAATACAAAACATTTGCCATAAAAAACTAGCTCCCTGGTATACAGAAAATACCCAAGCTCTGAAGCAAGCTTCCAGAAAATTGGAACGGAAATGACGCTACTTAAAACTGGAAGTCTTCCGACTACCTTGGAAAGACAGTACCGTGCAGTATTGAAGAGCCCTCACTGCTGCTCGATCTTTGAGGAAATGATCATGATCATTAGAAATAAAATTAGGGACTCTTTTTTTAAATCTGCAAATTCCTCCAAAGCTCAGTTATCCTGAGTCTGCACAACTTTGCCAGGACCTAGGATCAAGGGAGACACTCAAGTTTCTTAGTGCTATATCTTTTGACACATTGATGAAAATAATCATGGCCTCTAAACCTTCAAGCTGCATGCTGGACCCTATTCCATCTAAACTATTGAAAGAGCTGCTTCCTGTACTTGGCCCTCCTATGTTGAACATAATAAACGGCTCTCTATCCACCGGATGTGTACCAAACTCACTAAAAGTGGCAGTAATAAAGCCTCTCTTGAAAAATCCAAACCTTGACCCAGAAAATATAAAAAATTATCGGCCTATATCGAATCTCCCATTCCTCTAAAAAACGTTTGAAAAAGCTGTTGCGCAGCAACTCACTAACTTCCTGAAGACAAACAATGTAAACGAAATGCTTCAGTCTGGTTTTAGACCCCATTGTAGCACTGAGACTGCACTTGTGAAGGTGGTAAATGACCTTTCAATGGCATCAGACCGAGGCTCTGCAACTGTCCTCGTTCTCCTAGACTTTAGTGCTGCTTTTGATTCCATCGATCACCACATTCTTTTGGAGAGATTGGAAACCCAAATTGGTCTACACAGACAAGTTCTGGCCTGGTTTAGATCTTATCTGTCGGAAGGATATCAGTTTGTCTCTGTGGATGGTTTATCCTCTGACAAATCAACTGTACATTTCTGTGTTCCTCAAGGCTCCGTTTTAGGACCACTATTTTCAATATATATTTTACCTCTTGGTGATGTCATTCAGAAACATTATGTTAACTTTCACTGCTATGCGGATGACACACAGCTGTACATCTCGAAGAAACATGGTGAAGCCCCAAAATTGCCCTCCCTGGAAGCCTGTGTCTCAGACATAAGAAGGTGGATAGCGGCAAATGTTCTACTTTTAAACTCGGACAAAACAGAGATGCTTGTTCTAGGTCCCAAGAAACAAAGATCTTCTGTTGAATCTGACAATTCATCTTGATGGTTGTACAGTCGTCTCAAATAGAACTGTGAAGGACCTCGGCGTTACTCTGGACCCTGATCTCTCTTTTGTCGAACATATCAAGACTGTTTCAAGGACAGCTTTTTTCCATCTATGTAACATTGCAAAACCAGAAACTTTCTGTCAAAAATTATGAAGAAAAATGAATCCATGCTTTTGTCACTTCTAGGTTAGACTACTGCAATGCTCTACTTTCCGTCTACCCGGATAAAGCACTAAATAAACTTCAGTTAGTGCTAAACACGGCTGCTAGAATCTTGACTAAAACCAAAATATTTGATCATCCAGTGCTAGCCTCTCTACACTGGCTTCCTGTTAAGGCAAAGGCTGATTTTAAGGTGTTACTGCTAGCCTACAAAGCATTGCATGGGCTTGCTCCTACCTATCTTTCTGATTTGATCCTGCCGTACATATTTACACGTACGCTACAGTCACAAGACGCAGGCCTGCTTACTGTCCCTAGAATTTCTAAGCAAACAGCTGGAGGCAGGGCTTTCTCCTATAGAGCTCCATTTTTATGAAATGGTCTGCCTATCCATGTGAGAGACGCAGACTGGGTCTCAACCTTTAAGTCTTTATTGAAGACTCGTCTCTTCAGTAGGTCCTATGATTGAGCTTAGTCTGGCCCAGGAGTGTGAAGGTGAACGGAAAGGCACTGGAGCAACGAACCGCCCTTGCTGTCTCTGCCTGGCCGGTTCCCCTCTCCACTGGGATTCTCTGCCTCTAACCGTATTACAGGCGCTGAGTCCCTGGCTTACTGGTGCTCTTTCATGCTGTCCCTATGGGGGGGGTCGCTTGAGTGGGTTGAGTCACTGACATGATCTTCCTGTCCGGGTTAGGGTTAGGGTTATGAACATTTTAAAATCTTGTCCATGTTCTGTTATAATCTGCACCCGGCACAGCCAGAAGAGGACTGGCCACCCCTCACAGCCTGGTTCCTCTCTTGGTTTCTTCCTAGGTTCTGGCCTTTCTAGGGAGTTTTTCCTAACCACTGTGCGTTTACACCTGCATTGCTTGCTGTTTGGGGTTTTAGGCTGGATTTCTGTACAGCGCTCTGTGACATCAGCTGGGCTTTATAAGAAGGGCTTGATAAATAAAATTGATTTGATTACGCCTGCCGAAAACAGAAATTCTACAGGAGACTGTCAGGCCGTCTGTGAGCTGAAGCTGAAGCACAGCTGGGTCATGCAGCAAGACAATGATCCAAAACAAACAAAAAAGTCTACATGAAATGTCTGTGGCACAACTGTCAATTTTGGGGTCTTTAAATGGTATACTTTTTTTATTCTTCACAATTTTCTTTAACCAATTTTTTCAGGGCTGAGTTTTTCCCCCCTTTCCATTTGCCTCATCTTTTGCGGCAATGCTGCAATTTAGTTAGTTGTAATTTTGAGTAAAGCAGACATTTCCATATATTTTTGTTAGCTGCATGTGTGACATAACTCCACCAGTCCTATTTATGATATAATTTACAAAGATTATACCTTTTTTAAACATGTTTTCTAAAAATATAGTTTATTTTATACATTTGTATATTTGAGTTTAACCATACTATTTGTTGTCTTTTCTGGTGGATTAAACTGATATTGCAACCAACTTTCTAGTGCTTGTATTGTGATATTTCATCATTATTTCATTTCCAAATAAATCAAAGTGTGAGGTTGTAATCTGAATAAAGGGGAGAGATATTCTTACTAATCTGCTAGAGAAACAGTTTGGATTTAAGTATTTAACTTTTGTATGACTGAAGCCTTTAGAGAGGGCGTTAATGTAATACTTTATCATTTCTTCCCTCCAAACTAATATTCATTATATAAATAGATCATTTCATTTTGTCTGGCTTGCCGTTCCAAATAAAATTTAATATTTTTTGCTAAAAAAGCAAATAGGTAAACTGGGATATGACTAAAGTTAATCAGGGTGATATTTTTATATATTTTTTCTCCATAAATAGACAGTTATTTTCCTTCCATGGTTGCACTATCTTATCTATTTTTGAAGAAATGTATTGTGAGATTCTTTCTTTGGGAAATAAATACAGAATATGTCAACATCATCAGACCATTTTATTGGTAAACTACACGGTAATGTAAAAAGTTTTATTTTTAGAGCTGTATTACTTTTTTAGAGTTGGAAATAATCTCCAGGTGTCCTGTAAAATATTTGCAGAGATGACATTTTTCAGCCTCTTTGGAGGCTAGGTGAATTTCCCTTTTTTATTGCTGTCTGTCTAACTTGCTGAATGCTTGATTTGGGTCACCTGCTAAAATACTAGTTCCTGTCTGGGTTTGATCTAATATAATTCTATCTTAAACACCACTGGGTGGATATACAATGAAATCAACATGTATTTTCCCCCATGTAAGGTACAATTCAAAATGAGAAAATGTCCTTCTTGGTCTGTGTGCTGGGATATATGGGAAAAGGGTGTATTCTTATTGATCAGGATGCCTACACCTCTGCTGTTACCACAGTAGGTGGCAGCATATGCCTCTCCAACTCAGCTCATCTTGTTTTTTAAGTGTAGCTCTTGCAGCAAAATCACATCTGCTGACAATCTCTTGAAATGTTGAAGAACCTGTGCACATTCCATGTAATAAGTTGGAATTTGTTGGCCTTTACTAAAGTTAACCTTGTCTGTTCCATCTGCCTTTGAAGAACCAGATAAAACATTTTAGCAGACATATATGACATGTCGATGAACATCCCGTGCATATGGAAGAGGAATAGTATACATTACATATATAAAACGTGTGAGGATGTAAGGTGAGCAAACATTTAATGCTGCAATATGTAACTTTTTGGGCGACCTGACCAAATTAACACAGAGATGTGATTATAGATCTGTCATTTTCATTGAAAGCAAGTCTACGTAGCGATAGAGCTGTTCTTTGTGCACTATTTCAGTGCTTCCCATTCTTCAGTTTAGTTTTTGCGTCTTGTACTTTCGTTTTTGTACACCAGCTTCAGAACAGCTGAAAATACAATATTTTTGGTTATGGAAAATATATTTCAAAGAGGTTTAGATGGTACAATGATTTTCCACACTCTTGGGTGATTGTTTTGTCACATAAACTGAAATTAGGCAAATTAGTACTAGTGAATCTACTTTTTTAACAACAGATTGTAGAAGTTTGTTTGTTTTGGTGAGCATTGAGAGCGTTTTACCTATATTTCCCTGGATATCCTTTAGCTGTTCATTTCTCTCGTTTGCTTCTTCAAGTTGCTCCTTGTCTTTTCCTCTGGGGGAAGCCATGGCTGGTTGGATTTGTGTCACCGTGACACTTTACCAACTGATTGGTTCACTGTTGTACATCACTGACCACTCATTCTCCCAGTTGCTTGGGATATGTTGATTTATCGATTTAAGAGGCATAATTTAAACTTTGTTGTCTGGTTTCTACATATAACCACAGTTTTGTCTGTACAAAACAGAGCTACTCACACCCCTCTGATTAGTGTTCTGTAATTATTCATTCTTTTAAATCATACTCCAATCTCATTTTCACCTCATTTAACACCTGATTTACTTAATAAAAAGTACATCTCAATACGTAGGTCCAGTTATCTTCATGACATGGCACAAGTGGGGTGAGGGGGCCTTTCCTCTTTTGTTCTCAATTGTTGAATTTGTAGGTTTTATTACGACAGACATCTGTATTTCCTCAGCAGTGGAAATAAAATAGTGTGTTAGTCCAATATTACTGGGCTAACACACTAGCTGACTAACCTTTTCAGGAACAGTATCCCTTGGCCTTGGTTAGCAGCAGCAGATCATTTAACCGTCTTTGTCCTGTGCCAAACACATTTATTCAGTGAGTCTAGATTATTATTCGTATCTGCTGGCTGCATGATTGCATCAACCTAGCTAGCTAATGTTAGCTAGCTAGTTATCTAGGCAACTAAAGATAACGTTAACAGTTTTGTTAGCTATAGATTTGATAATTCTAGATAGTTTTAAAGGAAGACTAAACAGATTTTATTGACTGCTTTTATTAACACATTCCTTGTTTTCCAAAAAATTTGAGTTCGCTCTCTCGTGAGGCAGGCAACCAGCCATGCAGGAGAGGAAGGTTGTCACTTGTTACCACAGACGATATTGGCTATATCGTAAAAATTAGGCCCTGGAGGCTGCAGCTAGGAGACCACTGTGACTGACAAGTGAATCCACCTGTCGCAGCGAGCGTGGGGTTACCGCATTAAATCCCAGGGACAGGGTTATATTCACTATGTCAACTTGTCCTATAAGAAACACCTGCTTTCGTTTCCTCTGCAATACTTTTTTTTAAAATTAATTAATGACTTTATCTGGTAAATGCATTTGGTGCTGCTGCTTTGAAAGGGGTGCGGCGACGCCACACCAGATTGAAAAGTTCTGGGACAAATTCTGTCTCACCATACATTTTCCAGCGGCTCTGAACCTACATGGCAAGTATAGACCGTGTATTGTGTTCCCTACAGGTTACGGTACATGCATACTTACCCACTGTGTCCGCTGCTCTGGAGAAGACGTGTATTGCTCTCTGCCCACTCCTGTTGGGCGATGGAAACACAAACAACATCCACAACCACTCAACCAACTACTCATAATCACAAAACACCACATCCTCCCAGCATCCTGAAGAGCAAGTTTCCATCCCCTATTTTTTATTACCTTACATTTTTTACATTTACATAATTTAGCAGACACTCTTATGCAGAGCAACTTACAGTAGTGAGTACATACATTTTAACACTTTTTTCATACTGGTCCCCATGGGAATCAAACCCACAACACTGGCGCTGCAAGTGCCAACCTCCCCCAACTCAAACCCTTACCCTAAACCGGGTCTTTGTATCTTCTTGATTTTTCTTCTTTACATTTAATTATGCAATAAAGTTTGTTTTAATTCAAATCAATTCAAACCCCCTTGCCCCTTGCCAAACCTCACCCTCAACTGGACAGACACTGAGAAGAGGGGTAGAAAAGGCTATCCCTACAAACTCCAAGTCTCTTTGATTACTACAGGTTCTAGAAAAGATCAGAAGCTCTGAACTATTTGTTCAAACCTCAGTTATGGAAAATATGCTCTTAGGAAGAACAAAGCGTTTTGGCCTGTCAGTAGAGAGGATCTCAGGGTTCAGCTGTATTCCCCTCAGCCAATCAATTAGCCAGATCAGAGAACCTTCATCCTGCCAAGGGGGAGAGGTGGAAGGGGGATGTTGGGGGGAGGGTGGCTGACAAGGTGAGAATAAACCAGGGGAATACACCAGGGGAATACACCAGGAGAAAAAGATAGAGAGACTTATATAGGGATGAAGATGAGCAGAGTGATGTAATTTGTAAAAAAATTTATTAGGATCCCCATTAGCTAACGCCATAATGGTAGCTTATCTTCCTGGGGTCCAACACCAACTAACAAGACATTACAAACAACCTCTGTGAGTGTTTTCTTTCCTTAGAGAGAACCAGTCTTCACAGTTTACCATTTAGAGAGGAAGGATTTAGTATGATAACCACTCAGCATTCCAAAGTCAACCCTACATCATGTTAGTCTAACCGACTCGGATCGAACCCGGGTCTGCACCGCTCTTAAGGTGAAACTGACTGCTGATATTGTTTCCCTCTTGGTGGGATAGAGTGAGCTCTGATTGGCTTTGAGTGTGCACCGGTTGCTCGCTGTTCCTGTCACCATGACCTCTGGGTGAACCTGTTGTTCCTCATTTGCATAGGACACTGATCTGACAGCTCATCAGCTTACAGGGTTCATACACATATTCCTCTCTCGATCTCTCTTGCTTTCACTCCCTCTACCCTTCTCGTTTTACATCTTTCTTCCTGTCTTTCCAACTCTCAAGCCCTAATTTCTGTGCTCTCTGTCACCTGAAGCTGCATGGCAAATGGTCCTGGAACACAAGGAAAACACAAAGGACAATGTCAAAGGACTAGTCAACCTTTCCCCTTCTGAGAGGCCAAAATGTATCTCTTTGTTCCAGTGCCCCGAGGACTGACTATTGAATGTGTGATAGAATAATACTATAGTATCCATGTTTGGTATCCATCTGAAACTTGTTCACTGAGGATAGCTATGATGCTATCTGTATGGATGTATGATCTCTGTGGTAACTTGTGTCTGTACAGGGTGAACTCTAAATTACTCCATGCAAAGAGGTTTTATGGAATTCTGTCTTATTTACATTTGTCTCATCCCACACAAAAGCCGTTAGATGCTATGCCACCCTGTGGAGATTGGGCCATGGTGGTCGGATTACTGTATACTTGGTATTGTTTGATTGGTCAATGGTTGTTGGTTTTGGGTTAAGAAGGTTACACCTTCAGATGTTATAATGGAATTAAATGCCTGTGTTCTCGTTCTTATCCTGTATCCAGTCGATAGAGTAAGGTCGTATGATCAATTCTAATTTCCTAGGCCTCTGGCATTTCTTTGTTCATGCTTTGTCTTGTAAGTTAACCTTAGGATATATATGCCTAAAATAATGCTTTGTTAATGTTTTGTCTTGTAAACTACAGCTTTATGCCTTGTATGTGAATCACTTAATTTTACAAAGTAATTAAAAACACTTAGTATTTAGAATTCCATTCTCAGACATTTCTTGATTGCCTATTACTGTAACTCAACCATAGTGTTCTTGCATATTTCTATTTATCTTATGGAGTCAGATAAATCCTTTAAATGGACAAATTATTTAGTCTTATTACGAGTCACGTGAGATAAATGTAATATACAGTGCATTCGGAAAGTATTCACACCTTGACTTTTTCCACATTGTTACGTCACAGCCTTATACTAAAAATGATTAAACAGTTTTTTTCCCCCTCATCAGTCTACACACAATACCTCATAATGACAAAGAAAAAACTGTTTTTTTTTGTTAAAGATAAAAAACTGATATCACATAAGTATTCAGACCCTTTACTGAGATCTTTGTTGAAGCACCTTTGGCAATGATTACAGCCTCGAGTCTTCTGGGGTATGATGCTATGAACTTGGCACACCTGTATTTGGGGAGTTTCTCTCATTCTTCTCTGCAGATCCTCTCAAGCTGTCAGGTTGGATGGGGAGCGTCACTGCACAGCTATTTTCAGGTCTATCCAGAGATGTTCGATCAGGTTCAAGTCCAGGTTCTGGCTGGGCCATTCAAGGATGTTCAGAGACTTCAGAAGCCACTCCTACATTATCTTGGCTATGTGCCTAGGGTCGTTGTCTTGTTGGAAGGTGAACCTTCGACACAGTCTGAGGTCCTGAGTGCTCTGGAGCAGGTTTTCATCAAGGATCTCTTTGTACTTTGTTCCATTAATCTTTCCCTCGATCCTGACTAGTCTCCCAGTTCCTGCTGCTGAAAAACATACCCACAGCATGATGCTGCCACCACCATGCTTCACCATAAGGATGGTATTGGCCAAGTGATGAGGGGTGCCTGGTTTCCTCCAAGACGTGACACTTGGCATTCAGGCCAAATAGTTCAATCTTGGTTTCATCAGACCAGAGAATCTTGTTAATCCATTAGGTGCCTTTTGGCAAACTCCAAGTGGGCTGTCGTGTCTTTTACTGAGGAGTAACTTCAATTTGACCACTCTACCATAAAAGCCTGATTGGTAGAGTTCTGCAGAGATGGTTGTCCTTCTGGAAGGTTCTCCCATCTCCTCAGAGGAACTCTGGAGCTCTGTCAGAGCTCTGTCAGGGTGACCATCGGGTACTTGGTCAGGTGACCAAGGCCCTTTTCCCCCGATTTCTCAGTTTGGCCGGGCGGCCAGCTCTAGTAAGAGCCTTGGTGGTTCCAAACTTCTTCCATTTAAGAATGATGGAGGCCACTGTGTTCTTGGGGACCTTCAATGCTCAGAAATATTTTGGTACCCTTCCCCCTCAACACAATCCTGTCTCGGAGCTCTACGGTAATTCCTTCCACCTCCTGGCTTAATTTTTGCTCTGACATGCACTGTCAACTTTGGGACCTTATATAGACAGGTGTGTGCCTTTCCAAATCATGTTCAATCAATTGAATTTACCACAGGTGGACTCCAAGTTGTAAAAACATCTCAAGGATGATCAGTGGAAACAGGATGCACCAATTTCGAGTCTCACAGCAAAGGGTCTGAATACTTATGTAAATAAGATATTTCTGTTTTACATTTTTTATAAATTTGCTAAGAAAATCTAAAAACGTATTTTCGCTTTGTTATTATGGGATATTGTGTGTAGATTGATGAGGAAAACATTTATTTATCCATTTTAGAATAAGGTTGCAATGTAACAAAATGTGGAAAAAGTCAAGGGGTGTGAATACTTTCTTAATGCACTGTATTTATACTCCAGACTCCGACATTGCTCGTCCTAATATTTATATCTTTCTTAATGCCATTCTTGTACTTTTAGATTTTGCATATTGTTGTGAATTGTTAGATATTACTGCACTGTTGGAGCTAGGAACACAAGCATTTAGCTAAATGTGCTAAAATGGATTAAAAAAAACTATTTTCTTTCTGTGTAGATTGATGAGGTAACAAAATGTGGACAAAGGGGTCTGAATATTTTCCGAATGCACTGTATGTATCAAATATTACAATACGTCTTGATCTATCTACCCCTTTCTCTCTCCTTGACTCTCTGCTTCTCTCTCTCCACCTCTATCTCTCCCTTCCTCACCCCTCTCCTCTCTCCCATGTCTGATGAGTCTCCCTCTCTTCAGGGACTGAGGTGAGTGATGGCTGGGAATTTGCGATGTGTAAACAGTCACGCCTCCTTTTGCATATCATCAGCAGGCCTTCACACTCCTCCTCTCATTCCACACCTTTTCTGCTGCTTCCTGCGCTTTTCTGTTTGTAGGATTTTCTGCTTTCCCAGAAGAAGAGGGGAGAAAAGGGGAGGAGGGTGGAGCACGTCTAACTGACTGAGTTAAGGTCACCTTCAGAAAACCGTCATCAGCAGGAGAGGAGAGAGGGGGGAGGGGAGGAGCTTCTGTAAGAAACAGTTACATTTGATACCAATTAATAACTCTGCAAAACATACTTCTAGGAGATCATACGATACAGACCCAGAGAGATAATTATGTAGTATGTGTTAGATGAGAGCTCCCATGCTACCCACTAATCATAGGAGGTGAATTCAGTAAACAGCTTCTTATTGATCGTCAGACATTTTGCTCTGCAAAGTTCACACATATTGATTTTCCTTCAAGACTCTCCGTATTACGTCTGGAAACTCCAAATCTATACGTATGTTTTATCCTGGAAAACGCTCCCTACCACAGGCACAATATGTCACTACATAAGGCCTGAAGTGTAATATTTTTTATCAAATACTAGCTATAGTACGAGCTTGAACATGACTGCAAAGCAAAGTGGTACCTATTTCACTGTGTAACCGTGTCATTGTATAATATAATTTATTCTCAATGGCTAAATAAACTGTACGAGGCTAGCAGGTTGTGTGCTGTAGCTTATCTATAAGTCAGATCAAATCATCAACATGATTAGTTCCAACACGACCATCTCTACTGACCTCAGTGCCTTCTGATCACACTACAAAGCATCAACATCAACGTCATGCATCACATCCATCCATTTACAAACTGGGAGATTTAATGCCCAGCGCTAAAAGACTGAGGAGCGTAAAATATGCATGTCTAATTGTCTGGACATCTTCAGTTTTAATTCCTTTATCCATTGTTCTTATTTTGCTGTGGCTCTATGAGGCGTGGCGTTGATGTGGATGTAGCCATTCGTGAGAAGAGAACACACAGCACTGGGCTTTATAGGGTCATTATCTCTTCTCAGGTAATAAGGAACAAACCATCGCTCTCTCCAACCATGACATTAATGCCTAAATGAGCATTAATTAACATGAGCATGCGCAAACACACATACATACACTGATGCAAGATGCAATTTTCCTCTTTTATTTCTCGCTCTCTCCTTCCCTTCCTTTCTTAATTTCTCCCTCCACCTTTCTTTATGAGAAGATATATATTTTCTATGAATTAATGGGGCCAGAATAAGAGGAGTCTTTTGTTCCTAATTATTTTGTCAGACCTTTTTTTTTATCTCTACCTAGCCATGTGTGAGGCAGTAAAACGTAATGGAAACCAGTACTGTATACTTGACAGGAAATATGTAGTGATGGCCTGCTATTTTAATTAGCAGAAGATAATCATATTGCCTGTACAAATTATAGCTTTAGCCTTTTAAAAATGCATTCGAATGGTCATTGAGCATTATTCATGAAACTGCATATTAATTTGAGCATAGTTTCCCACTGCACTGGAATAAAGTTGTTTTTTTCTCTCTTTCTCTCTTATCCCTGAAACACACTTCCTAACCTTCCTAATTGACTGAATATGGGATTTAATCACACCACTCACAATCTTGTCCTGATTCCTTTCTTACAGTTTGCTGTGAGCAGGATCACGTCGTATTAGATGACAACAAGGCCGAGCATCATGCAAATCAGGCCCTGGTATCCACCATGAACCCAACCACACGTCTGTCTAGTTAACTGCAACGCTGCATACATACATACAATACATAACCAGACACTGTATGTGTCACATCAGCACACACACGCACGCACGCACACACACACACACACACACACCATGCTTAGACATTATCTGTTTCTGTAAGACTTGTCTCTCACACTGACAATCTACCAGACAGAACGATGTGGTGACAGAGACTCAGAGACAGAAGTGACTGTACTATAATGGAGACCTCTACTGAATCTGTTGAAGAGAACTATTGAAAAAATGAGCTAATTGTATGTTCAGTCCCGGGAAAATAGGGAAGGACTGTTTAGAGATGCTGCTGTGGCATATTAGTAAAAGTTTAGTAATTGTGGAGGAACAGACAGAGCTAGAACCAGAAACCCATATGTGTTATGTGGCAAATCAACTACCTCGTGTGCCATAAAGATTTATACCTCCTGGCAGAGGTTGTAGTCTTACATCACTAGTATAGGGCTAAGCTCATGTTTTTCACAGCATTGATCAACAGCTTGACGTTTATCTCTTTGCTATTGCTTTCAGTTCACTGCTCACTGAGGAAAAATGCATGTGTTGCAACCTTCCTAATTGGCTTTTCACAATTTGCAAGATAATAACAACTCAATTGTGACGTATTTAGTACATCTATCAGACTATTAACAACCCAACAACACAAATAATGGCCCCAGACGGGATGGGTGCCGTTTTACGGGCTCCTAACCAACTGTGCTATTTTGTTAGTTTTATCGCGTTGTTTGTAACTTGTTTTTTTACTTATTTTGTACATAATGTTGCTGCTACCGTCTCTTATGACGGAAAAGAGCTTCTGGACATCAGAACAGTGATTACTCACTTCGACCTGGACAAAATAATTTTTCTTTAACGAGGATATACTGCTTTCTCGAGAACAAGATGACAACAAGTGGCAGACTCCACTAGTTTTGCCCCGTGGAATAAATGCTGTGGATCTTAATGTTTTTCCTCATAATCCTGGACTATCGGACCACCATTTTATTAAGTTTGCAATCGCAACAAATAAAAAAAGTTGTGCTATAAATTCTCGGACAACCCAAAGATTCCTAGATGCCCTTCCAGAATCCCTCCACCTACCCAAGGACGTCAGAGTACAACAATCAGTTAACCACCTAACCCTGGGCAATACCCTAGATGCAGTCGCACCCCTAAAAACAAAATATTTGCCATAAAAAACTAGCTCCCTGGTTTCCTTAAAATACCCAAGCTCTGAAGCAAGCTTCCAGAAAATTGGAAAGGAAATGGCGCTACACCAAACTGGAAGTCTTCCGACTAGCTTGACCGTGCAGTATCGAAGAGCCCTCACTGCTGCTCGATCATCCTATTTTTCCAAGTTAATTGAGAAAAATAAGAACAATCCAACATTTCTTTTTGATACTGTCGCAAAGCTAACTAAAAAGCAGCATTCCCCAAGAGAGGATGGCTTTCACTTCAGCAGTGAAACATTCATGAACTTCTTTGAGGAAAAGATCATGATCATTAGAAAGCAAATTAGCGACTCTTCTTTAAATCTGCGTATTCCTCCAAAGCTCAGTTGTCCTGAGTCTGCACAACTTTGCCAGGACCTAGGATCAAGGGAGACACTCAAGTTTTTTTGTACTACGTCTCTTTAAACATTGATGAAGATATCATGACCTCTAAACCTTCAAGCTGTATACTGGACCCTATTCCAACTAAACTACTGAAAGAGCTGCTTCCTGTGCTTGGCCCTCGGCTCTCTATCCACCAGATGTGTACCAAACTCACTAAAAGTGGCAGTAATAAAGCCTCTCTTGAAAAAGCAAAACCTTGACCCAGAAAATATCAAAAACTATCCGCCTATATCGAATCTTCCATTCCTCTCAAAAACGTTTGAAAAATCTGTTGCGCAGCAACTCACTGCCTTCCTGAAGACAAACAATGTATACTAAAACGCTTCAGTCTGGTTTTAGACCCCATCATAGCACTGAGACTGCACTTGTGAAGGTGACCTTTCAAAGGCGTCAGACCGAGGCTCTGCATCTGTCCTCGTGCTACTAGACCTTAGTGCTGCTTTTGATATCATCGATCACCACATTCTTTTGGAGAGATTGGAAACCCAAATTGGTCTACAAGTTCTGGCCTGGTTTAGATATTATCTGTCGGAAAGACATCAGTTTGTCTCTGTGGACGGTTTGTCCTCTGACAAATCAACTGTACATTTCGGTGTTCCTCAAGGCTCCGTTTTAGGACCACTATTGTTCTCACTATATATTTTACCCATTGGTGATGCCATTTGGAAACATTATGTTAACTTTCACTGCTATGCGGATGACACACAGCTGTACATCCCGATGAAACATGGTGAAGCCCCAAAATTGCCCTCCCTGGAAGCCTTTGTCTCAGACATAAGGAAGTGGATAGCGGCAAATGTTCTACTTTTAAACTCGGACAAAACAGAGATGCTTGTTCTAGGTCCCAAGAAACAGAGATCTTCTGTTGAATCTGACAATTCATCTTGATGGTTGTACAGTCGTCTCAAATAGAACTGTGAAGGACCTCGGCGTTACTCTGGACCCTGATCTCTCTTTTTGACGAACATATCAAGACTGTTTCAAGGACAGCTTTTTTCCATCTATGTAACATTGCAAAAATCAGAAACTTTCTGTCCAAAAATGATGCAGAAAATGTATCCATGCTTTTGTCACTTCTAGGTTAGACTACTGCAATGCTCTACTTTCCGTCTACCCCGGATAAAGCACTAAATAAACTTCAGTTAGTGCTAAACACGGCTGCTAGAATCTTGACTAGAACCAAAATATTTGATCATATTACTCCAGTGCTAGCCTCTCTACACTGGCTTCCTGTTAAGGCAAGGTCTGATTTCAAGGTGTTACTGCTAACCTACAAAGCATTTCATGGGCTTGCTCCTACCTATCTTTCCAATTTGGTCCTGCCGTACATACCTACACGTACGCTACGGTCACAAGACGCAGGCCTCCTTACTGTCCCTAGAATTTATAAGAAAAATGCTGGATGCAGGGCTTTCTCCTATAGAGCAACATTTTTATGGAATGGTCTGCCTATCCATGTGAGAGACGCAGACTGGTTCTCAACCTTTAAGTCTTTATTGAAGACTCATCTCTTCAGTAGGTCCTATGATTGAGCTTAGTCTGGCCCAGGAGTGTGAAGGTTAACGGAAAGGCACTGGAGCAACGAACCACCCTTGCTGTCTCTGCCTGGCCGGTTCCCCTCTCCACTGGGATTCTCTGCCTCTAACCCTATTACAGGGGCTGAGTCACTGGCCTTCTGGTGCTCTTCCATGCCGTCCCTGGGGTGCGTTGCTTGAGTGGGTTGAGTCACTGACGTGAACTTCCTGTCCGGGTTGGCGCCCCCCTTGGGTTGTGCCGTGGCGGAGATCTTTGTGGGCTATACTCGGCCTTGTCTCAGGATAGTAAGTTTGTGGTTGGAGATATCCCTCTAGTGGTGTGGGGGCTGTGCTTCGGCAGAGTGGGTGTGGCTATATCTTGCCTGTTTGGCCCTGTCCGGGGGTATCGTCGGACGGGGCCACAGTGTCTCCCGACCCCTCCACTCTCAGCCTCCAGTATCTATGCTGCAGTAGTTTATGTGTCGGGGGGCTAGGGTCAGTCTGTTATCGACTCAAATACCAGTGGGTCGCTAGCGGGATCATCCCGACACTACCAGCGAAAACCTGTAGCGCCAGATTTCAAATCCGAAAATTGAATTATTAAACATCCAGCTATATACAAGTGTTCCATACTCATCAAAAGCTCTGTTTCTAGGCAATATCACAGCGTTGTCAGATTTCAAAAAGGCTTTACGGCGAAAGCAGCACATTCATTTGTTTGAGGGTAGCACCTCACATATTTTCCAATAGCCATGTATCGATTAACAATCATGGCACACACATAACACATTTCACAGCGAAAACAAAGTAATTACCTGTTGAAGAACTTCTGCTGAGGTCTTCCTAAGTGTCCAACGAAGACAATCCATGGTTCTTTTGTTAGAAAAAGTAACGTCTTTTATCCATAAATCCTCCATTTGGTTCATCCGTTATAATCAGAAACGACAGCCTCCATTACTCCTTTGAAACTCGGCGCCGACTCGTTAAAATTATACCTATAAACTTGTCCAAAAACAATCAAACATAGTTTTGATGTATCCTTAGGAACCCTTTTACGTATATGTACTATTATAAATCAGCCGAATATAAACTGAACGCTAAAAGCGATAAATAAGGCACAGCGCGCCTTCTCATGCACGCGCAATGTGAAGAGTTTTCAGAAGAGGGGTCCTCACTGCCATGCTGTTTTTCAATGGTCGAAATTCCTCCAAGATGGAGTAAAACACCGTCTCGTGGTTGATGACATCATAAGGAAGCGACGTGCACTGCGTTCACATGCCTATATATGGTCATTTTGGATAGGGAGGGGGTCAAAAATGAGCAATGTGTCAAAATGACTTTTTTCAGGACAGAGATTCCTCAGGGTTTTGCCTGCCAAATGCGTTCTGATTGACCCACAGACAAATGGTTAACAGTTTTGGAAAATTCAGAGTGTTTCCTATCCAATGGTACTAAATATATGCATATCCCATTTTCTGGGCCTAAATGGGAGGCATTTTACTTTGGGCACGCCAGGCTCTCCAAAACAGTCACCTCTGCTGCTGGAGCCGGTGAGGTTATATCTGGAGTATTTCTCCTCTCTTATCCGGTGTCCTGTGTGAATTTAAGCATGCTCTCTCTAATTCTCTCTCTCTTTCTTTCTTTCTCTCTATCGGAGGACCTGAGCCTTAGGACCATTCCTGCTGACCTGTTGCACCCTCGACAACCACTGTGATTATTATTATTTGACCCTGCTGGTCATCTATGAACATTTTACAATCTTGGCCATGTTCTGTTATAATCTGCACCCGGCACAGCCAGAAGAGGACTGGCCACCCCTCACAGACTGGTTCCTCTCTAGGTTTCTTCCTAGGTTCTGGCCTTTCTAGGGAGTTTTTCCTAACCACTGTGCTTTTACACTTGCATTGCTTGCTGTTTGGGGTTTTAGGATGGGTTTCTGTACAGCACTCTGTGACATCAGCTAATGTAAGAAGGGCTTTATAAATACATTTGATTTGAAGTATAGCAACTGGGGTGCAAAAGAGCAAAAACATTACAATATGGGGATGAGGTAGTTGGGTGGGCTATTTACAGATGGGCTGTGTACAGGTGCAGTGATCGGTAAGCTGCTCTGACAGCTGATGCTTATAGTTAGTGAGGGAGATATGTCTCCAACTTCAGTGACTTTTGCAATTCGTTCCAGTCATTGGCAGCAGAGAACTTGAAGGAAAGGCGGCCAAAGGAGGTGTTGGCTTTGGGGATGACCAGTGAAGTATACCTGCTGGAGAGTGTGCTATGGGTGGGTGTTGCTATGGTGACCAGTGAGCTGAGATAAGGCGGGGCATTACACATTACACTACACTTATAGATGACCTGGAGCCAGTGGGTTTGGCAACGTATATGTAGCGAGGGCCAGCCAACGAGAGCATACAGGTCGTAGTGGTGGGTAGTATATGGGGCGGATGGCACTGTGATAGACAGATGGCACTGTGATAGGATGGCACTGTGATAGACAATTTGCTGAGTAGAGTGGTGGAAACACAGACCATTCACTGCTACAGGGTGTGTTCATTGTCATAGTGACAACTGCAAATAATACTTCAATGTAGGCTACTCGTATTTAAATTCAATTGAGAAGTTCAACAACACACACTGTTTAGCCTGCACATCTTTTACATCCTGTCATTCCTTGCCTCGTTGCTCAAGTGGTTTGCAGGTGATATCCATTTTTCTAATGGATGTCAATTCGTTTGGATCTTCTTTTTCAGTGTGCTCATCATTGGTTGTCCTGTGCAAACATGTAATAGGCTACATCAGTGCAACAATGTTATCATCAGTGGCCAGTGATGCACTCTCGCTGCAATGTTCCCCGACAGTTAATTTGGCCTAGGCCTATTTTACATTCAGCAATTAGCAAGAGCAAGCCTGCTTCTCTCCACAAAAAAAAGCCTATTAGGCCTAGTATAAAAAAGGCTAAATAACAAACAAATCTCCTATAGCTTTTGTAGCCTATAGATTTTCCTGGGATTTCACAAGAAGAGGAATAGGGAAGAAGCTTGCATCCAAATGTAGCCTATTGCTTATGGGAATAGCTGGAATAGAGAGGCTAGACTTGTGTAACCAAAGAAGCTAAATATTAGCTTGATATTAGGCCATTCATTAACCAAATATTAGGGCTGTAAATATTTACCTGTCAAAGTGCAAAATAAAGAAATTAACTGATTATAAAACGGCAGATCTGAGAGTTCCTCCAGGCTGCGCTCTGCAGCAGTCGGGCACGCAAAGCTCCACTATTTATTAGGCCTACGTTTTCAGACAATAACAATATTCTACCTAGGCTACAACAATACATAATGCAACGAGGAATGTATTATTGTACACAATTATTGGCAAGGGCTCTAACTGCAGGGATGTAGGCTAATGTAGGCCTAATTGTTTTGTATTTTATTAGGATTCCCATTAGGTGTGGACAATACAGCAGCTACTCTTCCTGGGGTCCACACAAAACATGAAACATGACATAATAGAGAACATTAATAGACCAGAACAGCTTAAGGACAGAACTACATTTAAAACGTAACACCTGGGGCATGAACTCTACAAGGTGTCGAAAGCATTCCACAGGAATGCTGGCCCATGTTGACTCCAATGCTTCCCACAGTTGTGTCAAGTTGGCTAGATGTCCTTTGGGTCAAATCAAAACAAATGTTATTGGTTGCATACTGTACATATATTTAGCAAATGTTATTGCGGGTGTAGCGAAACGCTTGTCTTCCTAGCTCCAACAGTGCAGTAATATCTAACAATTCACAACAATAAGCAACATCTAAAAGTACAAGAATGGAATTAAGAAATATAGAAATATTAGGACGAGCAATGTCAGAGTCCAGAGAATAAATAAATAAATACATAAATATACAGTACCAGTCAAAAGTTTGGACACATGCACTAATTCAAGGGTTTTCTTTATTTTTACTATTTTCTACATTGTAGAATAATAGTGGAGACATCACAACTATGAAATAACACATATGGAATCAAAAAAGTGTTAAACAAATCAAAATATATTTTATATTTTAGATTCTTCAAAGTAGCCAACCTTTGCCTTGATGACAGCTTTACACACTCTTTGCAATCTCTGAACCAGCTTCACCTGGAATGTTTTTCCAACAGTCTTGAAGGAGTTCCCACATATGCTGAGCACATTGGCTGCTTTTCCTTCGCTCTGTGGTCCAACTCAACCCACACCATCTCAATTGGATTGAGGTCGGGTGATTGTGGTGGCCAGGTCATCTGATGCAGCACTCCATCATTCTCCTTTTTTGTCAAATTGCCCTTACACAGCCTGGAGGTGTGTTGGGTCTTTGTCCTGTTGAAAAACAAATGATAGTCCCACTAAGCGCAAACCAGATGGGATGGCATATCACTGCAGAATTCTGTGGTAGCCAAGTCGGTTAAGTGTGCCTTAAATTCTAAATAAGTCACCCCCATGGTGGGAACCACACATGCAGAGATTATCCGTTCACCTACTCTGATCTCTCACAAAGACACGACGGTTGGAACTAAAAATCTCAAATCTGGACTTATTGTGTTTCTTGGCCCAAGCAAGTCCCTTCTTCTTATTGGTGTCCTTTAATAGTGGTTTCTTTGCTGCAATTAGACCATGAAGGCCAGATTCACGCATTCTCCTCTGAACAGTTGATGTTGAGATGTGTCTGTTACTTGAACTCTATGAAGCATTTATTTGGGTTGCAATTTCTGAGGCTGGTAACTCTAATGAACTTATCCTCTGCAGCAGAGGTAACTCTGGGTCTTCCTTTCCTGTGGTGGTCCTCATGAGAGCCAATTTCATCGTAGCTCTTGATGGTTTTGCAACTGCACTTGAAGAAACTTTCAAAGTTCTTGAAATGTTCCTGATTGACTGAACTTCATGTCTTAAAGAAATGATGGACTGTCATTTTTATTTGCTTTTTTGAGCGGTTCTTGCCATAAAAAGGACTTGGTCTTCTACCAAATTGTGCCTTCTTCTGTATACCCCCCTACCTTGTCACAACACAACTGATTGGCTCAAAGGCACACCTGTTAATTGAAATGCATACCAGGTGACTTCTTCATGAAGCTGGTTGAGAGAATGCAAAGAGACAAAGCTGTCATCAAGGCAAAGGTTGGCTACTTTGAAGAATCTAAAATAAAATAAAAACTGATTTGTTTAACACTTTTTTGGTTAACGTAGAAAATGTAGAATGTAATGTAGAAAATAGTAAAAATAAAGAAATAGTAAAAATAAAGAAAAACTGAGTAGGTGTGTCCAAACTTTTGACTGGTACTGCATGTGGGAACACCTTCAAGATTGTTGGAAAAGCATTAATCATGAAGCTGGTAGAGAATGCCAAGAGTGTGCAAAGCTGTCATCAAGGCAAAGAGTGGCTACTTTGAAGAATCTAAAATATTAATCTAAAATATTGTGTTATTTCATTGTTTTAATCTCTTCACTATTATTCTGCAATGTAGAAAATAGTAAAAATAAAGAAAAACCCTTGAATGAGTAGGTGTGTCCAAACTTTCGACTGGTACTGTACGTCAATGTTATTATCAGAGGCAACCCAGAACATATCCCAGTCCACGTGATCAAAACAATCTTGAAATATGGATTCCGATCGGTCATACCAGCGTGGAATAGACTTTGGCACGGGTACTTCCTGTTTGAGTTTTTGCCTATTTGAAGGGACGAGCAGAATGGAGTCATAATCTGATTTGCCGAAGGGAGGGTGGGGGGAGGGCCTTGTTGAAGGGAGAGTAACAATGATCGAGAGTTTTTGAAGTGCGAGTACTACAGGCAATGTGTTGATAGAACATCGGTATCGTTTTCCTCAGATTTGCTTTGTTAAAGTCTTTGTTAGGGCTAGGGTCCTTTTTTTTCTCAATTTCCGCCTGACTGACGTGCCCAAAGTAAACTGCCTGTTGCTCAGGCCCTTAAGCCAGGATATGCATATATTGGTACCATTGGAAAGAAACCACTTTGAAGTTTGTAGAAATGTTAAGATAATGTAGGAGACTATAACACAATAGATATGGTAGGAGAAAATCCAAAGAAAAACCAACCAGATTTTTTTTTTTTTGAGAGCCCATGCTCTTACAATGGAAAGTAAAGGGAAATAATGAATTCTAGCTCCCAGGATGCAATTCATATGGCTTCCACGGGGTGTCAGCAGTCTATGTTCAAGGTTTCAGGCTTGTAACTTCCAAAACGAGTAAGAAGTATGAGTTTTAGTACAGGGACACACTCTTGGAAATTTGTGTTTGGGTGCGCGATGAAGACAAGACGCACCTGCTAATACCGGTTTCATATTGAACATACTTCTTTCCGTATGAAAGGACGGGGGCACCGTCCTCAAACAATCGCATGGCATGCTTTTGCTGTAATGGCTACTGTAAATCGGACAGTGCAGTTAGATTAACAAGAATTTCAGCTTTTAACCGATATAAGGCACTTGTATGTACCTACATGCTTAATATCCATAATTTTTATTATTATTTATTTTAATTGCGTGCCCTCCAGCTTCACCATAAGTTGTCCCGCTAGCAGGACGCCTAGCCCTAAGAAGTCCCCGGCCTCTGGGATAAGTTCAATTGCCTTGGGGGGGTAAGAACAAAGGATCCAATTCGGAAAAGTAGTATTTCTGGTTGGATTGCTAATGAGTAACCGCCACTCTGTATGTAATAAGACAAAAAACATTCTGGGCTAATAATGTAAGAAATAACTACAGCAACAAAAAATACTGCAAAGTTGCTTAGGAGCTAGAAACAGAGCTGCCATGTCTGTTGTCGCCATCTTGTATGGATGGTGGATCATTCTAGATACACACAATGTAACGGTTTTGACTTGAGGTTATTGTTTGGTAGGGGTGCCAGGTAAGTCATGCTATCCAGAGAAAATATTGATTTCTCATTTTTGTTTGTGAGGGAATATCCTGTCAGGCCCATCAAGTCTACAACAATATAAAGGACTCATGTAAAAGTCAGTATAGAAATACACTTTTCATAAACCCTTAAAACATTGGAAATAACTTCAAAACAACTGTGTTGGTTGTATTACCAAAATAAATAAATTGCACACATAATGATGTCACAGCACAAAGATCTCTTGTTCCTCAAGAAAAGTCCTGTACCTCGGGCCTAAAGAGTCCAAGTGAACTCATGTCACGCAATGTTTCTCCGTGTAGCTTAAACCCAGTCTCAATCATACAATCAAAATGTCTAACTCTTTTACCACACAAAAATAAAATGTTATCACAACTCCCAGTAGTCTTCACCAACAACTGAACACATAACCCAATACGGTGTAAATCAAGCCAAAACAAATGAAATGCCGGTTGGAAAAAGTTTTAGTCAGTCAGGCAGTCAGTCAATCCAATCCATCAACAGATCTCCAACAGAGAAAGGCTACGGAGAAACAGAGGAGATCAACTGAGATGTGTAGTCCAAGGGAAGAAATGAGTGGATCCGATCCTGGTTAATCTTGAGACACAGCTACAAAGCACACTTTTAAATACAACTAAACAAGTGGAGTAAAGGAGCTTCGAAACTGAGGGTTGAACACATCCTCATTCGCACCACCGCCACAACCCTCTTTTGCACAGCTTATGCTGGCTATTTAATAAGGAATTAAAGGGGAAGCGCAACGTCGGCAATAGAAGCACTGGGAAGGTTCAGACAAATTCAGGGGTGTCACAACGGGAAACTCTTGAGAGTGAAGAACACAGCAACTTTACAGTTCTTGATTCAAACCGGTGTGCCTGGCACCTACTACCATACCCAGTTCAAAGGCACCTAGATATTTTGACTTGCCCATTCATGCTCAGAATGTCACACATACACAATCCCTGTCTCAATTGTCTCAAGGCTTAAAAATCCTTCTTTAGTCAGTTCTCTCCCCTTCATCTACACTGATTGAAGTGGATTTAACAACTGACATCAATAAGGGAGCATAGCTTTCACCTGGATTCACCTGAGCAGTCTATGTAACGGAAAGAGCAGGTGTTCTTAATGTTTTGTACACTCAGTGCACAGAGCGTACCATACAGCCTAGGTCTGATTATCCAAACATTTGGATCAGTTATGGGTCTATTCTCGACAGTTTACAAAGTCCAGAAAGTTACATTAGCAGACCACTCATAGGGTGTATTTGATCACACCATCGCTCTCTCTCTCCTTTAAAATTCCCAGCCAGGGGCGTATTAATTATGGAAACTGCTTACCATTTATAACCAAACAGAAGCAAACAGAGGAAAACAAGAGTTTCTATTTGGACAAATTCAGGTAGGTCACTTCCTGTTTCGTTCTGTTTAAGAAATGTTTTGCAACAGAATTGGCGTAATGAATACGCCCCATGTCACGTCCAGGCCTGGGATAGCAGGCTGGCATGTCATTTTGTGGTTTGTTTAGGTAGGGGTTTATGTTCTAGAGGTTGTAGTTCTATGTTGGGTTGATGGTTCCCAATTAGAGGCAGCTGTTTGTCGTTACCTCTAATTGGGAACCATATATATGTTTGTGCTTTTCACAGGTTTGTGAGTCATTGATTATTGGTATGTTGTATTTTGGATGTGTGTGGTCCTGTTTTGAGCCACACATCTTTATTTGTTTATTGTTTTGCTAGTTGCTATACGTGATAATAAAGTATGTATACTGGAACCCTCGCTGCATCTTGGTCTGCTCCTGTTGAAGATTGTGACACCCCAGTTCTTTTGGTTTCGGTATTTTACATTGTAGGCTTAGTTTAGCTTTTCCTTGGAGCTAAAGAGCTAAAGAGAAATTATTAGGAATAATACTGCAGTGAATAATTTTCAGTGTGAATTATATATAAAAAAAGGACAACTTGTATGCATAAAAATAATCCAGCCATCCACAGATTGTGTCCTCCCCATTCGGAAGCATCTTCTCCAACACCAGATTTAATCCATTCATTTTTTTCCTCATTGAGGAACCTTCTCCTTTCCACTCCAAAATTCCATTGAACTTTTCTAGACTCTCTTCAGCAGACAGAGACTGCAAAGAAACCCTTAGATTATTGTGAGAACTTTTTTTCACAAGCTGTGTTCCTTGCGTAATTGTGCGACGCCCTGATTGTTGTTGTGCTTTCAAGGCATTTGCGAACAACAACAAGAGGTCAAATCATGATGGTCGGAAAGTCGGGGGTCTAGAAAGATGCCCTAGTTTCCGAATTTGAATTCCGAGTTGGATGAGCAAAATGCCCACCCAGCCGTGCTCAGCAAGGAGAGCTAGAGAGCAGGGTTTTACACATGGTTGAATTCCCAAGTTCCAAAATGCTGACAAATACTGACTTTTAATCAATTACAAATTACATGACACTCTCCTGGACTAAATTGCATAAAAAACCTAACCCTCCCCCTGACTGAAATTGAAAAAGCATGACCCTCCCCCATTTTCCTCCAAGTAACAATTGCGTACATTTTGACCGCTTCCTTAACCACTGATCCAGCAACATTATGGACCAAAAGTTCAAACCCTGTTGCTGTAGAAGTATTTTGACTTGACAATACAGATCAAATTAAGATCCTACAACTGTGTATTTATCAATTACTTCCAACTGCATTCTTGAACACTTTCCCTGTATGAATGTGAGATGACTACACTTCTCTGCCACTTAATGTTAATAGTGCTCCATTCTAAACATGGTTAAGTGTATAAAGCTGCTAGATTGGGGAAAGTGATAGCAGAAAAAGAGCATCCTTATCTATTCTTAACAGCTGTGTGGCCATTAGGTGGAAAACCCAGAAGGTGTTTGAAGAAGGTTGTAGAAGGACCTTCACGTCCTCTATGTGTTTGCAGATGCTACAGGGACCCTGATCCTGGTGTGTTTGTGTTGGTATGTGTGGGGGGATGCCTATCAGTACAGATGATGTGGGATGGGTGACAGAGAGGGTGGGGGTGGGGGTGAGGAGTAGCAAATAGAGTTCACTTTCCTACATTGTGAAAATTGCATGACAACCAGGGCTGGGGTCAATTCTAATTTAATTTGAAACTGCACTTCAATTTTTGAATTCACTCATGAATTGAAGACATTTACGTTGAATTCAATTCAAATGTCCAATTATGGAATTGGAATTGAATTGGAATTAGACGTTCGATTGTTCGAATTGGAATTGTAAAAAACATTTCATCTTTGGAACTGCATTGAATTGGAATTAAATATCTATACATTGCCAGTTATTAATGCATTTAGTATGAAAAATGTCCAGCAGGATTTGGGCTCCCAAATCATTCTTATTTGAGAACAAATAAGAATTTGTTCTCAACTGACTTGCCTAGTTAAATAAATGATTCTAAATAATCTCAACTTGATTAGCCTGAATGTCTGAGGGAATTGAATTTGAATGTGAGGAATTGTTGGGATAATATTGAATTGTGAATTGAATTCTTGTAATTGACCTAAAATTGGATTTCAAATACTGACCTGGAATTTGAATTGAATTAAATGTAATTTACAGGGAGAGGACATTTAATTAGAATAGAATTTGTGGAATTAACCCCAACCCTGATGACAACACTCTGTACTTTTACAAAATGTTTTAACCCCCACCCTAGCTAAACAAACTATCTTCTCAAGGATAAAATGGATGCTACCATCACCTCCTCCTAGCACTCCCCCAAGCTGTCCTAAACCTCTCCAAAACCATAGTGACATTCTTCTCCTAAACCATCAATCTAAGTCTCTTCACATTATACACATTAAACAATATCTTAACCTGTACCAGATGACCTGTCAGTAACGGTCATACAATAAACTGGTCTCATTTATGCATACGGTACATGTCTATTTATAGTAGAGAGACCTTTGGAGTAATGTGGTGTGTGTGAAGGAGAGAGACCGGGGGCGGGGGGTCAGAGGGCAGAGAAATTGTATCCTGGTGGCTGTTTAGCATTACACTCACAAACACACACACCGCTAAGCATGTCACTGCATGTTCCAGCGGCAAGCCCCCTGAGTCGATATTAAGGGTCATTGTAAAGCCCCTCCCTCTCAGCGACCAGGGTCAAGGGTCAAACCCAGACCTCATGAATTATACATCAGTCATTTGTCCAGGAGACAGGTCTATAAATATATAATAAATATATAAATCCTCAATGTGATGGAGAGACAGGGAGGGCAGTCTCACCATATACTCTCTAGGACAGCTGTCTGCCAGGAAGAAGGTGACAATGTTGACAGTCACTGTAATGGAACAGAATGTATGTCTCTGCATAGTTTCAGTGCTGTCTGACTGTTCAAGGGGGTATGGAGGGTGCAACATAAGTAGTATGGTTTATGTGTTTTGAGGGGGAATGGAGAAAAACACTGCAGGCTCATGGTCCCCTCTCCCCATGGTGCTTTTCATAACTCTGCCTAAATTACTCAAACGAAAAATTAAAAAATGAGCAGAGAAGGCCACTCCAAGTGAAAGTGTTGCAGTGGCCTGCCTGAGGTGTTCTGGGAAGTGAGAGATCATAACTTCCTGAACTATTGAACTCAGAATGATAAAAAGTTTCCCCTCATTAAACCCTACAGTAGGCCAGATAAGTTAGGGGGAAGTTTTTTAGTCTCTTCAGAAAGCATCACAGTGTCAAAATATCTGACTTCAAAGCCTTGTGAAAGCCCTGTCTTCCATCCATCCAACAGTTGAACAGAGTATAATCTGTAGAATGCTGGGGGGCTTGAGAGATAGAGAGGGACTGCTGTTGCTAGGCGGCAAACCTGTTCTGTAATGACATCACAATCATCCAGACAGAGAGAGGACTATTCTGGAACTTTTGAGCTCTAAAAAAAACTAGGGCACACAACACAGCAAACTTCTCTCTTTCTTATTTTCTTAAAGTTTTAATGCTCACTGTCTCTCAGTTCCCTTGTCATCTGTGTGGCTATAGAGCGACATGCATCCTCAGTCTGTGGTGGTAGTGACATTCCTTTATAGCTTCCTCTCCTACAGTCTGTGTCTGTGTCGAGCCGGTCGCCAGCTAGTTCGGGTAACATCTCACTATCTGAAGGCAATGCCACAGCAATGTCACTGCCACAGTCAGGGCACAGGGACTGACCTGCTGGCTCTACCAAGCCCTGAGCAGAGGAGCATTCTGCCTGGAGGGAATGACGATGCCAAGGCTCTCACCAGCCACTGTAGACAGAAGAAGAACAGGAACATAGGGGGAGGAGGAAAAGAGGACGTGTCTCTCTCTTGCTCTGCTTCCCCAATGCTTTAACCCCCCACTACTCTGCATGACTCTACTGTCCCTACTGGTCAGCTCATCCAGCCACCCACACACTTCCTGCTTCCTGCTTGACTGCACTCTGGGACAGGTGTATGTTTTGATGGCGTGTGGGCAGGTGTACCGTGTCCTCCACAGACCAGGAGACAGAGCCGATGGAGGGGTCCCTGTCCTCAGCCTTACCCTGATTGCCCCCCGGGTCACCCCTACCTCTCCCTGACCAGGCCCCTTGGCCACCCCTACCTGACTGACCAGGACCACCTCTGGAGGATCAGACTGGCTTACCTGCTGCACAAGAGACTGCAGTGGGAGAGATTCTGGGTGAGCTAGGGTCCCACGGCCCAATAGGTTTTGATGCTGGGCTGGCAACGGTTTTGGTTTGGAAGTTGTGAATTTACGTTGAATTCAATTCAAATTTCAACAATCTTCAAGTGATGGAATTTAAATTGAATTATAATTAGACTTTTTGGACCGTTTAAATTGAAATTGATTTGGAATTGTAAAATCAGTTAATATTTGAAATTTTATTTAATACGATTTTAATATTTGTACATTTCCCAGCTAAGGGAATGAAGGCACTTAGTATCATTTCAACTTGTATTTCTATGTTATGTTTCCAATATAGCTAGGCTGTCTGAACAGTGACATGAACAGCCTGAAAGCCTGAGGGAATTGAATTTGTGGAATTATTGGGGATTATATTTTACTGAATTCTTGGAATTTCCCTAACATTGGAATTGAGAGGAATTTAGTTATCTCTGCACATAAAGACTGACCTGGCATTTGAATTGAATACAATTGAATTGACAGGGAGAGGGAATTTAATTAGAATTACTTTTGTGGAATTAACCTCAACCCTGCTGAATATGTGTTTTAATTTAATGTGCCTTTGAGAACGTTTCAGCTAAATTACAGTATTATTGTATTGTATTACTATCAGATGGCCATATGGAAAGCGGAGTCTGAGTGCTCTGAGCCTTGGCATCACTCCGTGAACCACAGAATCTCCTATACAGGGTAAGGACATGGATGTGTACGAATTTAACTCAATTTCTTGAATTAAACTGAATTAAATAATTACAATAACTTTCATCTCCAAACTTCCCTGTTGTCCTAAGTATGATAATGTATTGAATAAAATGTCAAATTTGTGTCATAATTGTACTTTAGATAAAGACTGACCTGTCGCACGAGTTGAAATGCTGGTTGGAGACACTCTTGGCCATTAACCTGGAGCTCACATCCTGCATCAAGAGCCTGGAGCTGACATCGTCATCCCACGTCAAGAGCCTGGAGCTGACGCCATCACCCAGCGTCAAGAGCCTGCAGCTGACATCATCATTCCCCATCAAGAGCCTGGAGCTGATGTCAACACAGAGTGCTGTTGTCATTAGTAACACAGTCTAAGAGTGAATTTAGTGATTTGAAGTATATTAAAGTTAATTTCATATATCAGAACAGAAGTACGAGATAAAGATAAAGAAAAATTGAAAGGAGCAAAATCATCTGTCCAAATTTCAAATTAAATACATTTTTGTTAAAAAGATTGCTTCCGTGTCTATTGTGTGTAGAGTTAGTCTTCCTGTGTACACCTGACACCTGGTCTAATGTCTTATTTACACTCCAGGTACAGTAATTGATTTATCTTTGAGTCTTTTCTCTCCAACTTTGAATCCACACTCGTTTTGCTCCATCCTAAGGTCTGGTGGGGAACAGAGGGCTTTGATTGGGCTGGCAGTGGGAAAACAGGGGGTCGCTCTGGGGTCAACCCCATGGAGGATCAAAGCCTGAGCTCTCTGTATTTTCAGGCTTGCAGGAGAACTAAGCCTTTCATGTCTGGGCTCTGGACAGGAGGGTGGAGTCGATCGGTGTTTACTCTACCTCAAGGGCACCACAGTACTCTGAAACACAGCTTTGAGAGAGATAGCGAGCGAGAAAGAGAATTTGAACAACTTTAGAATTGGATGCCTATATTGCTGCATTCAGCTTTGGAAATTCCAATTGCCTATTCATTGTGAGTACTTAGATTAGTTCTCAGCAAGCAAACAAGCAAGCGAAGCTGCGATGCAACTCTCAATACAGTGCAATGCTGTCCTCTGGTCTCTGCTCACAATACATTTAGTCATACATCTATGCTCAAACAACATGAATGTGTATCTACTACATCACTTTATTGAGGAAATGGATGTGAGATTGACTAGTACTCTTCTCCATTATTCTTCATCCACTCAATTTCCTTTGTCTGAGAGTTATTCACACACATTTCAGATCACATGGATTTTAGATCTACATGAACAATGTTCGTAGTTAGTGAAAGTATTACCATTAACTATTGTAAACTATACAGTGTCCGTAAAATGCATATAGTATGTATAAGCTGGAAGTAGAAGATAAGAATGTACTCCAATTAGGGGAGGGATGGCAAGGTTAGGGGAAAATAATAAAGGAACATAAATTAAAAATGTATACATATATTTTATATATATATACAGTAATAGTCAAAAGTTTGGACACACATCAAGGCTTTTATCTAGTTTGCACTTAATGGGACTATCATTTGTTTTTCAACAGAACAGTGACCCAACACACCTCCAGGCTGTGTAAGGACTATTTGATCAAGAAGGAGAGTGATGGGGTGCTGCATCAGATGACCTGGCCTCCACAATCACCCAACCGCAACCCAATTGAGATGGTTTGGGATGAGTTGGACCACAGAGTGATGGAAAAGCAGCCAACAAGTGCTCAGCATATGTGGGAACTCCTTCCAACAAGGCTGTTGGAAAAGCATTTGCAAGGCTGTTGGGAAGCATTGAAGCTGGTAGAGAGAATGCCAAGAGTGTGCAAAGCTGTCATCAAGGCAAAGAGTGCCTTCTTTAAAGAATATAAAATATATTTTGATTTGTTTAAAAAAATGTTGTTTACTACATGATTCCACATGTGTTATTTCATAGTTTTGATGTTTTAACTATTGTTCTACAATGTAGAAAATAGTAAAAATAAAGAAGAACCCTTGGATGAGTAAGTGTGTCCAAACTTTTGACTAGTGCTGTATATATTTAAAAATGTTTTATGGGAGATTGGTAATGATGCAGACAATTACATATTAAATCTGATCTTTTCACACCCTGATCTGTTTCACCTGTCTTTGTGCTTGTCTCCACCCCCTTCCAGGTGTCGCCCCATTATCCCCTGTGTATTTATACCTGTGTTCTCTGTTTGTCTGTTGCCAGTTTGTCTTGCCTTGTCTTACCAGCGTGCTTTCCCGTCTTCCTGTTTCTCAAGTTCTGTTTCCTAGTTTTTCCCGGTTCTGACCATTCTGCCTGCCCTGACCCCAAACCTGCCTGCCGTTCTGTACCTGCCTGACTCTGACCTAATTACGAACCTCTGCCTGCCCTGACAGCCGTCCTGTACCTGCCTGACTCTGACCTGATCACGAACCTCTGCCTGTCCCACTAAAGCAGCACCGCCCCCTCAAGAGTCGGAGCCTGCCTGGCAGGGTTGTTCCTACAAAGCCAAATGTGTGTGTGTGTGTGTGTGTGTGTGTGTGTGTGTGTGTGTGTGTGTGTGTGTGTGTGTGTGTGTGTGTGTATGCATCCCACATCTGTTGCTATGGGGTAATGATGTTAGGGACAATATAGGATGAATCAAAACATTTTTTTTCCAAAATAATAATAATAATTGCTTTCCAAAAATGTAATATTAGTAATGGCAATCCTGGTTATAGGTAACAATCCTTCACATGAACTACTTACATTATTACACATACTAATCATTAATTGTGGAAATATATTAAGATTCGCAAGATTTGTTTATATATATATTTTAATAACTTTATATAATACAATCGATGTTTGTGCTTTTCTAATAACCAATT
Organism: Brachymystax lenok tsinlingensis; assembly: GCA_030435695.1. Lineage (NCBI taxonomy): Eukaryota > Metazoa > Chordata > Actinopteri > Salmoniformes > Salmonidae > Brachymystax > Brachymystax lenok. The sequence continues at coordinate 19,912,927 of CM059781.1, forward strand.
TGACTGGGTTCATTTAAGAGACTGATTGATCGTGCCTGGGAGAAATCCTCTCTACCTGTATCAGCAAACAATATCTGAAATTTACTACCCCTCTAACCGGCTGAAGTAATTGCGTTAACTATGGTCCTTCACCACTTCTACCATGAGACCGAACCAGCAACCTGTACACAGCATCCAGTCGAAGCTATCAACTGCCTTTTCTCTCATGCCTTTTCTCTCAGGAGCGACATGAGTCCACGTGGAGTGAACATGGAGAGAGATCCCATCCAAACTTCTCTCATGCTGCTGGTGTACTGGTAGGAAAATGGACAAGACATAATGGACCTTAAAGGATGGTTGTGACGGATTAGGTGAGAGATTCATCTGCTTGAGAAAATCAGAGTAATCCCTAGATATTGAAATTGGGACATTATCAAGTGCCATCCATTTTGAACATGTGTGCCACTGGGAGGACGAACTGTAAAGTTATCTGAAGAAGAAAACAAAGAAATGCCAGAAGAATGAGTTCCTTGAAAATTTAGGCTTGTCCAAAATTGTTTATTTGGGGTACCAGGTTGATTGTGGAGGTCTGCACACTGCAAAATGTATAGTAATTTAGACTAAGAATGCATTGAGATATCAATTTGTCATTACCACAAATGGGGGCCATGATGAGAAAAGTTAATGCTAGAAGTGTAAGATGAATATATTGTATGACACTGTAAATGTACATTCTACCAGTGTCAGTGTGTGCTAAGTTCTTACATTTGAGTGCTATAACCAACATGAAGCACTTAGGACTGTCATTCTAAATTTGTGTTGGATAGGTTATCAATAGTTCTAATTATAATTTGGAAAGGTGATGCTTCTAGAAACAGAGGGATGCCCCTAAAATGTGAGGAGAGCCACTAGTTGTAGCTTGGGCTAACCTTGCCCCAATCTCACTCTTATCAAGGTTGGTGGGAAACTGTTATAATATGTGTTCTCTCTCTTCCCTGTGAAAGTCAATAATCACTCAATACATTGCCACTGTTGCTTAGAATAATTCCCCACAACCAGTGGACGCCTGCAATTTGGTTGGAATCCCTGTTTGGAAGTTGGGGATCCCAAATTGCCAAATGGGCTGCAGCGTGTGTTTTTTGCTTACTATGCCTAATTGTGTTATTAACATGCTGTGTATGTGTGTGTATTTTGATGTGTTCACTCCCGTGAATTAACAGAAGTATAACCTTTATTATGATGATAGTATTACCATACTAACTAGATTGTATAACCCAGAATGAAGGGTTTGAAATGATGAAGTGTCTGGTTTTATGTGTTGATTTCCTTTACTTTATTACAAGTATAGAACCATTTGAAAGATGCTATAATCTAATACGTACCTTAAAATGTAACTATTATTATCACAGAAGTGATAAGAGGAGGGAATGTGAAGGAAAATGTTATGTTGTGCTTTTCAAACAACCAATTTGACTGGGATCAGTCAGTATCTGCAATATGGTATATGCCCAGAACATTGTTTTGAGAACAGAAAGAGATATCTCAGTTTCAAGGTCTCAGCTTGGAGAGAAGAAGCCTTGTGAGGTATTGGTCGGTCACATGCATGAACCAAAGGTTATTTGAATGTTGATGAAACGTTGATGAATTAATGATGAATAATTAATAAGCTAAATCATGCAAATATACCGTGCCTTCAGAAAGTATTCAGACCCCTTGAATTTTCCCAAATTTTGTTAGGTTACAGCCTTATTCTAAAGTTGATTAAATAGTTTTTTCCCTTATCAATCTACACACAATAGCCCATAATAACAAAGTAAAAACAGTTTTTTAGACATTTTTGTTAATTTGTAAAAAATATAAAAAATTAAAACTGATATCACATTTACATAAGTATTCAGAGCCTTAATTCAGTACTTTGTTGAAGCACCTTTGGCATTGATTATAGCCTCGAGTCTTCTTGGGTATGGGTATGACGCTAAAAGCTTGGCACACCTGTATTTGGGGAGTTTCTGCCATTCTTCTCTCATTCTTCTCTCAAGCTCTGTCAGGTTGGATGGGGAGCATTGCTGCACAGCTATTTTCAGGTCTCTCCTGAGATGGGCCACTCAAGGACATTCAGAGACTTGTCCCAAAGCCACTCCTGCGTTGTCTTGGCTGTGTGCTTAGGGTCGTTGTCCTGTTGTAAGGTGAAACTACGCCCCAGTCTGAGGTCCTGAGCGCTCTGGAGCAGATTTTCATGAAGGATCTCTCTGTACTTTGCTCTGTTAATCTTTTCCTCTATCCTGACTAGTCTCCCAGTCCCTGCCACTGAAAAACATCCCACAGCGTGATGCTGCCACCACCATGCTTCCCCGTAGGGATGGTGCCAGGTTTCCTTCAGACGTGACGCTTGGCATTCAGGCCAAAGAGTTCAGTCTTGGTTTAATCAGACAAGAGAATCTTGTTTGTCATGGTCTGAGTCTTTAGGTGCCTTTCGGCAAACTCCAAGCGAGCTGTCATGTGCCTTTTACTGAGGAGTGGCTTCCGTCTGGCCACTTTACCATAAAGGCCTGATTGGTGGACTACTGCAGGGTTGGTTGTCCTTCTGGAAGTTTCTCCCATCTCCACAGAGGAACTCTAGAGCTCTGTCAGAGTGACTATCAGGCTCTTGGTCACCTCCCTGCCTAAGGCCCTTCTCCCCCGATTGCTCAGTTTGGCCGGGCGGCCAGCTCTAGGAAGAGTCTTGGTGGTTCCAAACGTCTTCCATTTAAGAATGATGGAGGCCACTGTGTTCTTGGGGACCTTCAAAGCTGCAAAAAAATGATTTTACCGTTCCCCAGATCTGTGCCTTGACACAATCCTGTCTCGGAGCTCTACGGACAATTCCTTCGACATCATGGCTTGGTTTTTGCTCTGATATGCACTGTCAAATGTGGGACCTTATATAGACAGGTGTGTGCCTTTCCAAATCATGTCTAATCAATTGAATTTACCACATGTGGATTCTAATAAAGTTACAGAAACATCGCAAGGATGATCATTGGAAACAGGATGCACTTGAGCTCAATTTCGAGTCTCATAGCAAAGGGTCTGAATACTTATGTAAATAATGTCTAAAAACCTATTTTTGGTTTGTCATTATGGGGCATTGTGTGTAGATTGCTGAGGATTTTTTTGGGGGGATAAGGCTGTAACGTAACAAAATGTGGAAAAGGTCAAGGGGTCTGAATACTTTCCGAATGCACTGTAACTTGTGTGTGAGAGCAGTATTTAAGAGAACTAATGGGACTACCCCAGCGGAGCTCACTTCAGACCAGTACTTTATGCATCTAAGTTTGACTGTGACCTCTCCAGCTTGCTGATGATAAGGAATGATTGATTTAAGATTGACTTCATGTGTCCCTGGTGGTAATTTCCACAACACTCTCAAGGGGCCTAGGATCCAGGGGGACAGGGGTGGTCTGACCCTGCGCCTGCCTGCCGTTCTGTACCTTTCTAACACTGCCCTGGATTACTGACCTCTGCCTGCCCTGACCCAGAGCCTGCCTGCCGTTCTGTACCTTACTGACTCTGCCCTGGATTGCCGACCTCTGCCTCCCTGTCGTTTGGCTGCCACCTGTTTTGTAAATAAACATTTGTGATTCGAACTGTCTGCATCTGTGTCTTATCCTGAGTCCTGATAGTACGAACTGGCCATGACTGAACCAGCAGACTCGGACCAGCACTGTAACGCTGTCTCCTCCCAAGGAGCCACCATTGGGAGACACAAGGAGTTACTTTGAGGTCTTATGGAAGGATTCCGGACCTTAGCGGAATACCATGACTGTGCCTTAAATACATTGCTGGAGCAATTCTGAAGATTGTCTGTTAGGCAGCCTGTCATGCCAGTAACCTCCCAGCCCCTCAGTAACCCCGCTGACAGCAGCGCGTCTCAAGCCCACCACGGCTTCCCAAGAACCATGCTTACCTCCTCTGGAACGCTTCGCTGGAGAGTCAGGAACCTGTCAGGCGTTTCTCTCACAGTGTTCCCTCAACTTCGAGCTGCAGCCCTCGTCCTTTCCCTCGGACCGCTCGAAGATAGCGTACATCATAACGCTGATGTCCGGGAGGGCTCTCGCCTGCGGTGTGGGAACAACAACCTGCCGTGTGCTTCATTCTGGAGGAGTTCAAGGCTGAGGTGAAAAAGGTTTTCAATTCTCTGTTGCCCGGAAGAGAGGCTGCCCGTAAGTTATTCCAGGTTCATCAAGACTCCCGCAGTGTGGCAGACTAAGCAGTTGATTTCCGCACGTTGGCTGCCGAGAGATGCCTGGAACCCGGAACCCCTGTTTGACATTCCTTCACGGATTATCGGAGGAAGTTAAAGACGAGCTCGCAGCCCGGGAGCTGCCTACGGATCTCAACTCGCTCATCGCCTTGACCATCCGGATCAATGGGCGGCTACGGGAATGTAGGAGGGAGAAGAGGTCTAATTCTGGGCCCACTTGCTTGCCCAAGGATCCCACCTCGCCTCCGAGGAATCCCGGAAGTCCCCGGCTTCTACGTTCCAAAGAGATACCATACAGATAATTTCTTTCTCCCCTTACTCGTACCCCTCTCTATGCCATCTTGCAGTGGGGCAACCAGTCAAAATCTCTCTGGGTGCTCATTGACTCTGGGGCCGATGAGAGTTTCATGGACACTTCCCTGGTGTCAGAGCTGGGCATCCCCACTCAACTCCTCTCCATTCCCATGGATGTTAGAGTGCTGAATGGGAGCTCTATAGGCAGAGTCACCCACAATACTACTCTTATCAACCTGGGAGTGTCAGGGAGTCTATGCAGTTCATGTTCATCAAGTCTCCTCAGGTACCCGTGGTATTGGGGTTTTAATGGCACACAATCCCCTCATCTACTGGACTGCTGGTACTATCATGAGCTGGAGCCCGTTCTGCATGTCCTTCTGCCTCCCCAGCCGGCGCAGGGTTCTTCTTTGTGGAGAAGAGGGACAAAACCTTGCGCCTGGCATCGACTACCGGGGCCTTAATGACATCAGGGTTAAGAACCGCTGCCCGCTACCACTCGTTGCCTCGGCTTTCGAGCCGTTCCAGGGGACAACCATTTTCTCTAAGTTGGAGTTTTTCTAAGGCACTACATCGGAGTGCTAGCTGTGCCACTAGAGATTCTGGGTTTGAGTCCAGGCTCTGTCGCAGCCAGCCGTGACCGGGAGACCCATGGGGCACAATTGGCCCAGTGTCATCCAGTTTAGGGGAGGGTTTGGCCTGCAGGGATATCATTGTCCCATCATGCACTAGCGACTCGTGCACGCTGACACGGTCGCCAGGTGTACGGTGTTTCCTCCGACACATTGGTGCGGCTGGCTTCCGTGTTAAGTGGGCATTGTGTCAAGAAGCAGTGCGGCTTGGTTGGGTTGTGTCTCGGGGGATGCACGGCTCTCGACCTTCGCCTCTCCCGAGTCTGTAAGGGAGTTACAGCGTTGAGACAAGACCGTCACTACCAATTGGATACCACGAAATTGGGGAGAAAATTAAAAAATAGTTGGACCTGCGGAACGCCTACCATCTGGTGCGGATACGGGAAGGTGACGAGTGGAAGACATCCTTCAACACGGCTAGCTGTCACAACGAATACCTGGTGATGCCATTTGGTCTGACCAATGCTCCTGCTGTGTTCCAGGTCCTTAACGACATTCTCCGTGAATTGTTGAACCAGTTCATATACGTCTACCTCAACAACATTCTCGTCTTTTACCGCTCAGCTCAAGAACACGTTCTCCACGTCCGACAAGTCATCCAGCATATCCTGCAGAACCAGCTTTTTGTTAAAGCAGAAAAATGTGAATTCCATCGCTCAACCATGTCCTTCCTTGGATACATCATCGCTGCTGGTAATGTGCAGATGGATCCCGGAAAGATGAGACCGGTGGTGGATTGGCCAGAGTGCAGCTGCAAAAAATATGACATAATGCATTTACCTGCAAATAGAGAGAGCACAGTATGCCATTACCAGATCCATATATGTATGGCTACCCTGCCGCCCCTTGGTGAAGAAGGAATGTTCATGGATATGCCGAGTGATCTTCTTGGTACGCACTGGCTGCTCAATTGCCTGCTGCACAGGGAGTAGCATAGAAACTCATCAAGACATTGTTAGACCCTTGTTAGTGTGCCATGCTTTCTCTGATTGTTATGCCAGTGTGAAAGAGGTTGCAAACACAGGGGGAAATGCACATGATGTGAGATGACCCGAAAGAGTTATTCATACAGATAGTGTGATTGATAGGTGAAACTCACAGGTCTCTTGAAGCCAAAGTAGGCTAGGCGCCCACAAAGGTAAAGGGCATGGAGATGACAAACCTCAAAGCCAAAATGGCCACCAGCGTGCCAAAGGGGATGGCTGCCAAGAAGCCCTCCACCCACAGGATCAGGTTAACCAGGAATAAGTCTCCAAACAAGATCCTGAGAGGGAGGGAGAGAAAATGGTTGGAGAGGGGTGGGACAGTCAATATTTCACTGAGGAAATGGGCAACCTCATCACCCTCAAAGTCTAGACATGTTTAAAGATTTTCAGTCAAGCATGTTGCCATGATATGTAGAAGCTCTGGCCAATCCACCACCGGTCTCATCTTGACAAAAGGGAATATATGAATAATAAATACAAAGAAAACATTTCTGTTCCATGTACAATAGATTAGAAAAGTAGTGGTGGATTGCATGTGGATGGTAGTCATGGATAATGATTGATGTTAGTCATCCTAGATAATATTTTAAATTGAAATGCTGTCCACTCCAGATCAGCTAAACATTTACATTTGCAAAATAAGAATGTACAACTCCAACACAATGCTCACTGTTCTTGTTACAAATGCATGACTATTGTCTCACATTAATCAGGACAGCCCTGATCAACTGTCACAAAGTTTATGTTAGCAGAGGTCCAGGACAAGGTAGCATGCACTGTGAAATCAAGCCAGGGGTCCACAGCTGCAAAGCTGTCATCAAGGCAAAGGGTGGCTACGTTGAAGAATCTCAAATATAAAATGTATTTTGATTTGTTTAACACTTTTTTGGTTACTACATGATTCCACAAGTGTTATTTCATAGTTATGATGTATTCACTATTATTCTACAATATAGAAAATAGTCAAAATAAAGAAAAACCCTGCAATGAGTAGGTGTGTCTAAACTTTTGACAGGTGCTGTGTTTGCAAGTGTTGTATTTATTCACACATCACATTACCTGCTTGCTAGTGTTGTTGCATTTATTCTAAAAAGAGGTTGAATATTTGCAAATATTTTCTGCAAATACAAAAGTGATTATACAGGCTCAACTCATATTTTACACATGCAAATCATACTTTACATGTTTGTACAATTATTACATGAATTTACAGTACCTTCATACTCCTTGTCCACCCAACGTTAAAGAAGAGACAATTCAGAGATCATAATTTTTTGTTTGTTTGAATTCATCTTGCCACACTGAAAATTAAATAATTCCGCACTCCCAATTCTACATGTCATTGTCATGATATTACACAATAATTGACTTCGATGTAGAATTGTCAGCGTTAGCTTAACAGCTTGTTTTCCATAGTCCCTGAGCACTTACCTCCTGAGTTTTGTCGCAGGATGTATTTCATCATAGAGGAAGATTAGTAGAGAGTAGAGTAAGGCACAGAACCACCAGACCTGAGGAATAAGAGAAGGAAATAGAGAAGAAAATGATTTTAGTAAAAAGAGAAGGAAAGACAAGTGGAATGAGAGAAGGGAAAGAAAAAAGAGATTCAGCTGAGCGTAAAACATGGAGCTAATATGCTTACAGGGCCCCTAAATGTCATTTGCCATTTTCTCTCTTGGTTGGGCAGTAAACCCCATTACACTTTAGCTAGCTAGTGAACCCCAACTGATCCTGTGAGACCACAGTAGTCTCTGCCCTTTGTAATATCCATCTATTTTACCATTTGTCTTTTAAAACAAGGGTGACCTTTGCTCCAAGCTGATATACTGAATCTGTAGAGTCTACTCACTTGAATGGGTATATTCTGAAGACGACATCCATTCCAGGGCAGTAGGACAGGAGGAGAGCCAGGGTGGTTTCCGCAAACAGTCTGAAGACGCGAACATGGTTCCTGATGTGGGAGGAAAAACAAAATAATTTTCATGGATTTAAAACCAACAGGGTGAATATTGATTTTGAAGTGAGTTGGTGATGTGTACCAGAGGTGAAGTCAAGACCAGAGCAGTGAAGATGAAGTCTAAGAAAAGAACTCTCAGGACCCAGACCTTGACCAAGACCACAAGACCACGAAGATTGATGTATATACTCATTTCAATAGAACCCAATGGTCACTCTGACAAGAAAAAGGAACATTACATTCTGCTTGGAATTTGCCAAAAGGCACCTATAGATCTCTCAGACCATGAGAAACAAGATTCTCTGGTCTAATGACACCAAGATTGAACTCTTTGACCTGAACGCCAAGCGTCACGACTGGAGGAAACCTGGCCCATCCCTATGGTGAAGCATGGTGGTGGCAGCATCATGCTGTGGGGATGTTTTTCAGAGGCAGGGACTGGGAGACTAGTGAGGATCGAGGGAAAGGTTAACGGAGCAAAGTACAGAGAGATCCTTGATGAAAACCTGCTAAGATTCACCTTCCAACAGGACAACGTCCCGAAGCACGCAGCCAAGACAACGCAGGAGTGGCTTCGGGACAATTCTCTGAATGCCCTTGAGTGGCACAGCCAGAGCCCGGTCTTGAACCCGATCTAACATCTCTGGAGGGACCTGAAAATAGCTGGGCAATGATGCTCCCTATCCAACCTGACAGAGCTTGAGAGGATCTACAGAGAAGAATTGGAGAAACTCCCCAAATACAGGTGTGTCGAGCTTGTAGCATCATACCCAAGAAGACTTGAGGCTGTAATCGCTCCCGAACGTGCTTCAACAAAGTACTGAATAAATTGTCTGAATACTTATGTAAATGTGATATTTCATTTAAAAAATTGCATTTTATTTTTAATAAAAGCCTGTTTTAGCTTTGTCATTATGGGGTTTTGTGTGTAGATTGCTGAGAAGAAAAAATACGATTTAATCAATTTTAGAATAAGGCTGTAACTTAACAAAATGTGGAAAAAGTCAAGGGGTCTGAATACTTTCCGAATGCACTGTATATGTATAAACTGTATTCTAGCCATGGCTCATTCCATATAGCAGGGATTATGAACTAGATTCAGCCACGGGTCGATTTCTTCTTGAGAAGATGTTTAGTGGGCCGGGAACATAATTACAATAATTTGTAGAATTATTGGGGGGCCAAATTAAATAACCTGCACAATAAATTTGGCTCGCGGGCAGCCAGTTGGGGAACCATGCTATATAACTACTAAACACCTGTTCTATTCGCATACTGTCCATACTGTCTATACACACCGTTCACATACATAATGTATATATTATTTATATTCTGGACTCTAATATTACGGAAGCTAATTTCCTGCAATTCCAACCATTTTGCTATGGGGTTTGTACTGTGTATTTATATACTGTATTCTGTACATATCATTCCTAGTATAAATTAATTATGTGTAGATATGTATAGACTGCATTTATATTACTGTTACAGTGCTATTTGTGTTGTTAATTGGATTATTTTTTACTTTTTGGATTATGTGTGTATTGATTTGTATTGCTAGGTATGACTGCACCGTTGGAGCTAGAAACACAAGCATTTTGCTGCGTCTGCGATATCTGTGTATGTGACCATGTAGACGTCCTAACCGACTTGCCAAAACTATAGTTTGTTAACAAGAAATTTGTGGAGTGGTTGAAAAACTAGTTTTAATGACTCCGACCTAGGTGTATGTAAACCTACGACGTCAACTGTATATAGCTACCTTGTACCCTGCACATCAACTCGGTACTGGTACTCCCTGCATACAGCCATGTTATTTTTACTTGTTATTGTTATTCACTGTGTATTTATTCCTTGTGTCACAATATTTTTTCATTCTATCTTTTACTCATCATTGTTGGAGAAGGACACGTAACCTGTTGTTTACGAATCATGTGACAAATATAATGTAATTGGTTTCATTTGAAATTGGGATAATGTTGTAGGTTACACCGGCAAGTAGACAAATATTATTTAATTATAAATCAGATTATTTCACATGCCGATTATTTCACGTGGGAAGATTAAAAGGCTAGCTAGCTTGCAGTGTTTACCCAACTTTCTATCAAGGGAAGACAAGACAAGCAAGACTCTTCTTTTGCTTTCACAAATGAGAACACAACAATAAAACCTTTGTCGCCCGCTTGTGAATGTCGCTATTTGGGTGTCTGGATCCGTGAGGTATCATGTTACCAAAATGTGCACTTTACTAAAAAAGAATCTGACTCCACCCAACGCACACATACCCGTAGATCTATGCACGTTAAGTGTGTGGAAACCTATAGGCAGATGTACAGTACAAGGAGTTATTCTTCTTCTTTTGTGATTTTTAAATGGCGATTGGCAATCAAAAAGGTGCATTACTGCCACCAACTGGACTGTAAATCCATTACACTTTGTAATATAAAAAGGGGAAAATTACCCTGCCAAAAAACACTACACCCATGAAAAAAACACTAAAATAACATAATTCCACTACTTTGACCCGACGGCCTGGAAGGATGGGACATTACTATTCAACACACCTTGTAACTCTTCTGCAGTAAAATCTCGTAAAACCCGAGTACTTTCTGCAGCTGCCACCACAACACCCATTTTCTGTGATTTACTTTCCATTTCTGCAGTACAGTTGATAACCAAGCCAACCTTACTGAAGCACATTTCATTCGTAGGCCTATCACTCTGTTCTGGCAAAGATCTACTACTCACTGGGAGCCTCTTAGGAACCCTCGCCCTATCTTCCTTTACTTTTTTCACTGCTTCAGCATACGACACCTACTGTACAACTCTGACCCTGGCAACCTCAACCTGCTTCTCGCACTGGACACTTCCACAGCAACATGGGCACCCCTACAGTTAACATATACTGCTTCTTTCACCAATACTACACATTCCTTTGTCCCATACCCTCCTCCACACATCTAGAAATCTTCCTCCTACATACTGCTGCAACATGACCATATGCTTGGCACCTAAAAAAGCATTATTGCTTCAGCACAAAAGCTCTTGTGGGATAACTGATATATCCTAACATTACTTTGTCAGGTAAAGACTCTGTTCACTCAGTTGATCCACCTCCACCCTTACCACTACCCCAGTAATCCCTCCTTCAATGGGGCCCTGTTCCTGAGAGCAAGCAAGAAAGAGGTCTTGACCCCAGTCGCGTGGCACAGAGCGCCCGCTCCCTCTGGGCGGAAGAAACGTTTAAGAAATCATCACAAGTCCACTTCGGGTTACCTTCATCAATTCAACAGTACCCAACTTATTTTTCACCCAACCTGAAACACCTGCGTAAAACCCTGACCTCTTTCTATAGCGCAATTCGCTGATTAGGCAGAGAACATGTACAGGGAGTGAACATTGAATACTGTGAGGGTGGTTGACTGAGAAAGGGATTCAGGTAAATGAGGTGCTTGTGGCTAGTGAAGATTAGATGCAGGTGAGCATGGTCACGGTTCTATATCCATATATGGAGTTCCTTGCTAATAGGCCGCATTTCAATATGGGTGTGTGGGCCCATATACGGAGTTTTTCCTCCAGTGCCCCGTTCCAAACTGAATGTCGGCGCCCATGTATGAAGTTCCTACACCGGGCCACATTTCAATACAGAAGACAACATCCATGGAAGTTCCTGCTGTGGATTAGATGTGTCTTCTGAAGCTTAAAGCTCTCCTCAGGGTTTAAATATGACCGTTTAATGAACTCTGTGCTTTCTTAAGAGTACCCGGCAGTGCTACAGTCCCACAAACAGAAATCCCACTGAGATTCAAGAATCTGACTAAGCATATCAAAAGTATGCCCCAGCTTCTGCACTTTTTACTGGTTCTTATGAAACTGCGCAACAACTTTGACATGAAAGATCTGGCTTTCATGTTTCATATGATCTTAAAACTGTTAGCATACTTTTTAACTCGTTGGTTGATGACCTATATAACAGGTTAGGTCAACTACCAATTTGGCCCCACAGGGATGGCATCACTTCACACATGCCAAATGAGTACAAACTGCAATACCCACAACATATTCAACCAGTGTAAAATAACAACACTACTTCAGAATTTAATTGAGTTCTTTAGTTTATCATACTACCGTCATCTACATTAAAATGGATTTACATCAATAATTTCAAAGCTCACTACATAAAATTACACATAATTTCAAAGCCCATTTCATAGAGTGTGTTACAAACTGGACTATATTCAGAAATTACTTGAAGAGATGGTGATTGGGTCTAAATAGGTATTTGGCGTTTGGTAGTCTAAATTCAGTGTACTTTTCTTAAACTTCCATTTCCTGAAAGTCAGATTCTTCCCACACGCCAACAAATTTTTCTCACCTTCAGAAGCATCTGCATTCAATATATTTTGTGTGGTTTTCCTTAGATACGTTCTCCAGATTTTTTTTTATATAGATAACATTTTCTTTGGTAAAATTTGCCAAAAATGCATTTTACATACTGTTGCTCTGAACAAGTCCGGTCCTGGAGTATCTTAACAAAATGAAACCAAAATATTTAAGCTGACTTCATCCAGTGTTCTGAAATATTGATTTGCACCATATGCAAATACTGTATGCACATATTTAATGAGCCCGCCTAATTTGCATATTTTAGCATGTTTCCCAAAAATGTTTATTACAAAAAAGTATTATATTTGTGTCTACATTGAACTGGTAAAAGTTGATTGTGATGTGATTAATGGAGAAAAACAATCGGGGTGTGGTTCCTGGCTCTAAACAAACAGTCATGAATACTGGCTGGCCACACCATTCTTTTTTTCATCATGCAACATCAATGTCAAAATGTCTATACCAAAGCCACTATCTCTGTCTATAGGCTTACTATGCCTTCGACACCTCTGTAAGAGGTAGTTTACCTATTGTCGATTTATGGTAGACAGGTTTTCTTTTTTGATTTAATTTGTCCTTTGCCACCACAACGTTTATTTTGCTCCCTCTCGGTTTATGTCACTGTTGTGGCAGTCTGGTTGAAGACACCTTGGTCGGCAGGGTCCTTGACATTTTTGGTGCACCACAGATGTGTGCTTCAATCCAACCAGATGAGAGCAATAGCCCAAGGACCTGTTTACGTGTATGGTAGAAAAAAAGACATATTGTCTTACCAAATTCACAGATAGGCCTACAATTGAAAACAAGTATATAAGCTATAAAAAAAAAATTGAGTTAACTTACCCAGATATGGAGGAACAATATTGATCTGTGATATTGCTACCCTCCACAGTGTCTTTATCTTCCTTTTGGAATGTTAAGCTTTTGCCATAAGCATACCACCCTGCATCCCACTGCTGGCTACTCTCTAAAGCTAAGCACGGTTGCTCCTGGTTGGTCCCTGGATGAAAGTCCAAATGTTGCTGATAGGAATGTTGGAGGGCCAGTAGGAGGCAGTCTTTCCACTGGTCTAAGGAGATCCAAGGGATGTGCTGCCTATGAGATGTTAATAGATTTCTTGACTTTCTGTGGTTGTTAAAGATTAGGGGTGTTAACCCAGGTGTCCTGGCTACATTTCCATGGTGCCCACCTAATCATCCCCGGCTTTCAATTGGCTCATTCATCCCCCCTGTAACTAATCCCTGAGTTTTTGCTGTAAATGAGAATGTGTTTGCAGTAAACTTATAGCAGCAGTCATTAATATTGTAATCTTCACATTGTGACTATATCCCTCTACTGTAGACCCTGCCGTTGACTTCTTAGTGCCATTAGATAATCTATCATTTATTGTGGCAATTCTCTCAGTGTAATCGCAGTAGAATCTATTGTTTCGGCTCATGCTTGACTGAGCTATTAACAGTAACTAAGGAGAGCGGGACTCATGGATATTTTGCGAAGATTATATAGTTTGCAGTGTTATCTGCATCACTATAATCATTTTGAATTATAATTATAGCATATTCCACCTATTATTGAAAGAGCTGTGGCAATGTCAGACTAATTCAATTAAAACCAATGGAGCTGGTTGGCAGCCATATTGGAAAATGTTTACAATTTGGTTAAATCAACAATAGCTAGGCATCATTGTTTGGACTTTTCCTAGCTTGATGTAAAGTTTTGGAATATATTGGAATGGGTTACCTGTACTTCTTTGCTGGCCGTAATGCATGTTTATGGGATTTGTATATAGGGTGCAGTGTAAGGGGCTGGTTTCACTTCCCATTTCTAGATGGTAATACAATGTATACAATCACATATAATTTCATTCGATAGACATCAGTGAAAGCATCTAGAGAATGTTTTAAGTGTTTGAATGTCATATATTTGAAACGGCTACAAAACTCAGCAATTCAGACAGCTTTTTTAGCATATTTTTATCACTATTCTGGCAATATTTAGCAAAATACATATAACTGACATACAAAATTATTTAGTCAGTTATAGCCATGAAAAATCAATGCACTTCCTCCCCATTAAAATGAATGGCGGTCAACTTAAAAATAGGCTGCTGGGACTGATTATAGACCAAATCTATGATGACTATACAGCTAAAAATCTTTGCCAACGTGTCTGTTTGTTCTGTGTGAAATTTGGTTCAGGTATCATTTAGGATAATATAGTACAAACCTGTGGTTTGAATTGAGGAGGGCAGTCCATAAGCACAGACGAAGGATATCTACGATCTGGGAAGATTCTGTATGGAAAAATGGTCTAAGATCCTTCCCAATGTGTGCTCCAATCTGATTAAACATTATAGAAAAAGGCTCAGTGATGTTATCCTAGCAAGGGGAGGTTGCACAAAGTATATTCTCTATAAAAAGTATTACAATTTCTTTCTCTGAGAAATTGTATTAGTATACAATATAGCTCAGTATTTGTATTAAATATATTTTAGAGTATTTTTTACTTTTTTGCTAATCTTTATTAAGGGTGACAATAATTTTGGAGTCTGTCTGTCAGCCTGCCACTCTGTCTGTCTGTCTGTCTGCCTGCCTGCCTGCCTCTCTGTCTCCCTATCTGTCTGTCTGTCTATCAGTCTGTCTGTCTGCCTGCCTGCCTCTCTGTCTCCCTATCTGTCTGTCTGTCTGTCTGCCTGCCTGCCTCTCTGTCTCCCTATCTGTCTGTCTGTTTGAGTTTTTCACCAATTTACCCATTGCAGCTTTATCAGCAAATTTTTCACATTGAATGTAATGTATTGACTTATGCGTCATGTCTTGTGATTTTTTGCAGACTGAAGCTTATCAGTTAATACCAGGCTGACCGTGCACCTAGTGACACTGGAATAAAAATATAACAAAAATAGAACAAAAAGAAGAGAAAAACTCACTCTACCTTTCACTCTCTACCTTTCTGTCTCACACTCTCTCCCTCTTCTCTTTTCTCTCTCTCTTTCTCTCTCTTTCTCTAATCATAGCGTTTGCAGTCTGAGGAGGAATACATGAAGTGCTCAGATGAAAGCCTATCTCCCTCTTTCCCTCTCTCCTTCTCTCTCTCTTTGAGGCAGAAGTCTCAGTGAAGATCCCTCTCTACTGAGCCACCTCTATTAATATCAGGGGCTTCATTAGTCTCTTTCAGAAGATTGTAGGCTGCTTTCTCTAGCAACTGTAACCTATAATTTACCTCAGTAGTTATTGTTGAGTGTGTTATTTTGTGCAAGAGTTTTGACACAGGTAATATAAATATAGCTGTAATGATGTGGAATATATTTGAAGAACATGAGCATATTTGTTTTCAGATCTGATGTATGTGTTGTCATTGACATTGGCATGAAGTGTGTTTGTCTGAGATGTGTACTAAATACGACATGAACAAAGCCATTCATCATGATCCTATCCTCTTACAGATGTTCACATGTCACAATTACAGTTATGTGTGTGGAAAGACCTGTGTGTGTGCATGTGCAGGGGTGTATGCTTGTGGTAAAATAGCATATGGCCTAAAACAGACAGATGTTTGTTGTACACATTATCATACAGACATACTGTATTACCATCAAGCTATGAAATCAGAAGATCCCAATATAGCCATATCAACTCTGTATTACAGTTTTCTCTAAAAATATTATATAATTTGCCATGAAGAGTTTGAGCTATGGGATATGGTTAAAATCTCCTAATAAAACCCATTTGCTTTCCACTGTCCTGTGTGGATCCTTTCTGAATTCACTTAACATTTGTTTTGCTTTCGCCAGCGAGAGCCCCAACAACTGTGACATTTGAGTAGGGGCGAAAGAGAGAGAGAGAGGCTAACCCCTCCTGCTCCGTTAGAGATGCTCGTTACATCACTCCTTGTCACGCAAGCCTTCCTCTTTATTTATTTATATACCTTCTCGCTCTATATGTCCATCGCCCTCTCTCTCCATCGCTCTCTTTCCATCACGCTCACCTTCTGTCGCTCTCTCTCTCTCTCTCTCTCTCTCTCTCTCTCTCTCGCTCTCCATCTCTCTTTCTCATTCATTTTATTATTATATTATATTCTCTCCTCTATCTGTCTTTTTATCTGTGTCACTCTTGCTCTCCACCTCCATCTCTCTCTTTCCATCTCTATCTCCATCTCTCTATCTGTGACACTGCTGTTCACACGCAGCCCTGGCTATAATAGTCCTATCATGTCAAGTGTTTGTATGTTTATTCTCAATTATTGTGAAATAAAGTGATACAGTACATGATAAACTGCTCTAATATGCAGGTGAAAGTCTTCTGTTCCACTTTAAATCAACCATATTTTCTTGTTATATGTGTCAACTCCTCTCTCTCCTCCCCTCGGTGCCTCTGAATATCTACCATCCTCATCCCTCTCTTCTCCTCTCCTCCTCTCCTCTCCTCTCATCCTCTCCTCTCGTCCTATCCTTTTTTACCCCACCCCTAGTGGCTTGTCCATAACATTTTGAATGGGGTGGCCAAGGTGGGGCACACACCCAGTTTAGGGGAGGCCATAAAATGTTGAACCTTAATCGATGCAAGGTGGATTTTTTCAATATAATTATGATAATTCAATGAATGAAATGCTTCAGCTCAGGTTTGGTACATTTCCCTGTTCAAATAAATCACATATCAATTCTAAAAGTCTTGTTACAGTGTTTGCATTCATGGTCAGGATTTTATATAAGGGTATTAGCATACAGCAGTAAATTCACTAGAAAGTGCCATGCAGAGTGTGAATTATACCATGACTTTCAGGGACCTCCTATATGTGCACTTGTTTGCGCATATGGGCTTTGTAGTAAAGACATGTAATTTAACTGTAAAAATGCATTACATTTTAATGTGTCATGAACATAACCAGTCATGATATGTTCATCTAATGAATCCCTTCAAGTTAAGTAGGTTACCTGCGCGTGTTCCTATACTCCAAAATAAGTCCAGCCTCCGAACAGTGCGCTGTGCACATAGCCGCGGGAAGAAAGGGTGCTGAGGGTGCTGCAGCACCCCCTGAAAAAAACATTTAAAAAAGTAAGGTAGTGCACTGGGCCTTTACTAGTCCCATATTAGCAGACCAATAAAGCCGTCTGTAGCGCAGACATTTTTTGTATATATATTCAAAGACGACCTATCAGATCTTAGAATTTCTGGGGGCCACTGGGGTGTCCAAACAGGTGTCGGGGGCCCTGGACACACTGCTGCCCACCTCCTCTCTCTCCATCTGTCTCTCATAGTGTTTTGATGTTCCTGTCGACCTACAACCATATTCAATCCTCGCCAGCCAAAACATACTTTAGCAAGATCGGCAGTCTCTCCCTCCTCTCTCCTCCTCTCTCCCCCTCTCTCCCCCTGCATGGTTTCCACTCCATCAAGCCCATCAGCATGGTGTGAATCACCCCAGGCACCCCCTTGGAAACTGGCATATCGTCCCACCGACTGAGTCACGCATAATTATTTACAGAGATCAGCGGTGGAGACCCACAGGGGGTAACCATGGAGATGCCATTGCACCTTCACCTCCCATGTCAGTATTGGAAGGGAAAGAGGTATAATGGGAGAGAGGAGAGAGAGGGGAGAGGAGAGGAGAGGAAAGGAGAGGAAAGGGGAGGGGAGGAGAGGAGAGGGGGAGAGGAGAGGGGGAGAGTGGAGGAGAGGAGAGGAGTGGGGAGAGATGAGGAGAGTAGAGGGTAGAGGAGAGGGGTGAGAGGGCCAAAGGAAATATCTTGTCCAACCTCTACAACCCCCCTACCGCTTCCCCTGTCAGCCCTCCCTTGCGTGTGTGTGTGTGTGTGTGTGTGTGTGTGTGTGTGTGTGTGTGTGTGTGTGTGTGTGGGGAGGGGGGTGTTGGTGGGTGTGTGAGAGAGAGAGAGAGAGAGAGAGAGAGAGAGAGAGAGAGAGAGAGAGAGAGAGAGAGAGAGAGAGAGAGTTAAGCCCTGTCTACGGGGGTTCTACTGAGCTGTTTGGAATTGTTTTAAGAAGGTCATACCAAGGATCATTTAGCTATTTGATTTTGAATTTTCGAGAATCAATTTCTTTCTTTTTTTTAAGAATATGAATTTAATTTGGCCTTACTGTTAGCCCATACGAACACTTTGAATAACAGATTTACTACATGGAACAATAGATAGTCCCAAAAAAACTAAAGGAAGTTTGTTCTGAAGTCTGTCCCATATCTGAGAGATATCAGAAAGATCAGGAAACTCTTTTTATAACATGTTTACATGTATTTGACCCCTTTTCTTGGCACTAAACAATCTCCATATACAGTATACTTCCATTCATTTTTTCAACTGGTACCTGGGGACCTTCAGACAAGTCTTGTAGGTGTCCTAGTGGAAAACTCCTTTCCACAGAGGGGTCATATTAGTATGTAGCCCAAACTGTCCGGACGCTACAGACAGAAGTTGGCAGATCGTCTGTACTGACTTCAGATGAGTCCCAAGATGCTTGTGGGGGCCATAGAGCAAAACGGAGAACACCATCGTGTTCGTGAGAGTCTCATCTTTCCATAAGGGGCCAAACCGTTTGGACATTACAAACGTTTCCGTAAGAAGACGTACAAGAAAACAGATATCTCTAGTTTAAACTTTTTATTATGCTAATTATATTTCCTCGTAGCCACGAAAATCGACTCTACGGTGATAGGGAAAACAGGATTTTCAATGGAAATAAATTTTAGGTCCCCAAGAGAATAGAAGATAAAAACGTGTGTGTGTTTCCAATCATGCAGTATTCAGGCGGCGTGCTGTCATCCTGTCCAGGGGCAGAGCAGCCCAAAGGAGCTTTCCTGATGATGTGATGTCAAAGAGGCTTTTCTCATGCAGCCTCTGTCTGAGAGAGAGAGAGAGAGAGAGAGAGGGCGAGAGAGAGAGAGAGGTGCAAATCCCTGACCTCTACTCAGGCCAGACTTAGAACCTGTTCACCTCCTCTAACCCCCCTTACCTCCCTCTCCCACCACCCCTTTCTGACCCGGCCTGTCTTCGTGACGAGACATATTTAATATACACCAGATCTGGTCCCAGACCTGCTAATTAGGAAGCAACAGTGTTCGCAGTAATATAATTAATTACTTCCTGATTAGCTCCAGATAACTTGTCACAACGTAATGATCATCCAGTAAAAAGCCTGTTTGTGTTTACCATTAAAAACATAGAGCTGATGACAGAGCAGGGTTAGCCTCTGTTGCATCTCCTGGGTCCTGCCTGTTTCCCCATCCTAAATCAACACCCAGCCCACTAGAATGTTCATGTGTGTGTGTGTTGTTAATGATGAAGTAATTCATTCCAGCTGTGTGAAGTTTGTACCGTTAGAACAAACAGCCGCAGGGTGGGAAGGGCTGTCAACACTCATTAGTCTAACACCTGTACCTCTACTGTCAAACACACTCTGCACTATTTTCCCTATCACCCACCAGGTAGACTGAGCTGTCAATTAGTGTAGACAATAGTAGTGGGTGATTGTCTGTATAGGTTTACCTGGAGGGGAACAGTCTTTTAACTCTGAGGGAGACTGACAAGTGTACACTACATGATTTGGGCCAAATTTAGCTGTCCCAGACAAGTCTTTGAGATCAGAGACAAAATCCCCATGTCGTTGCCTACTTGGGGCGCCCGGCCGTCACCAACACACGCTAGATGTGAGCGGTCAAAGACTTAATCTGATGTCTACCGATCTCGTCTTGAGCAGTTCCAGACGTATTGGTATTTTCAAACAGGTTTGATTTTATCAGCACGATGTGCAACGAGATGTTTTGAAAACGGTGATCAGCAATATCCAATGAGAGTTCGCCAGAGAAGAAGCAAATGAGATGGTGACGTTGTTTGCATCACCCAGAATGTGTAGACCCTGGAGCAGGAGCGATGACTACTACTAGTATGTGTTTGTACTTGACTTCAACCAAAGCCAAAGTGTCAAATCGTTACAGCTCTGAAGTTCCCAAGCAATGTTACTCAATTCAAAATGTTGGCTAGATATTTCAACTCTGTATGGCAAGAGTGAATGTCTGACTGAACATTTATGAGGCTGCTTTGAGCCACAGCTTGTAGCTACATTAAATGAATCACATTATTGTTTTCACGAAACAGCATAGTATCGAGAATCTTCACGACCAAATGAAAAATGTTTCTAGTGTGTGACCACCGTCTGTGCCACATCGTTTAGTGTGCGTACCACTATGTTGGCAACACACAAAAAACGACAGGAAAGAAGGACGTTTAACGTGAGAGGCTCAGCGATATTAGGATTTTGAAAGTTGTGTAGTGTCCACCCGGCTTAAGTGTCAACAACAGGAAGTCGTCAACAGTCTTAACACACTCACATCTACCTGTCAGCATGCATGCCCACCAATGTTCACTTACAGTATGTACAGTGAAATCAAGGCAGCATGATGGATTAGTAGAGAATGCTATGGAGGAATGTAATAATAAGAGTCTAAGATAACATATGGAATTGTTTTAAGATGGTCATACCATGGATCATTTAGCTATTTGATTTAGAATTTTAGGACCACTAAAAGTATTTGATGAAACATTGAATTTGACCTTATTGATATCCCATAGAAACACATTGAATTTGACCTTACTGATATCCCATAGAAACACATTGAATTTGACCTTACTGATATCCCATAGTAACACATTGAATTTGACCTTACTGATATCCCATAGAAACACATTGAATAACACATTCATACATGCCAAAATAGATAGTCCAAAAATAAATTAAAAGGAAGTATGGTTTGAGATGTCTGAAATGCATCTGAGAGATAAGAAATCATAAAACAAAGAATAATCAAAAAAAGGTTACGTAACACCCTAGTTCCAAAAAACATATTCAGAAATGTTTTACTGGTCTGTACCGGATTACCTTCAGACGAGCCTCGTGACGCTTGTGAAAGTTGTTCCAAACTTCAAATGTCAAACTGTTTAATGTTAAGTTTAGGCATTAACTCTGAATGGTTAAGGTAAGGGTTATGTTTTGGGATAGGTTTAAAACAAAAATCTCAAAAACAGATTTCTATAGCTGAATTTGAACATGCAACGTTTGGCACTAGAAGCAGAGGCTCAGGCCTATCCCCGTCCACAAAACCATAGCAAAACCAAAAAACGACTTGAAGGTAACTGTGCTACCTGTTGCCCCTAGTGGCCAGTTTCCACGTCATCTCCCAATGTCCTGAGACATCAAATCAAATAAAAGTTTATTTGTCACATGCGCTGAATACAACAGCGCCAAATACAACAGTGAAATGCTTACTTACAAACCCTTAACCAAGAATGCAGTGTTAAAAAGTATTTACAAAAATAAACTGAAGTAAAAAATAAGTAAAAATAAAAATAACAAATAATAGCAAATAATTAAAGAGCAACAATAAAATAACAGTAATGAGGCTATATACATGGGGTACCGGTACAGAGTTAATGTGCGGGTCCACATTCTTGGATGGATGTCGAATACTAACTTGTATCACGGGTGACTTGTCTGGGATTGAGATGCAGCCCATGCAAAAAAACAGAAGTCGCTATCTTAAACATGGATTTTGATGGTAATTTTTGTATTATGCTAAATAGCAGGCATGGGCATTGACTATATGGGGTTTATTTAGAATTTATATTAATAAGGATAGATCATTACGCTGTAAAGGGGTTGCCATGAATTTGACAGTATCTTACAGACAGCTTGGTGGTGAGTAAAAGTCTGTATTTCATGTTACAGTACAACTACTGTAATATAAATACGGTACCAAAGCAATTATTGTGTGATGACACACAATACTGTCAAATTGACTGTGTTATACTGTAAAAAAAAAAGTTTATGGTACCGTAATCGAAATGAATGAATGAATGAATGGATGAATGAATGAAATTAATTGAGGGGAGGGTTTTGTATTTCACAGTATTTTACTGTAATTGCAAGGGATTGGTGCAAGCAGGTTGGCTGTTTGATAAAGTGTTTACACATTACGGCATATTAATACATATTTGGTGTTTTATATCACTTGAACATCTATAATTGTTTTAAGAAGTTCATATCAAGGATAATTTGATTTTGTGAAAATGTGAGACTTTTTTTTTTAACTACAAATGTAATAACAGATTCACTACATGGAAGAACAGATAGTTCCAATAAAGGAAGATTGTTCTGAAGTGTTCTGTCCTATAGCTGAGAGCTGTATTTAACCCCTTATTTTTGGCACTAAACAGTCTCCATATATATTTCCATTCAATTTTTCAACTGGTAGCGGGGGACCTTCAGACGAGTCTTGTGAGGCCTGTAGGCAAAACAACCGACATATATGTGTTTGTGAGAGACTCACCTTTCCACAGAGGGGTCATATTAGTGTGTAGCCGGCTCAAACTGTTCTGACGCTACAGACAGATGTTGGCAGATCGGCTGTACTGACTTCAGACGAGTCCCAAGATGCTTGTCATAGAGAAAAATGGAGAAGACCATCATGTTCGTGAGAGTCTCATCTTTCCATAGAGGGGTTATAATAGTTAGGCCAAACTGTTCGGATTCTACAGACGATTTTGTGAGAAGACTTTTCGGGACTTCTCATGGTCTGACAAACACTGCTCTTGCTCTGTCACCTCTCACGGAAGATGTGGAAGTGCGACGTCAGCAGATGCAGTGGATTGACATGCATCCAATCAAAAAAAAGAATCATCTCTAGCTTAAATTGACAGCTTTTTATTGGGATTTTTTTATTATGATAATTATGTGGAGATTGAAGGTTTTGACAAAGGCTGCTAAACTGGCAGCAACTACAGGGCAAAACAGACAAAAGGATATGTTAAAATTCTCAGCCATTTAAGGGTTAAGACTTGCTGTCATTCTAATCTGTGCCATATACATTTTATATTGATGGGGCACTATAACCACAGAAGAGTTAAATTGGTACAGTATTCTCACTCACAGGTGCAACAAATATAGCCTTTTACAAGGCATGACTCAAAATATGTTAATGAGCCAAAAACAACAATACCATGGACCCACTAGTGGTCAAAAGTTTTTGGTGCTCCAAAGATACGGTACGGCATTGTACACTGCTCAAAAAAATAAAGGGAACACTACAATAACACATCATAGATCTGAATGAAGGAAATAATCATATGAAATACTTTTTTCTTTACATAGGTGAATGTGCTGACAACAAAATCACACAAGAATTATCAATAGAAATCTAATTTATCAACCCATGGAGGTCTGGATTTGGAGTCACACTCAAAATTAAAGTGGAAAACCACACTACAGCCTGATCCAACTTTGATGTAATGTCCTTAAAACAAGTCAAAATGAGGCTCAGTAGTGTGTGTGGCCTCGTGCCTGAATGACCTCCCTACAACGCCTGGGCATGCTCCTGATGAGGTGGCGGATGGTCTCCTGAGGGATCTCCTCCCAGACCTGGACTAAAGCATCCGCCAACTCCTGGACAGTCTGTGGTGCAACGTGGCGTTGGTGGATGGAGCGAGACATGATGTCCCAGATGTGCTCAATTGGATTCAGGTCTGGGGAACAGGCGGGCCAGTCCTTAGCATCAATGCCTTCCTCTTGCAGGAACTGCTGACACACTCCAGCCACATGAGGTCTAGCATTGTCTTGCATTAGGAGGAACCCAGGGCCAACCGCACCAGCATATGGTCTCACAAGGGGTCTGAGGATCTCATCTCGGTACCTAATGGCAGTCAGGCTACCTCTGGCGAGCACATGGAGGGCTGTACGGCCCTCCAAAGAAATGCCACCCCACACCATGACTGACCCACCGCCAAACTGGTCATGCTGGAGGATGTTGCAGGCAGCAGAACGTTCTCCACGGCATCTCAAGACTCTGTCACGTCTGTCACGTGCTCAGTGTGAACCTGCTTTCATCTGTGAAGAGCACAGGGCGCCAGTGGCGAATTTGCCAATCTTGGTGTTCTCTGGCAAATGCCAAACGTCCTGCACGGTGTTGGGCTGTAAGCACAACCCCCACCTGTGGACGTTGGGCCCTCATACCACCTTCATGGAGTCTGTTTCTGACCGTTTGAGCAGACACATGCACATTTGTGGCCTGCTGGAGGTCATTTTGCAGGGCTCTGGCAGTGCTCCTCCTTGCACAAAGGCGGAGGTAGTGGTCCTGCTGCTGGGTTGTTGCCCTCCTACGGCATCCTCCACGTCTCCAGATGTACTGGCCTGTCTCCTGGTAGCGCCTCCATGCTCTGGACACTACGCTGACAGACACAGCAAACCTTCTTGCCACAGCTCGCATTGATGTGCCATCCTGGATGAGCTGCACTACCTGAGCCACTTGTGTGGGTTGTAGACTCCGTCTCATGCTACCACTAGAGTGAAAGCACCGCCAGCATTCAAAAGTGACCAAAACATCAGCCAGAAAGCATAGGAACTGAGAAGTGGTCTGTGGTCACCACCTTCAGAACCAGTCCCTTTATTGGGGGTGTCTTGCTAATTGCCTATAATTTCCACCTGTTGTCTATTCCATTTGCACAACAGCATGTGAAATTTATTGTCAATCAGTGTTGCTTCCTAAGTGGACAGTTTGATTTCACAGAAGTGTGATTGACTTGGAGTTACATTGTGTTGTTTAAGTGTTCCCTTTATTTTTTTGAGCAGTGTATTTTATGAGGTGGAATTACAGTACCATTCGAATACATACATTTTCCCACAATGCACAATAATTTACAATATGCTGCAGTTCAAGGTTTCCGAGTTTTTTACTGTTTATAATACCTAAAATGACCATATAAATTACAGTTTTCTGTTACAGTGTACAGTCTAGTTTCGCTTAAGAACACATGATCTAGAAATAAGTACTTTTTTGTACCCCTATCAAGACTAAATGCTCAGTGCATTAGTGTCATATTATATATAAGTATAATACATTTTCCATATTTGTTAGAGTCTCATGCTCTTTGCTTTCTAATAATCAGTTGTAATTGTTATAGCCGAGCCCAGAAAACAGAAGCACTAGTCTAATGACAAAAAGCAGAAAAGAAAACCACATAGCAGAAAGCCCCAAATTATTATGTTATTAATTCCTCTAGTAATATTTATTCAAATAGATATTTTATTTATTTATACTATTTTTGATGCCTTTTTATTTAGCGAACCTCAACGAATCTAAATGTGTTATCTAAAAATAATAGTTTAAAAAGTTGTATCGCTATAGATGTCACGACTTCCGCCAAAGTCGGTCCCTCTCCTTGTTCGGGCGGCGTTCGGCGGTCGACGTCACCAGTCTTCTAGCCATCGCCAATCTACTTTTCATGTTCCATTTGTTTTGTCTTGTTTTACACACCTAGTTTCAATTCAATTATATGTTCATTATTTAACCCTCTGTTTTCCTCATGTTTGTTGTGCGTGATTGTTTTGTGTTTTTTGGTCCGTATTGTGGGCTTGGTTATTTCTCATTGTAATGAGTACGTGTTTTTGAGTAAAGTTACTTGTGGTACTCATCTCTGCTGTCATGCGCCTAACTCCTCTGCACCAGATACACCCAGACCAGTCACAATAGATATTAACATGTAGGACAAATTAGATAAATGTTCAACCTATAGCCTTTTTGACTGTTAATATTCTGTTTGCTGCATCAACATGGGAATGTGACCTCAGTAAAATCCTTTGCTGTGGATGCATCAAGATAAGTCTAAAGAGATACAGAGGGCATACATTCAGCATAGTTAATATGCATTGTGTTATTTGTAATTTTAGTATGCATGTAGTGGAATGTTTTAGAGTAATTGCTTGCTGTAAAAGGCAGTCTGCTGGGTGGTCTCATTTGTAATCTGGAGTGTAACTTGAGTGTTCTGTGAATACCAAGGACCAGGCAGGCAAGCCAATGTGTTACAGCATACACACACAGACATATGCTCTGCAACATTCGTTAAATAAAGACTGGAATCTGTCTTTTGACCTGCTTTTCAATAAAATAATGCTTGGCTGATCTTTTCCAAAACAATTTTTGGAGTATTACAGTGGCTAGTGAAATCTCAGATAGAACTGGTGAAGTAAATCAAATATCTTTAGGGTGCTAACTTCAAACATGAATGGCTGACCAAATGGTCAGAAGAGAGGGGAGGAGAGATAGAGGCCAGGCCAGGGACTGAGGAGGCCTTAGGGTGATGGAGGAGTCTCTGGGAGGACAAACTGATAAGACCCAGACCAGGGAATCATGTGAGGGGGCTATGGGGTTAGGGTGGTGTGTGAGGGGGGGCAGGAAGATAACGGCAAGCCGATAGGAAGCTCACAATAGGAGGCTGGGACACAGATAAGATTCAAGGACTTCTCTGATGCACTGCTGCCCTGATAAGTTGTGAAATACTTTTTTTGGGGGGCACTATCACAACCTTTTCTGTGCACTCAGCTGCAGCCCACACATTAGCTCTAGTAAATAAGACAACTCGTCAGATCTCAGGCAAAGGTATTCTGCACTCAATGTATACAGTAGTTCACTGAACCACCTCCACTACATATGATATGGTTCTATAGCTGCATATGGTTTAGTTGTTGAGCTACATGTGGTATGTTTCTATCTGTTCCTGAGGTTGTGATCTTGGGCTCTGCTCCCTTGCTTCTCCCTTCTGCTTCACATTAGTCTGAACACAGGAGTCACAGCCCAGATGGAGCCCCAAGGACAAAAGAAATTAGCTTGAAAATGTTTCATTTTGGAACAAATCCTCTGTTCTCTGATCTAGGCCCATTATACATTCATGTCACTAGTCTCTCTCCTCCCACCAGCTCTCTTCTCTCTCTTGAAGTGAGCCTGGCCGGCCACCACCTTGTTTGCTTAATAGCGTGAACATGCAATTTAGCAGTGATTTATCACCAGCTAGATAAAAGCCTTCCTCAACACTTCAGCTTTTAACTTTTCTCCTCATGGACAATCACCAAAGTCTTGTTACGATAGGTTCACTATAGACTGGTGTAGGCCTACACTTATACTCTCATCCACACCCCCTTTAAGACAAATATAGCTTGTGGGTGGTGGTAGAGAAAAGTTGTTTAGTTCTCTTTTTTTTATGATAATCCCAGCTCATTGGCAGAGTGAATATATTATCAATCTCTCAACCAGACGTTATGTGTGTGTGTGTGTGTGTGTGTGTGTGTGTGTGTGTGTGTGTGTGTGTGTGTGTGTGTGTGTGTGTGTGTGTGTGTGTGTGTGTGTGTGTGTGTGTGTGTGTGAGTGAGTCTGTATTCATTATGTCTAAGTGGGATGATTAACGCAGTATAAAGAGTAGTTTTACAGAACTAGTTACATATGATGTATTTAGAATTTACTGCCGGCACACAATGAACATACACACACACAGACAAACAGGACACGCTCACACACACACGCACACACACACACGCACACACACTCAATGAACTCAGATCTAAATTCAATAATGATGCACGCCTACTGTGTTTGTAATTAGTATGTTTCTACTATATCTGTAATGCATCGCATCTTTACTCAATGTGGATATCAAGTCAAATAATCTATTCCACTACTGTAAATGTAAGCCTTTTGTAGAAGTTGATGACCTCCATACCCCCCAAGACTTATTTACCCAGGACATCCTCTCTGTTAGAACATCAGTCAGTGATCTTCAGTCTCCCACCAAGAGCCCAACAAACAGGTGAATATAAACAGGCCTTCTGTTATCCTGCTATTCATCACCTCTGCCTGTCTTTGACACACACACACTCACACACTCACTAACAGGCATACCAGGGAGGAGAAAGTCTTGTACCAGTCTCCACTAATGGCTGCATCCTGTGTGTAATTCCTTGGGACCGGCTTTGTTGGTAAAATATGCCAGCACCTTGAGTGTGTGTGTTCACGTCTGTTTGTTCAGCAGGTCTATTCCTATACAGTAGCCATTAAACTCCTCTTGCAGAGTATGTGTGGTTATGTTTGTTGCTCCCAGCCTGTCACTAGAGTGTTTCACTCTGTTCTCTCTCTCCACCCTGCTGTTCCTGCACCTGTGAGCCACCAGGGGTGTGTCTGAGGGAGGGGAGAAGGGGGAGGGAGGGGGGGCCCAAGGGGCGAGGAACTGATTTCAATAATGATGTTGAACCTGAGAGATTTCAGAAACACACCATTATTGAGGACACTGAGCTGCTCCAACAAAAAGATTATGTCAACTAACTGGTTTACAAAGTGTAATGACGGATATCTCCACCAGGAAGTTGACATCATGCTCCAGAGGATGGTAAGACTCGATAGGCTGAAGAGTTGTTCAAGACCTCTGGAAAGTTATTTTATCAATTTTGGATTTCTGTTGGTATAAATATTTTGACTGATTCAATGCAGCCCGCAGGTGGTTTGAGTAAAAAAATATATATATATTTGAATTGACCCACGGACATACACTACATGACCAAAATAATGTGGACAACTGCTCGTCGAAAATCTCATTCCAAAATCATGGGCATTAACATGGAGTTGGTCCCCCCTTTTCTTCCATAACAGCCTCTACTCTTCTGGGAAGGCTTTCCATTAGATGTTGGAATATTGCTGCGTGACCTGCTTCCATTCAGCCACCAGAGCATTAGTGAGGTCAGGCACTGATGTTGGCTGATTAGGCCTGGCTCGCACTCCAATTCATCCCAAAGGTGTTTGATGGGGTTGAGGTCAGGGCTCTGTGCAGGCCAGTCAAGTTCTTCCACACCGATTTTGACAAACCATTTCTGTATGGACCTCGCTTTGTACACGGGGGTATGGTCATGCCAAAGCAGGAAAGGGCCTTCCCCAAACTGTTGTCAAAGTTGGAAGCACAGATTAGTCTAGAATGTCATTGTACGCTGTAGTTCACTGGAACTAAGGGGCCTAGCCCGAACCATGAAAAACAGCTCACCGCCAAAACCAGATTTGTCTGTTGGACTGCCAGATGGTGAAGAGTGATTCATCACTCCAGAGAATGCATTTCCACTGCTCCAGAATCCAATGGCGGTGAGCTTTACACCATTCCAGCCAACGCTTGGCATTGCGCATGGTGATCTTAGGCTTGTGTGCAGCTGCTCGGCAATTTCATAAAGCTCCCGATGAACAGTTATTGTGGTGACGTTGCTTCCAGAGGCAGATAAGAACTCAGTAGTGAGTTTTGCGCTTCAGCATTCGGCAGTCCCATTCTGTGAGCTTGTGTGGCCTACCACTTTGGTAGGTCCTACCACGTTGTTGCTCCTATACATTTCACAAAAACAACACGTACAGTTGGCCGGGACAGATCTAACAGGGAAAAACGTAGACTCAATGAATTGTTGGAAAGGTGGCCTCCTATGACGATGCCACTTTGAAAGTCACTGAGCGCTTCAGTAAGGCTATTCTACTGCCAATCTTTGTCTATGTAGATTGCATGGCTGTGTGCTTGATTTGTCAGCAACGGACGTGGCTGAAATAGCAGAATCCACTCATTTGAAGAGGTGTCCACATGCTTTTGTATATATAGTGTATGTTGACACCCCTGCTTTAAACAGTATTAGGCAAAACATTTATACAAATGCATAAAATAACATGGCAATAACCAATTGTCAGTGCAGCTCTCTGGACCTCCGTTTGACACCCTTGGTTTAAAACATAGCTTTCAAATTCACTAACTCGGGGATCTAACTGAAGATCAAGTTCAAGTTCAATTCAGCAGTCAATTTAGCAGTCATTTCAAACTGTAACCCATGGCATTAATTAAACCTGCACAAATTTCAGTTCTGTTTAGCTTTAATGATAAGGGTTAAGGCTAAATATAAAGTGTCATGGTGACTAATGTAGAACAGGGCACAAGACCCAGTCCTGTATAAGGTATATAGGACTGTAACGTAGTTCTGTCTTACATTTACATCATTTAGCAGGCGCTCTTATCCAGTAGTGAGTGCCTACATTTTCATACTGGTCTCCTCTGGGAATCGAACCGACAACTCTGGCGCTGCAAGCACCATGCTCTACCAATTGAGACCATAGAGAGCCATCACGAGAGCCATCCAGTCTCAAGTGGGATCTATCCTTATTGCTGAACAGACAAGTGGTTTGTTATATTTAACTCATACGAGTCTAAGCCCTGTCTAAGGGAGGGGGGGGTCTACTAAGCTATATGGAATTGTTTTAACCTCTACGGGATCGGTGTCCAAAAACCGGGACGGTTATTGCTCAATATGTAATAATATGACTAGAAAACGTTATATACAACAGCCAACTTTTCAGGACATAGACATGTCTTATATGGAACAGAAATGTATAGTAGCTATTACAGGAAAAAGAACAGGCTATTGTTTGAGGATGTGCACAACAACAAAGCACTTTTATCATGGCAACTGGTTTGATACATTCACCTCTGAAGGTAAATAATGTACTTACATTCAGTAATCTTGCTCTGATTTGTCATCCTGAGGGTAGTGTAGTTATGTTTGAAAGAATCTATTTTTATATTCAAAATGGGTTCTACAGTTTAAGGAGGGGCCTTAAAAAAAACAGACTCACTCAATCACGTTTACACACCACCCACCCACACACAACCAGGCACTGTCTCTGGCTCCACACCCACCCCGCCCGGCCATCTAGATATTAGTGTCTTTTCTTTTTTTTGTAGGGAGGCTAATGATCCATCATGTATGACATTCCTGGGAGTGTGTAAACTTATATTTTTTTATTACCATAGCATTTTTGTATGTTCTCTATAGTTATGTACTTGAAAATCTATAAATTCACCAATTTGGCACATTTGGGAAAACTGCTGGCAGACTTGATGCAAACTATTATGTAGTGAGGTAATTCTTCACTGGATCAGTCTGAAACTGTGCACACAGACGGTTGCCATCTTGTGGACAACATCTAAATTACACCTAGCATCCAATTTTAATGTATGGCCTTTCTCTTGCATTTCAAAGATGAACGCATGTTTTTTTGTTTGAATTATCTTTGCCCAGATCTAATGTGTTATATTCGCTTACATTAATTTCACATTTCCACAAACTTCAAAGTGTTTCCTTTCAAATGATATCAAGAATATGCATATCCTTGCTTCAGGTCCTGAGCTACAGGCAGTTAGATTTGGGTATGACATTTTAGGCCAAAAAAGTTAAAAAGGGTCCGATCCTTAAGAAGGTCATACTAAGAAACGTTTTGCTATTTGATTTTGAATTTTAAGACACCTTGAAATATAAACAAATAAAATAAAATATTTGCTGAACATGCATTCAATAACAGATGGAACAACGTGGAACAACAGTCTAAAGGAAGTTTATTGTGAAGTGTCTGTCCTATATCTGAGAGATATATTAAGAAATATCATGAAAACAGTCTCCATATATAAATCCATCCATTTTTTCAACTGGTACTGGGGGACCATCAGAAGAGTCTTGAAGCCTGTGGGTGTCCTAGAGCAAAACAACCGACGTGTTCGTGAGAGTCTCACCTTACCATAGAGGGGTCATATTATTGTGTAGCCCAAACTGTTTGGATGCTACAGACAGAATTTGGCAGATTAGTTGTACCGACTTCAGACGAGTCCCAAAACGCTTGTGGGGTTCGTAGAGGAAAACGGAGAACGTCGTGTTCTTGAGAGTTTCATCTTTCCATAGTGGAGTCATAATAATTTGTAAGCCAAACCGTTTCGGACGCTACAGATGATTTTGTGAGAAGACCGATTTTCGGAATGTCTCATGGTCTAACAAACACTGCTTTTGCTCTGTCACCTTTCACCACAGCTGCGGAAGTGCGACATAGGCGAATGCAGTGGATTGAGACACATCCAAACTGATGCTAATTAGGCGCAGAAATCAACCTTAGGGGTTTTAAACTATTACCTGCAATGGTTTAAACTATTACCTGCACCCTCTCTCTCACTCTCTCCTTCCTCGCCATCTAGCTTCCTGTTTCTCAGAACTCTCCCTCTTTACTTGAAATTTTTTATCACTTCCTCAATGTCTCGTTACCCATTTCTCTTTGCTTCTTCTTCTTCTTCTTCTTCTTCTTCTTCTTCTTTCTTCTTCTTCTTCTTCTTCTTCTTCTTCTTCTTCTTCTTCTTCTTCTTCTCTTTTCCTAATTTCACTCCCTCCCCATTTCCTTCTTCTGTTTCTCACATCCTTCTCCCTTCCCCTCTCTCTCTCCCTCCATCTCTCCTGAGTCACCTTCACTCCCCCTCTCCTCTCCTCCTCTGTGTTTTATGACTAAAAGCTGTTATTCCGCTCGGCTGCAGCCAGACTCCTCTCTGTAATATTTCATTCATCAGAACAATTAAAGCGGAACATTGGTTTCCTTGGTGATAATTAGGGAGAGAGGATCTAACCTTAGCGTCAGTGGGACACGACAGCTTGATTACTCTCACTTACCAACCCGGGCCGGGCTATTCCAAGGCTATTATACATTGTCTTGTCAAGCAAATAGAGGAAAGAACTGCCGTGAAATGAAGAGAAGAGGACAACTGTGTGCTTGTGTGTGTCTGTCAGTCTGTGTGTGTGTGTGTGTGTGTGTGTGTGTGTGTGTGTGTGTGTGTGTGTGTGTGTGTGTGTGTGTATGTGTGTGTGTGTGTGTGTGTGTGTATGGTGATGGTGGACAAGTGGTCCGTAATAGTAACAGGTCTATTGGAGGGTGATTCTCAACATTAGCTCTGTCTCCTGCTGTTTCCAAATATTAGACTCAACCCCTGTAACCCTGTCTCTCACACTCTCCCTCCTCTCTTTGAAGTGTTTTTATGCCTGTATTTGATTTGATTTGAGTATCAGTAATTTGGTAGAAATACATCAAAGTATAGGGTACAAATGACGATAATTCTTGTAATATTATGGTAGTAACAGTAGCTGATTGTCATTTACACCCCACGCGGGGGGGTGGGGATGGGGGGGTGGATGTGGGGGTTTGATGACACCTCACGTCGATCAAAAACCATAGGCAGCAGACGGTTCCTTTTGTGGTCTAGTTTGGATGATTGGAATGTCTGTGTGCCTTATGAAGAGTTTGCCGCCCAAAAACTACAACATCAAACAATGGATACTGGGATAATATATTTCAACATCCGAATGTTGGGAATGATGAGAGATGGAATGTGGAAAATTCATGTATATTTTGTGATGTCATCAAAAGTTGCATGAAGACGTCATACCGAAAACATTGTAACTTGAAAAGTTTTCATACTGTGTATATCATGTTTACATACTTTACGTTGTGTGGAACATATCCAGGATAAAGAGAATGTTCTTCTGACGATAAGATTGTGATTTTAGTTCTCTAACGAGATCATAGTAAATTGTGATACCTTGCCTCGTAACTAGCCATGCCCCAGGGAACACAGAGAGCGTGTCAGCATGACGTTTCTAAGAAGGTGAATTTAAGTAGGACCATCCGGTTATTCTCTTTAAATCATCATGTCCTACACTGCTTTCATCACCACCATGGGATCATCGACACGGCTGATTAGCAGTTCTCAGGAGACCACTCTTCCAGAACGAGTGCAAATAAACAGACAACTAAGAAGGACAGTGTGACATCTAGTGGACAATCAAAGACTTACACCACAGAACGAAAGAGAAGGCAATCCGAAATAAGAAGCCCCAATCGAACCCTCCTCACCAAGCGGAACCCGGCCCACGAAGGCCTGGGCCCAACAGAGATACCCGACGAAGGCCTTCAACACATAAATACATGCATTACTTCTTACCCATAAGAGCGTCAGTTCGGGGCAAGGTATTAGGGTTATTGCGAGTGTAGTTCCCAAATGTATCCAAGTGTTGCTTCTTTCTCTCTCGCTTTCTCTATCTCTTTAACTCATATTGTATTAGTCCACTAGGGACTTGTTGTCATCGTATTAAGTTTCTAATCAATAACCTATACTGTGTGTGTGTGTGTGTATCTTATGTTATCATTTAGCTTGTTTGTAAATAAATAATCAAATCTATTTTTGTGGCACGGAATGATCAGTGAGACCCAGGTTTGTGCAGATTTATGGAGTCTACGACGTTCAGAATGAGACTGATATGAGGAAATGACTAATTACTGACTGGTATGAAATCTATATATTCTTGAGTTAATTCGGGAGACGGTAACTCATTAAACAAACTTTTCCTGTGGTCCCCCAAATTCCTAATGAGTTAATTGTTACATGATTAATTGAATGGTATAATAATTAAATGTAGTAGGTAATTATTTGATAAATAGCAGTCATCACATTAATGATAGTCACGTCACGACAGTATCCTCTATTTGTGCTTGGTAAACTACTACATCAACAGACTGGTAGATCAGAGGGGTGGAATACTCTTTAAGCAACATCTGTAGATGACCACTGCTGGTCAATTTCATTCCTAAAGATCTCATGTTGTAGCAATTATGCCAAAGTAAGAGCTATTATGCCATGTAATGAGCCATAGCATTGGCTAATCTGCCTCACTATGGCTGTGTCAGGCCTGTCACTTTTACTGAGTCAAAATGTGGACATGGTTATCATACAGTATGCACTTGTTACTGTTAGAAAGTGTTTTATTTGGATAATTCTTTATAAAACATTTTCCAAATCAGTTCAGTCAGGCCTGAGTGATGTACACAGGTGTGTGTGTGTGTGTCAGCACTGTCAGTCTAGGGCTAATTCCCTGTGTTTACCTCCTCTGAAGATTCAGCCAATCAATCAATCCCACATAACATATTCAAGGTCACGACACGAGGGATAAACCAAGAAAAGAGCTGTTTGAGTTTGACCTCCAGAGAATTAACCTGCTTTGTCTGTGCGTGGGTTTGCGTGCGTGCCTGCGTTACCTCTAAACCAGAAGAAAACAAACAGACCTTTTCTGGATGTAAATACTGCTGTTTTGACCTTTGACCTCACACAACACTAAACTGTAAACACTAAACACACTCTTTCGCAGGGAAAAGCATAGATAAAATGCTTTTACTATCTGTGAAGTGACATTTCACAGGCGACGCTGCTTACATCTAAACAGTAATCACCTAGAACCTGAGACACTTAATTTGGTTAACGATGAAAAGCAGTAAGGAAGCAGAGAAATCTACTGCTAATTCAATGCTTTAATGAGCCTAGTAATTAGAACAAAATGTTATTGAACAGTAAGTATTAAGACTCAGTGAGCGTGTGTGTATATATATGTGCGTGTGTGCTTGCATACGTGTTCCTGCTTGCGTTCGTGCGTATGTGTGTGTGTGTGATCCATCAAGGTGTCTGGTTGTTTCCAGCTCAACTCATTGGAATGGGACAGCAGTAATTCATTATCAGCCCGTAGGCAGATAGGAGTGATGGTGAACTCTGGATATGGCCAACTCCACGGGACACTGCAAATTTAACAAAAACACATTTACTTGGAGAACAGTGCAGATGCAAAGTTTGGTAACAGCAGTGGCAACCCTGTGGCCTCCCAAGTGGCTCAGAGGTCTGAGGCACTGCATTGCAGTGCTAGCTGTGCCACTAGAGATTCTGGGTTTGAGTCCGCCAAGTCTAAGGGTAGACCTCAAAAATTCTAGCCCATTGGGTGCCGCCATACAGTTACATTAGAAGTGCCCATCCAAGAAGGCTCAAGGTCATTGGCCACAGATAGCTAGCAGTCATCATCATGAGTCAAGTCGACAATCTACTGGCAAATCCTTTTTTAATCCTTGTCATATGAAGAGAAATAATGAAGAGAAATTATAGATAAAACGTATCGGTCCTCATCGGCCATTGGACATAAACATTAGACAACAAGTTGGACATCACAAATTCAACAATTAGTGGTTTGGAAGGAATCAGTGACAGTGGCTGTGTGTGCCAAAATCTGGGATTAAGGGGATCTTTTCCAAGTTGAAAATGATAAACATTCAACATTGGCCATGTTGTCAATGAAGCATGATTTGTGCTCCGCTCAAAACAACTGTTAACTCGGAACTGTGAAAACTGACTTTAGTGAGTTCAAGACAACTGGGAAATCGGGAGTAAATGAGCTCCGACTGGAGATGTGTACAGTTGAAGTCTGAAGTTTACATACACTTAGGTTGGAGTCATTAAAACTAATTTTTCAACCACTCCACAAATTTCTTGTTAACAAACTATAGTTTTGGCAAGTCGGTTAGGACATCTACTTTGTGCATGACACAAGTAATTTTTCCAACAATTGTTTACAAACAGATTATTTCACTTATAATTCACTGTATCACAATTCCAGTGGGTCAGAAGTTTACATACACTAAATTGACTGTGCCTTTAAACAGCTTGGAAAATTCCATAAAAAGATGTCATGGCTTTAGAAGATTCTGATAGCCAAATTGACATCATTTGAGTCAATTGGAGGTGTACCTGTGGATGTATTTCAAGGCCTACCTTCAACCTCAGTGCCTCTTTGCTTGACATCATGGGAAAATCAAAAGAAATCAGCCAAGAACTCAGAAAAGTCTTGTCCATCCTTGGGAGAAATTTCCAAACGCCTGAAGGTACCACGTTCATCTGTACAAACAATAGTACGCAAGTATAAACACCATGGGACCACGCAGCCGTCATACCGCTCAGGAAGGAGACGCGTTCTATCTCCTAGAGATGAACGTACATTGGTGCGAAAAGTGCAAATCAATCCCAGAACAACAGCAAAGGACCTTGTGAAGATTCTGGAGGGAACAGGTACAAAAGTATCTATATCCACAGTAAAATGAGTCCTATATCAACATAACTAAGCAAGGAAGAAGGCACTGCTCCAAAACCGCCATAAAAAGCCAGACTACAGTTTGCAACTGCACATGGGGACAAAGTTCATACATTTTGGAGAAATGTCCTCTGGTCTGATGAAACAAAAATAGAACTGTTTGGCCATAATGACCATTGTTATGTTTGGAGGAAAAAAGGGGAGGCTT
Organism: Brachymystax lenok tsinlingensis; assembly: GCA_030435695.1. Classification (NCBI taxonomy): domain Eukaryota; kingdom Metazoa; phylum Chordata; class Actinopteri; order Salmoniformes; family Salmonidae; genus Brachymystax; species Brachymystax lenok. Next base: position 19,950,214 of record CM059781.1, read on the forward strand.
GCAGCCGGGGGTGGCAGCATCATGTTGAGGGGGTGCTTTGCTGCAGGAGGGACTGGTGCACTTCACAAAATAGATGGCATCATGAAAAAGGAAAATTATGTGGATATATTGATGCAACATCTCAAGACATCAGTCAGGAAGTTAAAGCTTGGTCGCAAATGGGTCTTCTAAATGGACAATGACCCCAAGCATATTTCCAAAGTTGTGGCAAAATGGCTTAAGGACAACAAAGTCAAGGTATTGGAGTGGCCATCGCAAAGCCCTGACCTCAATCCACTAGAAAATTTGTTCGCAGAACTGAAAAAGCATGGGCCAGCAAGGAGGCCTACAAATCTGACCCAGTTACACCAGCTTTGTCAGGAGGAATGGGCCAAAATTCACCCAACTTATTGTGGAAGGCTACCCGAAATGTTTGACACAAGTTAACAATTTAAAGGCAATGCAAATACTAATTGAGTGCATGTAAACTTCTGACCCACTGGGAATGTGATGAAAGAAATAAAAGCTGAAAGAAATTATTCTCTCTACCATTATTCTGACATTTCACATTCTTAAAATAAAGTGGTGATCCTAACTGACCTAAGACAGGGAATTTTTACTAGGATTAAATGTCAGGGATTGTGAAAAACTGAGTTGAAATGTATTTGGCTAAGGTGTATGTAAACTTCCGACTTCACCTGTATACTGTAGATAAGAAAGTAATACTAAGTGTATGTTGTGTAGTAAGATGTTAGTAGCCCATGTGCCTCACCCTAATAATTTGGTATATTTACCCCTTCATTTCGCCTAATGTTCTGACTTGGTGGTGCACATGTAGCCTATAACCTGTTTTTGAGAAATGTAATCATTGAATATTTTAAGAGCTTTCATTGTCTGCTTATATGCCCGCTTTATTTATCCTACGGTTCTGACTTGGTGTACAGGGAGAACACTGTAAGAATGGCCCATGTTCTGAATTCTGACGCTGTACATTTCAAAAGTGCTAAACAAGTAGTTATATTGACATAAGGATAAAATCCAAGATGGCGTAGCAGTCGGACGTGTATTTTGTCTTGTCCCGTCCTGTCCTGTGTAAATATCGTCTTTATAATATTTTTATATATTTTCTTCACATATCTTTTTATATGTGCTCTCTAAAATTCAATTTCAAAACACTCTCCTGCAACCTGCCTCACCCAATGTGGTGCGGATCTGTGTTTTTTTGTTGTTGTTTTTTTCGAATCTGGAGTCACCCAACAAATGCTAGCTAACTTCACTAGCTAACGTTAGTATTTAGCTTACTATTGATAGCGGGCATCAGCTAACCTTCAGCTCGGAAAAGCTCTCGCCCCTCGTATAACAGGACTCAAAATTGAGCTTACCGGACCTATTTTTATTTATTTTTCTCTCCATATCCCCGGATTCCTACCGCAAGTTGGACATTTTTCAACTGGATCTTGCAGCTAGCTAGCTGCTACCTGAGTGCCATCGGCTAACGTCGGTCCCGGAGCAATACACCAATTAGCCTGAAGCTAGCCCTTGCTCAATTCATCTCCCGGCTGACTGAAGAATCTCAACAGACTGCTGGGCTACAACTCCTATCCGGACCCGCTTCTTCTGCCGGTGTGGAGCCCTACCGGGCCTTCTCAAGTGGACTACCGACGCTTTCTGCCCGAGGGAGATATTTCAACCGGCCCTCCGACGCGACGTCACCTGAACGCCCATCAGCTAACTGCGGCCTGCTAACGTTTTGCTGTCCAGAGCATATCGGCTGCTAGCTAATCAGGTCCATCGGACAATTTCTTGGGACACTATTACCTATTTGTGCCATCTGGCCTGGTCCCCTTCACCACACGGAACCCCATTGACCCATCTGATTCAGAGGGGTTGGGTTAAATGCGGAAGAAACATTTCGGTTGAAGGCATTTGGTTGTACAACTGACTAATAATGGTGACTTTGACATGCGATGACATCATCTGGTTTAAATGCTTCTAGAGACAATATCTCTTTCATCACCACCCAATGCCTAGGTTTACCTCCACTGTATTTACGTCCTACCATACAACTCTGTACATTATGTCTGTACATTATGCCTTTAATCTATTTTATCACCCCCTGAAACCTGTTTTTTTTACTCTCTGTTCAGAACGTCGTAGACGACCAGTCATTATAGCCTTAAGCCGTACCCTTATCCTACTCCTCCTCTGTTTCTCTGGTGATATAGAGGTTAATCCAGGCCCTGCAGTGCCTAGCTCCACTACTATTCCCCAGGCCCTCTCATTTGTTGACTTCTGCAACCGTAAAAGCCTTGGTTTCATGCATGTCAACATTAGAAGCCTCCTCCCTAAGTTTGTTATATTCACTGCCCTAGCACACTCTGCCAACCCGGATGTCTTAGCCGTGTCTGAATCCTGGCTTAGGAAGACCACCAATAACACTGAAATTTCCATCCCTAACTATAACATCTTCAGACAAGATAGAACGGCCAAAGGGGGCGGTGTTGCTATCTATTGCAGAGATAGCCTGCAGAGTTCTGTCTTGCTTTCCAGGTCTGTACCCAAACAATTTGAACCTTTACTTTTAAAAATCTGCCTTTCTAGAAACAAGTCTCTCACCGTTGCCGCTTGCTATAGACCACCCTCTGCCCCCAGCTGTGCTCTGGACACCATATGTGAACTGATTGCCACCCATCTATCTTCAGAGTTCGTGCTGCTAGGTGACCTAAACTGGGACATGCTTAACACCCCGGCCATCCTACAATCTAAGCTTGATGCCCTCAACCTCACACAAATCATAATTTAACCTACTAGGTACAATCCCAAAGCCGTAAACACGGGAACCCTCATAGATGTAACCCTAACTAACTTGCCCTCCAAATACACCCCTGCTGTTTTCAACCAAGATCTCAGCGATCACTGCCTCATTGCCTGCATCCGTAATGGGTTTGCGGTCAAACGATCTCCCCTCATTACTGTTAAACGTTCCCTAAAACACTTCAGCGAGCAGGCCTTTCTAATTGACCTGGCCAGGGTATCCTGGAAGGATATTGACCTCATCCCGTCAGTAGAGGATGCCTGGTTATTCTTTAAAAGTGCCTTCCTCACCATCTTAAATAAGCATGCCCCATTCAAGAAATTTAGAACCAGGAATAGATATAGCCCTTGGTTCTGCGAAATCTGGACCCCTACAAATCAGCCGGGCTAGACAATCTGGACCCTTTCTTTTTAAAATTATCTGCCGAAATTGTTGCAACCCCTATTACTAGCCTGTTTAACCTCTCTTTCGTGACGTCTGAGATTCCCAAAGACTGGAAAGCAGCTGCGGTCATCCCCTCTTCAAAGGGGAGACACTCTTGACCCAAACTGCTACAGACCTATATCCATCCTACCCTGCCTTTCTAAGGTCTTTGAAAGCCAAGTTAACAAACAAATTACCGACCATTTAGAATCCCACCGTACCTTCTCCGCTATGCAATCTGGTTTCAGGGCTGGTCATGGGTGCACCTCAGCCACGCTCAAGGTCCTAAATGACATCATAACCGCCATCGATAAGAGACATTATTGTGCAGCCGTTTTCATTGATCTGGCCAAGGCTTTCGACTCTGTCAATCACCTCATCCTTATCGGCAGACTCGACAGCCTTGGTTTCTCAAATGACTGCCTAGCATGGTTCACCAATTACTTCTCTGATAGAGTTCAGTGTGTCAAATCAGAGGGCCTGTTGTCCGGCCACTGGCAGTCTCCATGGGGGTGCCACAGGGTTCAATTCTTGGGCCGACTCTCTTCTCTGTATACATCAATGATGTCGCTCTTGCTGCAGGTGAGTCTCTGATTCACCTCTATGCAGACGACACCATTCTGTATACTTCCGGCCCCTCTTTGGACACTGTGTTAACTACCCTCCAGACGAGCTTCAATGCCATACAACTCTCCTTCCGTGGCCTACAACTGCTCTTAAACGCAAGTAAAACTAAATGTATACTCTTCAACCAATCGCTGCCCGCACCTGTCCCCCCGTCCAGCATCACTACTCTGGACGGTTCTGTCTTAGATTATGTGGAAAACTACAAATACCTAGGTGTCTGGTTAGACTGTAAACTCTCCTTCCAGACTCACATCAAACATCTCCAATCTAAAATTAAATCTAGAATTGGCTTCCTATTTCGCAACAAAGCTTCCTTTACTCATGCTGCCAAACATACCCTCGTAAAACTGACCATCCTACCGATTCTCGACTTCGGTGATGTGATTTACAAAATAGCCTCCAATACTCTACTCAACAAACTGGATGCAGTCTATCACAGTGCCATCCGTTTTGTTACCAAAGCCCCATACACCACCCACCACTGCGACTTGTACGCTCTCGTAGGCTAGCCTTCGCTTTACACTCGTCGCCATATCCACTGGCTCCTGGTCATCTACAAGTCCCTGCTAGGTAAAGTCCCGCCTTATCTCAGCTCGCTGGTCACCTTAGCAGCACCAACCCGTAGCACGCGCTCCAGCAGGTATATCTCACTGATCACCCCCAAAGCCAATTCCTCCTTTGGCCGACTCTCCTTCCAGTTCTCTGCTGCCAATGACTGGAACGAACTTCAAAAATCTCTGAAACTGGAGACACTTATCTCCCTCAACAGCTTTAAGCACCAGCTGTCAGAGCAGCTCACAGACCACTGTACCTGTTTATAGCCCATCTGTAAATAGCCCAACCAACTACCTCATCCCCTACCGTATTTATTTATTTATCTTGTTCCTTTGCACCCCAGTTTTTCTACATTGCACATTCATCTATTGCACATTTTTACCATTCCAGTGTTAAATTGCTATATTGTAATTACTCTGCCACCATGGCCTATTTATTGTCTTACCTTCCTTATCCTACCTCATTTGCACTCTTTGTATATAGATTTGCTTTTATTTTCTACTGTGTTATTGACTGTATGTTTGTTTTACTCTATGTGTAACTCTGTGTTGTTATATGTGTCGAACTGCTTTGCTTTATCTTGGCCAGGTCGCAGTTGTAAATGAGAACTTGTTCTCAACTTGCCTACCTGGTTAAATAAAGGTGAAATAAATTGACTACGTCCGTCCTAGCTCTCTCATTAATGTCTTAATAAAAAATGTGGGATTGCCTCTTAGCCGCTTGTCGTCCCCTTATGCCATAGTTTGTACATCTCAATTGTCATTAGAAACCACATTTGTTTAAGCAAGTCAGCCATATCAGCTATGCTTTTTTTAAAGGCAGTAAATGAGGCTGAATGAACTGTTTCGCTGACCGACAAGGCTCCACTGATTCATAAGATTTACATGCGAAAATCGCCACTGGGTAACAGAATGACGGTTTGTTCTGTTTGTGCTGTCATTCTGTTACCAACTTTTTAATTTGCACTGTTCTTCAAGTAAATGTGTTTTTGTAAACTGTTCAGTGGAAATTGTTAAAAGTATTCCTTGTATATAGAGTTGTATGGTTTGTTAAACTTTGCAATTGTTGTTTTTTGTTCGGCATACTGTGGGGTCTTAAATTATTGACACCCTTGATAAAGATGAGCAATAATGACTGGATAAAATAAATAATTCAAATACTGAGCTATATAGTATGCTCCAAAAAAATAGGGAAATATGTAGCTAAAGGATAAACAACGAGGGGCTATGTGTTCTGTGTAAAATAATGAATTACATGGAAGGTGTGTTCCACAATGGGACAGCGGAGTGGAACTGACCTTCCACAGAGTTGCATTGTTTTCCAGAGAATGCATGGAGCCCCGAGTTGATTATCGCTTTTATACCATGGCTATAATTGAACACATTTTCCGCTAGAAATGTGTTCATTTGCCACTAGAAATGTGTTCAACATCCACTGAAGTAGCTAGAAAGTTTACTATATTGATATAGTAGTTGCTGTGGTAACTAAACAAGCAGACTTGCTATTTTAGCAAACTTGTTGAATGAATTTTCAGTTCATTTTGGTTGTATTTCAGATTATTTGGTGCCAAATAGAAATGAATGGTAAATAATGTGTTGTGTCATTTTGTGTCACTTTTATTATTTAATTTGTATTTAATTTTATTTCACCTTTATTTAACCAGGTAAGCTAGTTGAGAACAAGTTCTCATTTACAACTGCGACCTGGCCAAGATAAAGCAAAGCAGTGCGACACAAACAACAACACAGAGTTACACATGGAATAAACAAGAATACAGTCATTAACACAATAGAACAAAAAATTAAAAAAAATAAGAAAGTCTATGTACAGTGTGTGCAAATGGCGTGAGGAGGTAGCCAATAAATAGGCCATAGTAGAGAAGTCATTACAATTTAGCAGATGATGATGTGCAAGTAGAGATACTGAGGTGCAAAAGAGCAGAAAAGTAAATAAAAACAGTATGGGGAAGAGGTAGTCAGATTGGGTGGGCTATTTACAGATGGACTATGTACAGTCGTGGCCCAAAGATTTGAGAATGACACAAATATAAATTTTCACAAAGTCTGCTGCCTCAGTTTGTATGATGGCAATTTTCATATACTCCAGAATGTCATGAAGAGTGATGAGATGAATTGCAATTAATTGCAAAGTCCCTCTTTGCCATGCAAATTAACTGAATCCCCAAAAAACATTTCCACTGCATTTCAGCCCTGCCACAAAAGGACCAGCGGACATCATGTCAGTGATTCTCTCGTTAACACAGGTGTGAGTTTTGACGAGGACAAGGCTGGAGATCACTCTGTCATGCTAATTGAGTTCAAATAACAGACTGGAAGCTTCAAAATGAGGGTGCATCTGCACGCACAGTGAGTTGAAGACTTTTGGAGGATGGCCTGGTGTTAAGAAGGGCAGCAAAGAAGCCACTTCTCTCCAGGAACAACATCAGGCAGACAGACTGATATTCTGCAAAAGGTACAGGGATTAGACTGCTGAGGACTGGGGTAAAGTCATTTTCTCTGATGAATCCCCTTTCCGATTGTTTGGGGCATCCGGGAAAAAAGCTTGTCCAGAGAAGACAAGGTGAGCGCTACCATCAGTCCTGTGTCATGACAACAGTAAAGCATCCTGAGACCATTCATGTGTGGGGTTGCTTCTCAGCCAAGGGAGTGGGCTCACTCACAATTTGCCTAAGAACACAGCCATGAATAAAGAATGGTACAAACACATCCTCCGAGAGCAACTTCTCCCAACCATCCAGGAACAGTTTGGTGACGAACAATGCCTTTTAAAGCATGATGGAGCACCTTGCCATAAGTTGCTCGGGGAACAAAACATCGACATTTTGGGTCCATGACCACGAAACTCCCCAGACCTTAATCCCAATGAGAACCTGTGGTCAATCCTCAAGAGGTGTGTGGACAAACAAAAACCCACAAATTCTGACAAACTCCAAGCATTTATTATGCAAGAACGGGCTGCCATCAGTCAGGATATGGCCCAGAAGTTAACTTCTTAGGGAGCGGCTGCATAGGTAACGGTTTTGGAGAGTCTGGCGTGCCCAAAGTAAAATGCCTGCCACTCAGGCCGAGAAAATAGGATATGCACATAATTAGTACTATTGGATAGGAAACACTCTGAAGTTTCTAAGAGTGTTAAAATAATGTATGTGAGTATAACAGAACGGATATAGCAGGCAAAAACCTGAGGAAATCCATCCGGATTTGCAGTTTTTTTTGTAGATGACCTTCTTCTCCAAGTTGCCTATTGCATACAACGTTATGTAGGACTGAGACTGCAGTACCTATGGCTTCCACTAGATTGTGAACGCGCACCACTTTATTTTTCTTTCCTATTGTTCACATTATCGTCCGGCTGAAATATTACAGCAAATATATAAAATATTGATTTGTTTGTAGAAAGTTTATAGGTATAATTTGAATGTGTTCTCTTCACGGTTCAATGGGCAACTCAACGGTGGATTTTATGATCATAACGCACCAACCAAACTGAGATTTATGGATATAATAAATGACTTTTTCTAACTAAAGAACCATTGGATGTCTTAGTTGGACACTTGGGATGTCACGATCTTCATGGATGGACCAAGGCGCAGCGTGCCGGGTGGAGTTAAACATCTTTATTTCGTCAACTCACTCAAATACAAAACAACAAACGAAGATCAAAACAGGTGTAGCACCAACAGTACACACACCTCCACAGAGTCAACCTCCCACAAAGCTGGAGGGAAAAATAGCTGCTTAAGTGTGGTTCCCAATCAGAGACAACGATAGACAGCTGTCCCTGATTGAGAGCCACACTCAGCCAAAACAAAGAAATACAAAAACTATAACATAGAATGCCCACCCCAAATCACACCCTGACCAAACCAAAATGAGACATAAAAAGGCTCCAACAGGTCAGGGCGTGACATGGGAAGCCCTCAGCAGAAGCTCTTCAAAAGGTAAGGGATTTGTTTTCGCTGTGAAATGTGTTTTGTGTGAACCACGCTGGTTTATGAATTTATGCTAATGCAATATTAGAGGTGCTATCCTCAAACAATCAAATGTTGTGCTTTCGCCGTAAAGCCTTTTTGAAATCTGACAATGCTGTGATATTGCCAAGAAGCAGAGCTTTTGATGACTATGCAACACTTGTATATTGATGAATGTTTAATAATTCAACTTTTGGATTTTGAATTTGGCGCCTTACATTTCACCGGGTAGCGCCCCACTGCTCCCTAAGTAGTTAACTGACAGCATGCCAGGGCGGATTGCAGAGGTCTTGAAAAATAAGGGTCAACACTGCAAATATTGACTCTGCATCAACTTCATGTAATTGTCAATAAAAGCCTTTGACACTTATGAAATGCTTGTAATTATACTTCAGTATTCCATAGTAACCTCTGACAAAAATATCTAAACACACTGAATCAGCAAACTTTGTGAAAATTAATATTTGTGTCATTCTCAAAACTTTTGGTAACAACTGTACAGCTGCAGCGATTGGTTAGCTGCTCGGGTAACTGATGTGGAAAGTTAGTGTGGGAGATATACAGTGAGGGAAACAAGTATTTGATCCCCTGCTGATTTTGTACGTTTGCCCACTGACAAAGAAATGATCAGTCTATAATTTTAATGGGATTTGCATTTTAATGAGGTAAATAAGTATTTGACCACTCTTCAAAACATGACTTAGTACTTGGTGGCAAAACCCTTGTTGGCAATCATAGAGGTCAGACGTTTCTTGTAGTTGGCCACCAGGTTTGCACACATCTCAGGAGGGATTTTGTCCCACTCCTCTTTGCAGATCTTCTCCAAGTCATTGAGGTTTCGAGACTGACGCTAGGCCACTCCAGGACCTTAATGTGCTTCTTCTTGAGCCACTCCTTTGTTTCCTTGGCCGTGTGTTTTGGGTCATTGTAATGCTGGAATACCCATCCACGACCCATTTTCAATGCCCTGGCTGAGGGAAGGAGGTTCTCACCCAAGATTTGACGATACATGGCCCTGTCCATCGTCCCTTTGATGCTGTGATGTTGTCCTGTCCCCTTAGCAGAACCCCCAAAGCATAATGTTTCCACCTCCATGTTTGACGGTGGGGATGGTGTTCTTGGGGTCATAGGCAGCATTCCTCCTCCTCCAAACACGGCGAGTAGAGTTGATGCCAAAGAGCTCCATTTTGGTCTCATCTGACCACAACACTTTCACCCAGTTGTCCTCTGAATCATTCAGATGTTCATTGGCTTCAGACGGGCATGTATATGTGCTTTCTTGAGCAGGGGGACGTTGCGGGCGCTGCAGGATTTCAGTCCTTCACGGCGTAGTGTGTTACCAATTGTTTTCTTGGTGACTATGGTCTCAGCTGCCTTGAGATCATCGACAAGATCCTCCCCGTGTAGTTCTGGGCTGATTCCTCACCATTCTCATGATCATTGCAACTCCATGAGGTGAGATCTTGCATGGAGCCCCAGGCCGAGGGAGATTGACAGTTCTTTTGTGTTTCTTCCATTTGCGAATAATCGCACCAACTGTTGTCACCTTCTCACCAAGCTGCTTGGCGATGGTCTTGTAGCCCATTCCAGCCTTGTGTAGGTCTACAATCTTGTCCCTGACATCCTTGGAGAGCTCTTTGGTCTTGGCCTTGGTGGAGAGTTTGGAATCTGATTGATTGATTGCTTCTGTGGACAGGTGTCTTTTACACAGGTAACAAACTGAGATTAGGAGCACTCCCTTTAAGAGTGTGCTCCTAATCTCAGCTCGTTACCTGTATAAAAGACACCTGGGAGCCAGAAATCTTTCTGATTGAGAGGGGTTCAAATACTTATTTCCCTCATTAAAATGCAAATCAATTTATAACATTTTTCACATGCGTTTTTCTGGATTTTTTTGTTGTTATTCTGTCTCTCACTGTTCAAATACACCTACCATTAAAATTATAGACTGATAATTTCTTTGTCAGTGGGCAAACGTACAAAATCAGCAGGGGATCAAATACTTTTTTCCCTCACTGTAAGTCTCCAGCTTCAGCGATTTTTGCAATTCGTTCCAGTCACTAGCAGCAGAGAACTGGAAGGAAAGGCGGCCAAAGGAGGTGTTGGCTTTGGGGATGACCAGTGAGATGTGCCTGCTGGAGCGCGCGTGCTACGGGTGGGTGTTGTTATCGTGACCAGTGAGCTGAGATAAGGCAGAGCTTTACCTAGCATAGACTTATAGATGACCTGGAGCCAGTGGGTCTGGCGACAGATATGTAGCGAGGGCCAGCCAACTAGAGCATACAGGTCGCAGTGGTGGGTGGTATAAGGGGCTTTGGTAACGGAACGGATGGCACTGTGATAGACTGCATCCAGTAGAGTATTGGAAGCTATTTTGTAGATGACATCGCCGAAGTCGAGGATCGGTAGGATAGTCAGTTTTACTAGGGTAAGTTTGGTGGCGTGAGTGATGGAGGCTTTGTTGTGAAATAGAAATTATATTATAAATAAGAATATATTATGTTTCTAAATAATTCTACATTAATGTGGATGCTACCAAGATTAGGGATAATTCTGAATGAATTGTGAATAATGTTGAGTGAGAAAGTTACGAAGGGTCAAAGATCATACCCCCAAGACATGCTAACCTCCCCAGTTATTGGTAATGGTGAGAGGTTAGCATGTCTTGGGGGTAGGATTTTTTACCCTCTGTAACTTTCTCACTCATCATTATTCCAAAAGGACACAATACATTATTTACTATTCATTGCTTTTGGGCACAAAATAATCTGAAACACAACCTCTCTGTTTGTAACTGTTTCCGCTTTTTGTGGAATTGCCAATGTAAAAACAAGCTCTAGGAGAGGAAGCAATACACTGACTCTGCATTATACATCTACAATTGCAATCACATAGGAAGACATCAACTGACACTACATCAAAACAATTGCAATGGCATTGAATATTATAGGAAAAATTACTTTGGTTCTTATTCTTCAAAGCATTTAATCCAGACCAAAATTATCTGGAAGAGAGAGGAAAGAGGAAAAGTACTGTAAGAAAGTGTGAGAGAGAGAGCGAGAGAGGGGGAGGGGTGGTATGAGAGAGAGAGAGAGAGAGAGAGAGAGAGAGAGAGAGAGAGAGAGAGAGAGAGGGGGTATGCGATAGAGAGAGGGAGTGAGTGAGAAAGAGTGAGGGAATAAGCGAGAGAGAGAAGAAGCAAGAGAGGTAAAGAGAGACACTCTGTCTGTTCTGTGTTCACGGTGGCTGAGCAGAGTGGAGCCACAGCTGGCCCCCCAGGAGCACTTGGCACGCGATCAGCCCTGCACTGGGCACACTCACAACCTAGCCTCCTCACACACACACATGCACAACGATCACAACACACAAACACTATAGTCACAACAATGCCAAACAAACACTGCACTGCATGCACACACACTTACATACAGTATAAACATACACAGTCAAATGCACACTGATACACACTGAAGCACACTCAGAGTCTACAGCATGTGCCTTTCCAGTGTCCCTCAGCTCAGCTCCTCTACTTTCGCCTGGCTGAAATTGACTAATAACTCTATCCAGTTGTAATTGTAATGGCTTAGCAGATAATAAGAAAAGACTATCAGTATTTACATGGCTAAAATATCTATTGTTTACAGGAATCTCATTCAGCTAATTTTTATTTAACCTTTATTTTACTAGGCAAAGAAACTCCCATGTGCAAAGAAACTCAAAAGGGGTGATGATAGGGGTGATGATATTAATTAACAATCATTTTGATCAGAATGTGCAAATTGTTTAAACAGATGCGCAAGGTAGATGGATTATTTTAAATATGTTATTGGACCATGAACAGATTTGGCTCATTAATCTATACGTTCCAAATAATGATGATCCACATCTCTTTGAAAATATATATAGTAATTTATCAAGCCTACAAGCAATACAGGACTCTATTATTATGGTGGTAGATTATAATACGGTTTTAAATACCTCAATGGACCGTAAAGGAAATCACACTACGAACTATGACCCTTATCTCATGGATATAAAGGAACTAGTGGATATATGGAGGCTTAAATATCCTGACCTAGTGAGATATACAGTACATGGTGGAGGCTCATTCAAGTTAGTCGTCTTGACTACTTTCTTATGTCATTATCGCTGGCAACAAAAGTTTAAAAAGTGTTGATAGTGGACAGAGTGCAGTTGGACCTTCAGATAATGTAATCAAAGCCTATTGGATGACAAATTGTTTTCAACTAGGACAGAAGAGTTTATAACTTACTTTTTCCGACATAATATATATTGTATGGAACACTGCAATTCAATACTTATCTTTAAAACAAAATTAATTTAAGTCAAATAAATCCATATTAAGAAAGGAAATAGCTTGACTAACAGTACAAATAGATAGCAATAAAAACAATACCATAGAGGCACAGAATACGTTAGAGGAAAAACAAAAAGAAATGGAGGAAAAAGATAAAGTGTAATATATTATCAAAATAAAGCAAACTGTATGGAATATGGGGGAAAATGCACCAATTTTGTTTTATCTTCAACATAGAAATGCTACCAAATTTTTTTTACTGAAACTTGTTACAAATGATGGAGTCACCCATGATTCACCAAACAATATTTTGAATATTTTATATTATTAATAATGTAAAATTAACAGCTGCACAGAAAGACTCATGTGAAGGCCAAATTACAGTGGAGGAACTTATTGATGCAATTAAAGCCTTTAAGTCTGGGAAACCTCCAGAGCTGGATGGCATACCAGTTGAGGGATACCAAACCTTTTTTGATGTACTCAGAGGACCGTTATTACAATGTTTTAACCACTCTTATAACAATTTTAGATTATCAGATACTCAACAAGAAGGTCAGATTTCACATTCTTACTGAAACAGGACCCTATGTTGTAAATATAAAGATTGAGTCCATTTAACCCTTGTGTTTCTTAAGGGTAAAAAATGACCCGCCACTATGTTTAACAGCAGAGAAAGCCCCCTAAATGATATTTTTTCAACTTGAAATTTGATGACTTTTCCTAGAATGACCCCAACATTATAAAAAGTGAAACATCGCCTTTGTTCATATTTCCATGAAACCTGTACACCACAAGCGTACAAAGTCTTGGGGTCATTTTTGACCCGGAAGTTATAAAATCATTTACACACCACAAAAACCACAAAGACACACACAATGAGAAATTGACTGATTGAACTCAGAAAAAACTAAAACATTCTTGTGCATGTGCAGCATCTCCCCTCCATGACCCCACACATGACTCAAGTTCACAGACAAAATAAACAACATTTCAGACAAAATCAAAATGTATTAAAAGTATTGTTTACTAATGGGGTTCTACGAAGGTGCTGCAGATGACAGTCTCCCCAGTTCTCTATTTGCTGAAGCCATGAGCACATGTTTCAGTGCCCAACAGGTTGTAGATCTGATTTTCAAGATGTCCAGGAGGAACAAGAGAACAAGGATTTAGAAGAGGAGGAAGTATCTGAAGAAGAAGATGGGGAAGAAATCACCCAAGCTGAAAGAGACATTTTTGTCAAAGAACAACAAAATAACATGGTCCTTGTCACCATATGACAACCAGGGCAGGATGGCAGCACAAATACAACTCCTACATTACAGTGTAGTTTACCAATAAAATAGTGTGATGGTGAAGTGGACATACTCGGTATTCCTATCCCGAACAAAATAAATTCTCACTACAATACATTTTTATAGAAATCTGGCAAAAATAGATAAGATCTTGCTACCGTGGAAAGGAAATGATCTGTCTAAACATCACTCTAATTAACTCCTTAGTCATATCCCAGTTTACCGATTTGCTTATGGCCATGCCTAGAACTAGCGACTTGTTTTTTAAATTATATGAGTAAAACATATTCCTTTTTTTTTGCAGCGGCAAGCCTGATATACGGGCCTACAAGCCTTGCTTACAAGCAAAAACTAAAGCAGGAAGTACCAGTGACTCGCTCAATACGGAAGTGGTCAGATGACGCGAATGCTACGGTACAGGACTGTTTTGCTAACACAGACTGGAATATGTATGTTCTGGGATTCATCAAATGGCATTGAGGAGTATACCACCACAGTCATCGGCTTCATCAATAAGTGCATCGACGTCGTTGTCTCCACAGTGACCGTACGTACATATCCCAACCAGAAGCCATGGATTACAGGCAACATCCACATCGAGCTAAAGGCTAGAGCTGCCGCTTTCAAGGAGCGGGACAATAATCCGGACGCTTATAAGAAATCCCGTTATGCCCTCAGATCCTCTCAAGCTCTGTCAGGTTGGATGGGGAGTGTCTGGTCAGACGTGATGCTTGGCATTCAGGCCAAAGAGTTCAATCTTGGTTTCATCAGGGAGTCTTTAGGTGACTTTTGGCAAACTCCAAGCGGGCTGTCAAACCTGACTCAGTTACACCAGCTCTGTCAGGAGGAATGGGCCAAAATTCACCCAACTTATTGTGGGAAGCTTGTGGAAGGCTACCCGAAACATTTGACCCAATTTTAACAATTTAAAGGCAATGTTACCAAATACTAATTGAGTGTATGTAAACTTCTGACACACTGGGAATGTGATGAAAGAAATAAAAGCTGAAGTAAATCACTCTCTCTACTATTCTTCTGACATTTCACATTCTCAAAATAAAGTGGTGATCCTAACTGACCTAAGACAGGGAATTTTTACTACAATTAAATGTCAGGAATTGTGAAAAACTGAGTTTAAATGTATTTGGCTAAGGTGTATCCGACTTCAACTGTATATATAATATATAATATAATACTTTTAGCTTAAATGTTTATCTTTAATTTACAATATGTAGAATATTTGAGAATAGAACATTTCAGATCCTTTGTGAAGCAGCTCGGTTGAAAAATATATGGCAAATAGAATGGATGGTGTTCTGAGATAGATGGGAGGGGTTGAGTGGAGCTGAAGGAAGGGACTAAAAACAAACAAAATATAACTATTGTAAACTATACTGTGTCCATAAAATGTAAATAGTATGTATAAGCTGGAAGTAGAAGCCTAAGTGTTGATGTCCATTTGTTTACTCCAATTAGGGGAGAGATGGTAGGGTTAGGGGAAAATAAAGGAAAATATATGGGGGATTGGAAATGATGCAGACATTTACATTGATGGAAGCCACAATCTATCTGCAATATTAAAGCAGATTTTATTTAATTTTTTAATACAAAAATAGACTGTGGCAATGATAAATGTCCTTTGGAGTGGTAGAAGGGTAAATGTCTGTTGAGGGTCTTTGGGGAATGTCCATAGGGGGACCAGCGGGGTAGGAAATCCTCCGGGGGGGGCAGGAGGGCAACAGTAGGAGCAGGTACAGTAGCTGACTAGTGGTGGCTATACAGCAGCCTGATGGTCTGGGGGTAGAAGCTATTGGCCAGTCTTACAGCTTTTGCCATGATGCTCCTATACTGCCCACCTCTGAGTGATGGAAACGGAGAGAACAGGCCATGGCTCAGGTGGGAGGTCCCTGATGATCTTTTTGGCCTTCCTGCGTCACCTGGTGTTATAGGTGTCCTGGAGGGCAGGCAGTGTGCAACCAATTGTGCGTTCAACTGAGCGTAACACCCTCTGTACTGCCTTGAGGTCCACGGTGGTGGAGTTGCTTTTACTTTTGATACCTGATTATATTTTGGCAATTTCCTTTACTTTTGATACTTAAGTATATTTAAAACCAAATACTTTTAGACCTTTACTGAAGTAGTATTTTACTGGGTGACTTTCCCTTTTACTTGAGTCATTTACTATTAAGGCATCTTCACTTTTACTCAAGTATGACAAATGGATACAGTCAGTGCATACTGTATAGTTCGGGTACCATTAGCTTACTACTTAGCAGTCTGGATATTTAGCAGTCGTATGGCCTGTAGTAGAAGCAGTCTTGGAGCCTATTGGTCCAAGAGGCAATTCTTCGGTACCGTTTGCCAGACTGTAGCATAGTGAACAGTCTATTGCTTGGGTGGCTGGGGTCTTTGGGACTTCCTCTGACAATCTAGATGGCAGGGAGCTCGGCCCCAGTGATGTACTGGGCTGTCCGCACCACCCTCTGCAGCCCTTTGTGGTCAAGGGTGGTGCATTTGCCATAACAAGCGGTGATGC
The DNA here is from genome assembly GCA_030435695.1 of Brachymystax lenok tsinlingensis. Lineage (NCBI taxonomy): Eukaryota > Metazoa > Chordata > Actinopteri > Salmoniformes > Salmonidae > Brachymystax > Brachymystax lenok. The sequence continues at coordinate 19,966,753 of CM059781.1, forward strand.
AGCCAGTCAAGATGTTCTCGATGGTGCAGCTGCTATGCCACATTCTTTTGGCCTCCTGAGGGTGAAGAGTCACTGCCGACCACAGGGCCTGGACCTTGGTGAACTGATAAGTTAGGGAAAGTACCTTTTAGGGAATAGTATCTGTGATTCAGTACAGAAATTGGGACGGAAGAGCCCTTGCAAATAACAATCTCAGATGGAGACAATCTTAAAAGAGCTAGTTTAGCCTGCACGGTACATTTATACTAACCTTCAAGGAAAGGAGAAAACAATTTAGAGCACATCCTCTGCAACTCAAAAGAAGAGCCAGCAGACAGAGTAACCAAGGACACAACCCAAAGGAGCAGCCCACAAGGGACCATCCAAACTAAGAGGAAAGGAGCATGAAACCACCAGCAAGAAACCCCTAAACTCAGAACAAAGGAGGGCACACCGCCATCTTTCCTTTGTTCATCTCCATGTGGCCTAAACAGAGCCAAGGACAGACGTTGTTCACAGACTGAGTATCACATATTTAATATTCAAATAGCTTGAGGTGTAATGAATACTCAGGGAGAAAAAGGTGTAGATTCACGCGCAGGGAGCGGCAGGTGTTTATTTCGCCATCGCAGAAGGCAGAAATCGTGGTCACAGGCAGGCAATGGTCATACACAGGTAGGCAAACAAGTAGGTGAATCAAAACTAGGACTGAAGGAAAGAACTGGTTCTCACAAACGAGCTAAGAAAAGGCTTAGTAGAGTCAAAACGAACAATACCTCACAAAGGCACAAACAGAATGAACTGAACTAAATAAGGAGCTGATGAGACCAGGTGAGTAACTAACACAGGTTAACTCAACGAACAAAAATGAAAGACAGGGCTACGTTCAAGAACACAAAGAAACAGGGCTACGTTCAAGAACACAACGAAACAGAACACAAGATAGACAAAGAAAATAAATACAGAACCTTACATGAGGTCTCTCACTTGGCTTTCATTCTATTTCCTACCTTTTCATGATCACTCTCATTTTGTTTGTAAATATTTTGATTAGCATTATTACATTTTGATTGTATAAAAACAAATGTGTGTTTGTCTTATTATTCTGGGAAAGAACTTATTCTCAAATAATGAATACCTTCAGAGTAATAAATGTATTACTATTATTCTAATTTTAGATTCATAGAGTTATTGTAAATAACTCATAAGTCATGCCTTCTTAGAAGACCAATTTTGTCCAAGATTGGTGTCCTTTAATAATTCCATAGTAATAAGAGTACACACTCCCTTACATTATGGTGCCCTGTGTGAGTAGAATCTTGGAGCTACTTTGCTAGAATAATTTGACATTTTGATTTTCCTCCAATGAAGAGTAAAAATTTTGCTGAAACAAACACCTTTGGAACCACTAAAAGTGTGACAAAGAAACCTGACTTATCTCAAAGGTATTTGAGACATTTCAACACAATTGCTTGATATAAACTGATTAGAATATCAAGTTAAAATAGACTGACTCTTTAACAGACTTGCCATTTTATCCTATCTTACGTACATTGATCACAATGACTAACAAACAACTGTTTCCCAGTTAGATCTTTGATCAGCCATGGGGGCATAAATGTTATGCTAATAATTGCATTAGGCGTTTTGATTTTAAAATACCAAATTCAAACGAAATGAAACTATATGTGTTACTCGCAGCAGTAATAAAATACTTTGAGAACAAAAATCTCAATGAGTATTCTCACAGTGTGACTGAGACTACCAGCAATATATGCCACCATGTGGCCCCAGATAACATCAAATATATGTTATCTTCTCTCCTATCAACAATGGACGTTGCAACTCCTTATCGCTGAGTGATGAAAGCAGCTCAATGCTTTTGGCATCAACTTCCTTCCATCAGGGGGATATAAGACACACACCCCTCAGAGAGAGAGACACAGCTTAATGTGAGCTCTCACATTTTTCAACATGTTTTTTACAAAAGGATAGATTTGGAGTTAGATAAACTTGGATTTTTCAGAAGGTACATGTGCAGATGCTACCCTCCACAGCATGGCCTTCGCTCCAGATCAAAACTCCAAACCTACAACCTAATTTTGACCAAAATTAACCGGAGAGGTTACTGCTTCCAAGGTTTTATTTTTCTAAGCTATACGGAGGGTGCTCTAGCCAACAAACAGCAGAGGACACCATTCCAACCTGGTACTGAACCAGATTCAAATTCAATTAGCACTAAGGTGTGAAGTAAAAGGCCTTTGGGCCCAACAAGTGTCAGGAGTCTTTGAAGCCCCCTCTGAAGCCCCCTCCTGCTGTTCAAAGACCATTCACTGACATTTTCTACAAGAAATCTGCCTCCAGAAATAAAAGCTTCTCCCAAGTGGGTGTGACACCTACTCCCATTGCCTGCTGCACTGCTGCTTGGATTCCACCTAGCGATCTGTTCACCGTTTGCCCTGGCCTGTCTCCCCGTCTGGTACAGGTACCCCCACCACACTCACCCCTCTCTCCCGAGCTTTCGCTCGCCTCCAGCACAAATGCACCTTTGGGGCGAATTACTCTGAACTTACAATGGCTAGCCCCAAGTCGTTATATATTTAATTCTGTTCTTGTGCATTTAGCTATTTTGCTATTTGCCTCATGACTCCTACATACTTTGTTGACTACAAACTTTCTTTACCCAAACGTGGGACATGTTTGTTCCCACACTCGGGACTCTGACTCTCTATTGGTTACACAGACTTTTAGCCTCCCATCCTGTTCCAATCACCTCACCACCTTTGTATTCATGTTACCTGATGGAATTGCTGTACAATACGATCTTGTTGCCATCTGATACACATTCAGATGTCATAAATCAGCACTACAGAGCTCTCCCTGTACTATGCCGTGCCTTGATTGTATTACTGCTGATGATATCTGGAAATGTGCATGTACACCCTGGCCCATCTACAGTTGCTAGCCCAAATTCTGACTTGTGCTCTGATATCTGCTTCACTGATTTCTGCTCTCGTAAAAGCCTGGGTTTTCTGCACATTAACACTAGAAGCTTATTACCTAAAATTTATAAATTGAAAGTGTGGGTTCACATCTCCAATCCAGATGTGTTGGTCATTACTGAGTCGTGGTTAAGAAAGAGTGTTTTGAATACTGATGTTAACCTTTCTGGTTATAACCTTTTTCGGCAAGATAGATCTTCCAAAGGTTAGGGAGTGGCAATCTTTACCAAGGATCACCATCAGTGCTCGGTTGTCTCCACCAAGTCTGTCCCCAAACAATTTGATTTGCTTGTTTTAGCCTTCTACTTTCAAATAGCTCTTGGTTGACTGCTGCTGGGTGCTATTGTCCTCCATCAGCACTGGCATGTACCCTACCTGCCCTAAGCTCTCTCCTGGCCCCTTACACTAAGTCTGAATTTGTCCTGATAGGTGACCTAAACTGGGACATGCTTAAACCACCTAACCAAGTCCTAAAGCAATGGGACTCCCTAAATCTTTCTCAGATTATCACCAATCCCACAAGGTATGACTCCAAACACCCAGAAAAGGCTACTCACCTCGATGTTACTCTCACAAATAATCCTGATATGTATCAGTCTGGTGTTTTCTGTAAAGACCTTAGTGATCACTGTTTTACAGCCTGTGTTTGTAATGGCTGCTCAGTGAAACGACCTGTCCTGATTTGTCATAGACTTTAAAAACATGAACTGGCCTCTGTAAAATGGTATAGAATCAGCTTGATCCATCCACTCTGTCGAAGACGCTTGGACCTTCTTTTTTTATATTTTCAGAGGTATTGTTAACAAGCACGCCCCCCATAAATAAAATGAGAATTAAAAACAGGTTTAGCCCCTGGTTCGATCGTGATCTTGCAGAGTTACTCCACCTCAAGAATTGCATTTGGTGAAAGGCTCGGCACATGCATACTCAAGCTGACTGGCTATCTTTCAGGCCAATTAGAAATAAGTGCACTCGGGCTATCTGTAAGGCCAAAGTTAGTTACTTTAAGGAGCAGTTCTCTCTCTGTGGGTCTAACCCCAAGAAGTTCTGGAAAACGGTTAAAGACCTGGAGAATAAACCCTCCTCCTCACAGCTGCCCATGTCCCTTAAAGTTGATGATGTGGTTGTTACCGACAAGAAGCACATGACTGAGCTCTTTAATCACCACTTCATTAAGTCAGGATTCCTATTTGACTCAGCCATGCCTCCTTGCCCGTCCAACATTTCCTCATCTCCCACCCCTTCTAATGCGACTTTCCCCGATGCTTCTCCCTCTTTTTCCCCTGCCCCGCTACAAAGTTTCTCCCTGCAGGCAGTCACTGAGTCTGAGGTGCTAAAGGAGCTCCTTAAACTTGACCCACAAAAACACCTCCAAAACAAAGGGCATGTACAATAATGCCCCTCTTCCAACAGGTGTTATTACTACCTCTGAGGGTTTAGAGCTTTAGGTAGTCACCTCATACAAGTACTTGGGAGTATGGCTAGATGGTGCACTGTCCTTCTCTCAGCACATATCAAAGCTAAAGGCTAAAGTTAAATCTAGACTTGGTTTCCTCTAACTTAATCGTTCCTCTTTCACCCCAGCTGCCAAACTAACAATGATTCAGGTGACCATCCTACCCATGCTAGATTACGGAGACCTAATTTATAGATCGGCAGGTAAGGGTGCTCTCGGGCGGCTAGAAGTTCTTTACCATTCAGCCATCAGTTTTGCCACCATTGCTCCTTATAGGACACGTCACTGCACTCTACACTCCTCAGTAAACTGGTAATCTCTGTATATCCGTTGCAAGACCCACTGGTTGATGCTTATTTATAAAACCCTCTTAGGCCTCACTCCCCCCTACTTGAGATATATACTGCAGCCCTCATCCTCCACATACAACACCCGTTCTGCCAGTCACATTCTGTTAAAGGTCCCCAAAGCACACACATCCCTGGGTCGCTCCTCTTTTCAGTTTGCTGCAGCTCGCGACTGGAACGAGCTGCAACAAACACTCAAGCTGGACAGTTTTATCTCAATCTCTTCATTCAAAGACTCAGTCATGGACACTCTTACTGACAGTTGTGGCTGCTTTGTGTGATGTATTGTTGTCTCTACCTTCTTGACCTTTGTGCTGTTGACTGTGCCCAATAATGTTTGTACCATGTTTTGTGCTGCTACCATGTTGTGTTGCTACCATGTTGTTGTTAGGTATTGTTGCCACCATGCTGTGTTGTCATGTGTTGCTGCCTTGCTATGTTGTTGTCTTAGGTCTCTCTTTATGTAGTGTTGTGTTGTCTCTCTTGTTGTGATGTATGTTTTGTCCTATATTATATTGTAGTTATTTATTTATTTTAATCCCAGGCCCCCGTCCCCACAGGAGGCCTTTTGCCTTTTGGTAGGCCGTCATTGTAAATAAGAATTTGTTCTTAACTGACTTAACTGAGTTAAATATAGGTTAAATGTTGATGATGAACTGTTATGGAATACTGAGTGCTTCCAAGTTCTCTCTCTCTCTCTCTCTCTCTCTCTCTCTCTCTCTCTCTCTCTCTCTCTCTCTCTCTCTCTCTCTCTCTCTCTCTCTCTCTCTCTCTCTCTCTCAATTCAATTCAAAGTGAAATAAACAATTCAAAGTGAAAAGTCAATATTTCACTCACAAAAGTTCCAAAAGACTGAAGACATATCAGATGTCTAATTATGTGCAAATTGTATATCTCTCTCATTCTCTTTCTAAGACAAATTGTCATAAAAGTGGCACTTCACCCCTCTCTCTCTCTCTAGCTCTCTATCTCTCTCCTCTCTCCCTTCTCTCTCTCTTTCTCTCTCTCCCTCTTTCTCTTTAGCTTTCTCTCTCTCTCTCGACTAATGAAGACCAGTTGTCTCTGTGCCAGGAAAACAAAATAAAAGGAGGTATAAATGGCAGCACCATCTGGCGCCTGTTCTGCTAAAGAGAGGGGGATGAGGAGAGGAAGAGAGAAGAGGGGGATCATTCTTGAGCAGAGGTGGATGGGAGGAGGAGGATTTCTGCCCCGCAGAGCATAGGGAGCAGGGGAGGAGGAAAAGGGGAAAAGAGGGAAATGAGGAGAAGAGAGGGAGATGATTCTAGGTTTATTTCAATTATCAGGATTACAACAGAGCCACCACTCCACAAGTTGCCCCAGGCAGGCTCTTCTGAGGACGCCTAAACAGGCAGGCTCCCATGAAGCATTAGGTCCCCTAGTACCCCTGATGATGGACTATCTGGGCTATTTATGCCTTCCCTGTGAGACACTGCCACTACCAATAACAAACGCCAGGCTATTTCAGGGATGACTTCACAAAGACACGTTCTGGGCAGAAACATCACACTATCGTGGAGTTAGCTGGTTGATAGAAAGAGACCTTATGTCAACCACGGTAGTGTAGTGTATCGTGTAGTGCCTTTACATATAATAACTGACATGTCATCAATAGAGGATGTCTAGGGATTCATTTAGAAGCCCAGTGAAGGTCTATTAGTGGAATGTGAGATGACATCCTGTAGCTTCGTAACTGACAACACCGTTAGCTGTGATTATAATCATGATATCGGAGGGCCTCTTGTGCCTTATTACTTTATTAAACTAAATGAATGTGGCATTGGAGACAGGAGGAGAGAGAAAACCTTTTCACAGTCAGAAAGCTTTCCAATGCTTAGGATAAGATCTAGCAGAAGATAATGATGAGTACAGTACTAACAAGCATAGCACCTTTCTAAAAAAAGATGCCCTTTCACTTAATTGTTGACAGACAAACTGTAGATGCCCTCCACAGGAAGTTTTAAATTCATGAAAACTTTGTGCAACTTTGAATCCTGGGGCCTAACCAGCAGGCTAAACAGATAGTCTCTGTAGCCTCTGGCTCTCAGGACTTCAGCCTCATTCAACCGTTCACTAATTAATGACCTCAGCTTAATGTAATTAACTGTCAGTTCATCAGGTAGGAGATTCAAGCCCTGAGATTTACACACTCAACTTTCAGATCTTCTCTACCTACACACACACAGTGAAACTGTGGCGTAATTAGACAGGTGTATCCGTTTTGATTGCTTAGCTTCAGATTAATTAGCTGGTCATAATTGTCCAGTGTAAGCAGACACTGACACACTGGAATAGTTATACGTTTTCCAAGTTTCTTCAGCAAACTTCAAATGTTCTTAGTATACACAGTGGTTCATACGCTTCCTAAGCACACACTTAAAGGGGTTTATTTATTTACTAACTTTAATTTATTCAGGGGAACCCAATTGAGACCAGTGTCTCATTTACAATTACATAAATACAGCAGCAACATAAATACAGTGCTGGGTCCCTGCTAAAGGCATTCTGGACCCATCCCCCATTGTCGATTTTCCCCGACACCCCGGTCAGCCAGGTATGCGCCCAGATAGGACGCCAGGTGGAGGGGGGTACTGTCACACCCTGATCTGTTTCACCTGTCCTTGTGATTGTCTCCACCCCCTCCAGATGTCACTTGTTTTCCCCAGTGTATTTATCCCTGTGTTCCCTGTCTCTCTGTGCCAGTTCGTCTTGTATGTCCAAGTCAACCAGCGTGTTTTCCCGCGCTCCTGCCTTTTCTCTTCTCTTTTTGCTAGTCCTCCGGGTTTTGACCCTTGCCTGTTTCTGGACTCTGTACCCGCCTGCCTCACCATTCTGCCTGCCTTGACCTCGGGCCTGCCTGCCACTCTGTACCTCCTGGACTCTGAACTGGTTTTGACCTTCTGCCTGTCCACGACCATTCTCTTGCCTGCCCCTTTATGGATCAATAAACACCTAAGACTCCAACCATCTGCCTCCTGTGTCTGCATCTGGGTCTCGCCTTGTGCCCTGATAGTTGCAGTGATGAATATTACAATTGTCACCTGTAATAACGCAAAGGGTGCTATGGTAGACGGCATCCAAAGGTTTAAGAGTAGTGGCTGCTGCATTCTGGTAAATGGTGTCAACATAGTCAAGAACTGGCAGGAAAGTTGACTGTACAATCTGGATAGTTCACCCAAATTACAAAATTACACATTGGTTTCCTTACCTTGTAGGCAGTCTATGTACAAGGTATGACAGCAATCCATGCTTTGGTTATGTTTCCCTGGCAGTGGCTGACATGTTGGCATAAATCCCATTCAAGTCATGGGGCCGATATAAACAAAATGTGCGCATCATGTTAAAATCATCTATAAGTGACTTTGGTGAGATTCACAATCAATTTGAAATACTTTCTAAACATTTGGACATGATGTGCAAAGAATGCTAATATCGGTCCCATGACTTGAATAGGATTTGTGCCACAAATGCTAAAACGTTAGCATTTGAAAACAGTGCCAGAGAAACTAAACCAAAGCAAGGATTGCTGTCTTACCTTGTCCATAGACTGCTTACACCAGGGGTAGACAACCCAGGTCGTTCATGTTTTTGATTTAACCAACCTTTAACACGAGGTGTGTTGAATTTAGGCAATCACTGAACTGATCAATTAGCTCAGTTGGACAGGTGTGGTGCCTAGTTGGAATAAAATCCTGCAGTACCTGCGACACTCTAGGAACAGGGTTGCCTACCCCTGGGTTACAAGGTAAGGAGACCGATATGTAATTTTGCAATTTGGGTGAACTATCCCTTTAAGCTCTTGAGAAGTTTCTCAAAGACGATGCGATGCTGCCTGCGCCCACTGCCCACGCACCAGCCAGCGACCCTGATTGCACACTCTGTTAATAGAAGCTTTTATCTACTCAGAAGCATCACACAGTCTCACACTTCAACTCTGTAGAGTGGTTAGCTACACCTACATGAAACAGGTTAATTGACATCTTCATATACTTCAAGAGTATTTTTAAAGTCTGATACAGCACCTTTAAAACCGTTACAGTTATATCTAATGTTGACTTAATGGATTTCAAGTAGTGTGTAAATTATTTTAATTGACATACTCCAATATCAATCAGGACACAAACGTGTTTAGCGTGTGTGGCTGGTGTATCTAGTCAGGTTATGTCTAAGAGGGAGAATTGTCATTTGATGTGTACGGGAACATAAAGTCATATGGTGAAATCATTAGCCTTCAAATACGTATTAATAAATGAAGATAATTATGATAATCTCTAAATACCTCATTAATGTTTTTCAATATATCCATTAAAAGTTCATGTCTATAATATCAATTCGAACAAAATGAAGTGCATTTGATAAAGGGATGAACTCTCCAAACACAATATACAGTGTACAAAACATTAGGAACACCTTCCTGATATTGAGTTGTACCCCCTTTTGCGCTTAGAACAGCCTCAGTTCGTCGGGGCATGGATTACAAGCTGGCGAAGTGTTCCACAGGGATGCTGGCCCATGTTGACTCCAATACTTCCCACAGTTGTGTCAAGTTGGTTGGATGTCATTTGGGTGGTGGACCATTCTTGATCCACACGGGAAACTGATGAGCGTGACACACTCAAACCGGTGCGCCAGGCACCTACTACCATACCCTGTTCAAAGGCCCATTTACTCTCTGAATGGGACACACACACAATCCATGTCTCAATTATCTCAATGCTTAAGAATCCTTCTTTAACCTGTCTCCTTCTCTTTAATTACACTGATTGAAGTGAATTTAACAAGTGACATCAATAAGGGATCATAGCTTTCACCTGGATTCACCTGGTCAGTCTATGTCATGGAAAGTGCAGGTGTTCTTAATGTTTTGTACACTCAGTGTATTGTCAAATTGATTTAAAGTGCATTTTACAAGAGACACAGCACACTTTACACAACACACTTTTTCTGATTGGTTTAAAAAAAAGAACCAATCAGATTGCGTGGCCGGAACTAACTGTTTCATAATACTGAATCAAGACAAAAACCTCAAACTAAGTATTGTGAGATGGACACACTTTACACTTTAAATTCCAAGGCTTTGACTTTTTGTTTACACATTCACACAGGCTTTGTGTTGTTTTCTCTGAGAGAAACAACCTTTTGAAGGACTTTTGAGTGACCCAGTCTGTGGAATGTGGACAAACCTCAGTGTGCCTCTATGTTATGGGCCTCTATGCCATGTTACTGAGTCAGGTGTTTGTACAATGTGGCCAAATGTATAAAAAGAAAGGTTTTAAACCAGTAGAATATCAGTTCCAGAGCAAGAGCAGCAGCAACAGCACAGAGAGCCAGCCAAAATGCCCAACATGAACAGCAGGATAGTCTTCTATGAGGACAGGAACTTCATGGGCCGCTCCTATGAACGCAGTTCCGACTGACCTGACATGTACTCCTACCTGAGCCGCTGCCACTCCTGCAGGGTTGAGGGTGGCTGCTTCATGCTGTATGATCACCCCAACTACAGGGGAAACCAGTTCTTCATGAGGAGGGGACAGTCCTCTGACTACCACATGATGTGAATGGCCAACGGTATGAGGTCCTGCCGCATGATCCCTATGCACAGGGGATCTTACAGGATGAAGATGTACGAGAGAGGGAGGTCAGAGCCATGAGATCACGGAGGACCGTGACAACATCATGGATCATTACAGCATCTCCAGCTGTATGTCCTGCAACATCATGGACGGCCACTGGCTCATGTATGGGAGATGGCCCACTTCAGAGGCAGCATGATGTACATGAGGCCCGGAGAGTACAGGCACTTCAGCATGGTTATGTGTGGAATGAGGTTCCAGAGCATGAGGCTTATCAACGAGGCCCAGTACTAAATACTGCTCTCTACTGACGTAAAGAAGACAAGCCATTGAACCAACATTTTTAAATAAAAAAACGAATAGAAGTTTGTGTCTTTTTCCTGTGAAAAAAAATATAGGATTCTGTAATTCACCTTGATATATTTAATCTCATCAAAAGACCTGTGATGCCACCACTGTATATTGGCCTTTATTTATCTGAATTCGATATATCTGACTCTTCATCTGTTTCTTCATCTTACTTTTCATTTGTCACGATCCTCAGTAGTGACAGACCAAGGCGCAGCGAGGCATCCAGTATACATGCTTTTATTACGAAACGTAACTCACGTAACTGGGCAAAACAAATAAACAGAACGAAGAACGTAACATATAACATAGACTTACACCACAAACAAATGAAGCTATGCCTAAACAATAACCCACAAAACCTATATGAAAACCCCAAACATATATATGGTTCCCAATTAGAGACAACGACACACAGCTGCCTCTAATTGGGAACCATTACCCCAACATAGAAATAGACAAACTAGAACCAAAATAACCCTACGCCAAAATGAAACAAAAAACACGACAGCCTAAACTCTGGCCTGGACGTGACAGTACCCCCCCCCCCAAAGGCGCAGACTCCGACCGCGCCAACAGTCCATGGGGGGGTCTTCGGGTGGGTCTTTTGGTCCCAGGTGGCGGCTCCGGTGCCGGCCGTGCTGGCTCGATGTCCCGCACCGGAGGCCCTGGGCTATTAGCCGGAACTCTGGTGCGAGGAGCAGGAACCGGCCGTGATGGGCTCATACCGAGCACTGGGACTCTGGTGCGAGGAGCAGGAGCCGGCCGTACTGGGCTCACGATGCGCACTGGCACTCTGGTGCGGGGATCAGGAACGGGCCGTACTGGACTTATGACGCGCACTGGGACTCTGGGGCGGGGAGCAGGAACGGGCCGTGCTGGGTCCACGACGGGCACAGGAATCCTGGAGCGTGGAGCAGGGACAGGATGTGCTGGGTCCACGACGGGCACAGGGATCCTGGAGCGAGGAGCAGGGACTGGACGTGCTGTGTCCATGACGGGCACAGGGATCCTAGAGCGTGGAGCAGGGACAGGACGTGCTGGGTCCACGACGGGCACAGGGATCCTGGAGCGTGGAGCAGGGACAGGACGTGCTGGGTCCACGACGGGCACAGGGATCCTGGAGCGTGGAGCAGGGACAGGACGTGCTGAGTCCACAACGGGCACAGGGATCATGGGCGTGGAGCAGGGACAGGGCGTGCTGGGTCCACGACGGGCACTGGGATCCTGGAGCGTGGAGCAGGGACAGGGCGTGCTGGGTCCACGACGGGCACAGGGATCCTGGAGCGTGGAGCAGGGACAGGGCGTGCTGGGTCCACGACGGGCACAGGGATCCTGGAGCGTGGAACAGGGCGTGCTGGACTCTCTAAGTGCACAGGGGGCCTGGTGCGCCGGAGCGAACAGGACGTGCTGGACTCTCTAAGCGCACAGGGGGCCTGGTGCGCGGGCCGAGGCTGGGGCGTGCTGGACTCTCCTAAGCGCACAGGGGGCCTAGTGCGCGGAGCCGGAACAGGACGTGCTGGACTCTCTAAGCGCACAGGGGGCCTCGTGTGCGCGGAGCCGGAACAGGACGTGCTGGACTCTCTAAGTGCACAGGGGGCCTAGTGCGCGGAGCCGGAACAGGACGTGCTGGATCCACTACACGAACAGGGATCCTGGAGCGTGGAACAGGGACAGGATGTACTGGATCCACAACACGCACAGGAGACCTGATGCATATAGCCGACACCTCTCTCCCAGGTTGTTCACTCATCCTGGCTTCACCGATGAGGGGAGCTGGAATGTCGTGCACTGGGCTGTGCAGGTGAACAGGAGACACCGCATGCAGAGCCGGCGCAGGATATTTCGGTCCCAACAGGCGCACTGGAGACCTGGCCCGCAGAGCCTGCACCACTCTTCCAGGCTGCACACTCACCCTAGCCCGACAGATGAGTGGCGCTGGAATTTCGCACACCGGCCTATGCATGCTCACTGGAGACACCGTGCGCACAACTGCATAGCACGGTGTCTGCTCAGTGCGACGCACCCTCCAACGCTCCTCCCAGAGAGCACGAGAAGTTAGCTCAGGAGTCCCTCCTGAACCGGCCAAACTCCCCGTCTGCCTTTCGGGCTTCCTAGCTAGGCGAGGTCTAACAAACTTTTCCTTCTCCGGGTTCCATACTCCATATCGATCCTCATAATATCGCCGCTCCGCTATCGCTGCTTCCAGCTCCTCTCTAGGACGGCGATATTCTCCAGGCTGATCCCATGGTCCATCATCCTCCAGTTCTTCCTCCCAAGTCCTGAACTCCCGGGTCTCTCGCTGCTTGGTCTTTTTATGGTGGGTTATTCTGTCACGATCCTCATTAGTGACAGACCAAGGCGCAGCGAGGCATCCAGTATACATGCTTCTATTACAAAACGTAACTCACGTAACTGGGCAAAACAAATAAACAGAACGAAGAACGTAACATATAACATAGACTTACACCACGAACAAATGAAGCTATGCCTAAACAATAACCCACAAAACCTATATGAAAACCCCAAACATATATATGGTTCCCAATTAGAGACAACGACACACAGCTGCCTCTAATTGGGAACCATTACCTCAACATAGAAATAGACAAACTAGAACCAAAATAACCCTACGCCAAAATGAAACAAAAAACACGCCAGCCTAAACTCTGGCCTGGACGTGACATCATTTGACCCTTCGTCTGACTCTTTCTCTTAATTCTATTAATCTGACCCTTCGTCTGACTCTTCATCTGACTCTTCATCTGAATTAAATTCATCTGACCCAGAGAAAGGTTCATAAACCGGAAACAGATTAATAGAAATTAGCTGTAAGGATCAGTCATAGTACTGCAAAATGTCATATGAAATGATGACGTGCCCCCAATAATGGATTTTTCTTTATGGAATTATTCATAAAAATACTGTGAAGTGTAGTCATTGGCCACCGCTTCATGAGTTATGACTGTCCCTCTGGAATCTCACTCTGTCTGGATGGCATAGGGCTTAGCTGAGAGGTGGAGGTTTGTATGTGTGTGTGTTTGTGTGTGCGTGTGTTTGTGTGCGTGCGTGTATTTTGCGTGTGTGCGCATGCATGTGTGTGCTAGCTGACACTCGGTACACATATGAGTCCCTGGCATGGCCTGGTACACAGCTTGGCATGGTTGGGCAATTCACACTGTGCTGGAATTAGTTCCATTATCATAGGGGAGGCTCAGGCAGGTGGCATCCCTTAGCAGACCCGGTATCAAAGCTGGGCCGGAACAAAAGCCTGCACACATAATACATGTGGTAAAGACACCAATGGAACGCAGCCCATTGGGAAAGAACAAGGACGACGTCATTGGTGCACATTCAAAATATCTGATCTTACAAAGTGGATATTCGTGATTTTTGTGTTCTAAAAGGCCCACACGGTGGTTACTAAAACCATTAGAGACCAGTATGACCAGAGGAGGGCTGTTTAAAAAGGGAGTGTTGTGATTTGACTCTCAACTACACAATTTGATCTGTAAAATGTACCCTGAGGATTCAACCCTGGGGGTTCTTCATGCAGCATTGACCTCTGTGAGAAGAAGAAGAAGTAGTAGAAAATGAAGGTAGGTCACGGGCCTATACCAGCCAGTGAGACCTGGTTTAACATGTTCATTAACTTGTTAGGGAGTGGCAGCTGAGGGGTCGGTTTTGGAGAGCCTAGCGTGCCCAAAGTAAAATGCCTCCCATTCAGGCCCAGAAAATAGGATATGCACATATTTAGTACCATTGGATAGGAAACACTCTGAATTTTCCAAAAGTGTTAATCATTTGTCTGCGAGTGAAACAGAACGCATATGGCAGGCGAAACCCAGAGGAATTTCTGTCCTGGAAAAAGTGATTTTGACACATTGCTCATTTGGAACCCCTCCCTCATCAAAATGACCATATAAGGGCATATGAATGCAGTACCCATCGCTTCCTTTAGATGTCAACAGTCTCGAGACAGTGTAAATTTTCAATTTGGATGAATTAGACCAGAGAAGAAGAGCAAACCAGGAAGTGACCTTTTTATGTAAACAGTACCCAGTGCGCGTTCCCGACAAAGGCGCAGTGTCTTTACCGTCTTTATCGATCAGTTTATATTCCGGTTGATTTATAATAGTAAATATACGTAAAGATGTTCCTAAGGATACATTTAAAACTATGTTTGATTGTTCTTGGACAAGTTTATAGGTATAAGATGAACGAGTATGCGTCACGGTTCAATGGAGGAGTGGAAGCTGTCGTTTCTGATTATAACGAGCGAACCAAATGGAGATTTATGGATAAAATACATTACTTTTTCTAACAAAAGAACCATGGATTGTCTTCGTTGGACACTTAGGATGACCTCAGCAGACGTTCTTCAACAGGTAATTGATTTGTTTTCGCTGTGAAATGTGTTATGTGTGTGCCATGATGGCTAATCGATTCATGGCTATGGGAAAAATATGTGAGGTGCTACCCTCAAACAATCAAATGTGCTGCTTTCGCCGTAAAGCCTTTTTGAAATCTGACAACGCTGTGATATTGCCAAGAAACAGAGCTTTTGATGAGTATGGAACACTTGTATATTGGTGGATGTTTAATAATTCAACTTTTGGATTTTGAATTTGGCGCCTTACATTTCACCTGGTAGTGTCGGGATTGGGGCGCTAGCGCCCCCAGCAATCCCTGAGAGGTTAAATGCTTATAGATGTAATGAATGCGTAATGGATAATGTATATAGTCTAAGTCAATCATTACCAAATATTCTGCAAAGGCATGCATGCTTATGATTGGACCAAACAGATCAGATGGAGATGCATGTCAAATCTAATGTCCATTAGCTAACTTTTTGTCAACTAAAATGAAAAGTAATTTGTAATAGTTTTGAGACAGACTGAGAGGTAAAGGCCTTGTTTCCATAATGAATACATAATTATTGGATGTTCTCTTGGAGCTGTTATCATCAACAACAACTATCACTGTCCATGTATATTGGCTTTCTAATGAGTTGATGGTCTCATGAGTGTGACTGTTAAATATGTTGAACTCCAGTTAAATGCCAATATACAGTGGTGGCATCACAGGTTTTTGGATGAGATTAAATATATCAAGGTGAATTACAGAATTAATCTGATTAAATTTGTTTCAAAGGAAAAAGACACACTTATTTATTAATTTTTTATTTAAACATTTCTATTAAATGGCTTGTCTTCTTTACGTCAGTAAAGAGCAGTATCTAGTACTGGGACTCGTTGATATGCCTCATGCTCTGGAACCTCATTCCACACATAACCATGCTGAAGTGCCTGTACTCTCCGGGCCTCATGTACATCATGCTGCCTCTGAAGTGGGCCATCTCCCATACATGAGCCAGTGGCCGTCCATGATGTTGCAGGACATACAGCTGGAGAGGCTGTAATGATCCATGATGTTGTCACGGTCCTCCGTGATCTCATGGCTCTGACCTCCAAAGTTCTCCCTCTCTCGTACATCTTCATCCTGTAAGATCCCCTGTGCATAGGGATCATGCGGCAGGACCTCATACCGTTGGCCATTCACATCATGTGGTAGTCAGAGGACTCTCCCATCCTCATGAAGTACTGGTTTCTCATGTAGTAGGGGTGATCATACAGCACGAAGCAGCCACCCTCAACCCTGCAGGAGTGGCAGCGCTCTCATTCCTCTTTACCACATGTATTATGTGTGCAGGCTTTTGTTCCGGCCCAGCTTTGATACCTGGTCTGCTAAGGGATGCCACCTGCCTGAGCCTCCCCTATGATAATTGAACTAATTCCAGCACAGTGTGAATTGCCCAACCATGTCAAGCTTTGTACCAGGCCATGCCAGGGACTCACATGTGTACCGGGTGTCAGCCAGCACACACATGCACGCGCACACACACAAAATACACGCACGCACACAAATACATGCAAGAACGCACACACATACAAACCTCCATTTCTCAGCTAGGCCCTATGCTATCCAAACCAAGTCAGATGAAGAGTCAGATGAAGTCCTTTGACATTCTAATGAGTTGATGGTCTCATGAGTATGACTGTTAAATATGTTGATATTGATATAATATACTGATATTCTACTGGTTTAAAACCTTTCTTTTTATACAAACACCTGACTCAGCAACCCTATCTCTACCCTAACCCCAAACCTAGCTTCATGTCCACACCCCGGCTCAACCCTAACCCTCATGGTTGTCCTTTATCTGTTTTAGTACACATCCATACTATACAGCACTTCACCATCAGCCATAGAGATACAGAATATTATCGGTAATCACAGAACCATGCAGGACATCACTAAGATTAACAGCTGAACCTTCTGGAGCAGCAGCTATTAAAGCTAGTGGAGCTGGCTATTGTTTAATGATATATTTACATTTTAAAGCTTGATTTAATTACACTCAGTGCCCCGCGACTCCTCTTCTCCTATAAAAAGGACAGGATGATAGAGGGAGGATGAGAAGTGCTGAGATGAGCTGGGTGCCCTAACTGTCTGTGGGGTTGTTTATGTGGAGGACATGGGTTTTGTTGAGGTTGATGAGCTTCAATGACACCAGTGTTACAGAAAATATAGTCATATATTTAGTCAATATAGACAGTAACACAGATATGTGTCCGATTATATTCTCACAGGGGAAATAGCGCTCCCATGCTCCTCCTAATCTGATAGTTCTTATTGGCATGACACCATCAGGAAAATAACATGAATGTGTTCACCATTTTCATTACACCAGTATAATGTTTACTTCACCTCTATTTGTTAATGATAGCATCTTCCCATCTTAAGATATCCTGGCGATGTTCTTATCAAGCGGTTGAATAACTTAATTCTAATGAGTTGAGTTGAGTTGTTTGGTATCCTGATGCTCTTTGATAACCTTGAAATGCTAATAATGTGGAAACTGCTTTCGATTTATAATGCCATGAATCGAAAGCACAGATAAATGTAATTAAATTATGAATATTGCTATTGCTATTACATGTTATTACTATGCTGTTACTATGGTATTACATAGTTTATTACTATTCATTACTGTAAAACGGTTACTCTGACAGGTTCTGGCTCCCTCCAGAGAGAGAGTGTAAATCAGTAACTATTGCTAATCTACCTAATGCAGTCAATACACTACACACAGTCACATGGTTATGAAAACATGTCTGTTCATTACATTCCTAAAATAGTCTGCATACCAACGGGGGCACAATTGGAAAAGCTTTCCGTCCCTGGGTGGTCTCAAACCACCAACCTTTAGATTAACAGTCTAACGTGCTAGCCAATTGCGCCACAGAGACAGCTGAGAGAGCACATAGGCACACAGCATAAATAAATGCTGTCCTTGGTGCTGAAACCATTCTGTGTTGCATTCTCACTCTAGCCTGAGCTTGGCAGCTGTTTCAGACAGTCGCTGTTCCTCATTCCTGCTCCTAGAAAGCCACAGGGTATTTTATTTAATTTTAATTTTTACAGTGTGTATTTATGTGTTTCTGTTCAGGTATGCTTGCGTGTGAGCTGAATGCTTGCGTGTGTGCTGAATTATCCCTCTGATAGGATATTTACTGCAGATGACTCCCACACACACATAACCTTGAAGACACACACACACCAGACAGGAGGATGAGTCACACACTCTGCCCTTTCACTGCTCTTTATATCACCACCCAGCTCTTAGTATAGCTCCTAACCTACCTAACTAAATCAAATCAAATGTTATTTGTCACATACACATGGTTAGCAGATGTTAATGCAAGTGTAGTGAAATGCTTGTTCTTCTAGTTCCGACCATGCAGTAGTATCTAACAAGTAAAGTGTGTGTGTGTGTGTGTGTGTGTGTGTGTGTGTGTGTGTGTGTGTGTGTGTGTGTGTGTGTGTGTGTGTGTGTGTGTGTGTGTGTGTGTGTGTGTGTGTGTGTGTGCATGCACACATGTGTGTTCTCAGTGAAACTGTCCTTTGCATTTAGCGCTCCCCTTACCTGTAGGAAAGGTCAGAATGCAGAGCAGGATTGTTTGCAGCTTGAAGCATTTGGACTTTAACTAATTCACAGTCAATGGAAGTTACAACACAAAGATATAGACTCTGACACTGTGGCATCACTCCAAGCCCTTTCTCCTGATAGAGACTCAGAGGTGTTTTTTTAAAGAGACCTTAGTCTGCTAGATAAGAATGGATGAGATACCGGATAATAAACAAAAGCAAAGAAGCTGGACCCAGGTTATGATTCTTCCTGTCCGCGTGTCTGTCTGTGGGGGAGAGCGAAGGAGGGAGAATGAGAGAGAATTAAGGAAACTGAAGGGGAAGCAATATTAACTCAAATGGGAGTGTGACCAAGCTCAGTAAATGGAAAACTGTCTTTCATCATCACTAAAGTGTCCTCCCCACGACCCTGCGGCTGAAATTAACATGGCGGGGACTCCAAGGAAAATAGTTTCCATTTACTTCTAAGTGGAGTAGCATTGATTCTTGGTTTAACAGTATGTCCTGGAGGCTCAGAGCACTCTTTCTCTCTCTTTTCCTCTCTTCGTCTTTTCCCTGACTTTATTTCTCTCTCTCTCTCTTTCTCTGGTAGACTTGCAGGACATTAATGAGGAATTGCTCTTGTGTTCGCAAATCTTATATAGCTTAATTCATTTATATTGGATTCATGTTGTTAATCAAACATGTTCAATTATTAAAACTGAATAGCTGGCATACAGTTTCATTTTCTGTCAAATCCTGTGTAAAATTGTCAAGTAAATATGTGTAACATGAATGGAACAGTCCATTTGTTTTTGATTATACCAGCTTACCTACCTAATGAACATACCATTTTATTTTCAGGTTATTGGCTGTGTGTATCCCTATCATGCCTGACTGTCTGTAGCACCAGCATACTGTCTTTGCCTGCGTTTAGGTATTTCCTCCAGCACCTGTCCCTATGGGGTTGCGTGTGTTGTATGTAGCATGTTGCATGGAGCGTGACAGTGTTACCCTGGGACCGGAGGTGAGAAGGTAACAGCCTCACACACAGACACATACACACACACACAGACACACACGCTTAGCCTCAGGCAAGTTCACACTCAACACACTAGCTGCCAGCTGGTTGATGGCACGGCAGGTTATGAAAGAGAGTTTAAAAAACGTGACCTACACTGAACAAAAATATAAACGCAACATGCAACAATTTCAAGGATTTTACTGAGTTACAGTTCATATAAGGAAATCAGTCAATTGAAATAAATTCATTAAGGCCTAATCTATGGATTTCACATGACTGGGAATAAAGATGTGCATCTGATGGTCACAGATACCTTTTAAAAAGTAGGGGAGTGGATCAGAAAACCAGTCACTATCTGGTGTGACAACCATTTGCCTCATGCACATCTTCACATAGAGTTTATCAGGATGTTGATTGTGCCCTGTGGAATGTTGTCCCACTCCTTTTCAATGGCTGTGCGATGTTGCTAGAAATTGGCAGCAATTGGAACACGCTGTCATACACGTTGATCCAGAGCATCCCAAACATGCTCAATGGGTGACGTGTCTGGTGAGTATGCAGACCATGGAAGAACTGGGACATTTTCAGCATTCAGGAATTGTGTACAGATCCTTGCGACATGGGGCTGTGCATTATCATGCTGAAACATGAGATGATGGCGGCGGATAAATAATAATTTCAAGGTCACGGTAATCTCCTTTTATGCACTCTGGACATGCATTGGTAGTACCCAACTTGCTAACTACCATCAAGTTCTAATGGCCTGGTACTTAGGGCTCTATTGTCCCTCCATCAGGTCCTAATGGCCTGGTACTCAGGGCTCTATTGTCCCTCCATCAGGTCCTAATGGCCTGGTACTCAGGGCTCTATTGTCCCTCCATCAGGTCTTAATGGCCTGGTACTCAGGGCTCTATTGTCCCTCCATCAGGTCCTAATGGCCAGGTACTCAGGGCTCTATTGTCCCTCCATCAGGTCCTAATGGCCTGGTACTCAGGGCTCTATTGTCCCTCTAACCACTCTGACATCAATGCAAATGCTATCAAAAATCGCATCCAACACTGATCATCAAAACAGTATCATACTTTTAAAACTCACATTACTGTGATGATTAATTTGAAGAAAGAAGTTCAACAGCAGGTTGAAACTGAGTGGAAAAAATGGTGGTTGTGGATGTTGTTTTAATGCTTAACAGCACTTTCTAAGGTGATTATTAATTCAAAACACCATATGCATATTAGAGCTTTTGCATATGCATAGGCCTATATATGAGCCCAAGCACGTAATACAATATATATTTTTCATGGCAGATATTATTTCGAATCGTAAAACATTTTAATAAAACATTTTAAGATGTCTTTGGTACATAATTAGCCAAGCCTACACTCCCAAATTAAACAAATTCTAGTAATGGCCTTTGAGTGTGGACTGTATTATTATGCATATTGGATGGACTGGTTACCTTATGCTACGCTCCAAAATGTCTATTTTTGAGTTTGGGAAATAACGTATAGGCCTAGACGATGCTGTTGGTTTATTGATTGTGCAGGGTGGCTTCTAGAGTTAGCCTACAATTGTAGTGTATTTGATTTTGAATTGCCTAGTAATGAGCCTTTTTTATATGTTCATAATGAATAGGCTGATGCATCACCATTAGCTACAGAATATCTCACCACTGTTTGTTTCCATCTCCTCCTCTCTCTCATTAATTCTGAGCAGTTTAATGAAATATGTTTTTTTGTGAAAACATATTACTATTGATATTCACACACAGATTTCACTTGGTTTCCCAAGCATTGGGTAGCTGCAGGAACAGGGTCGGCGAGCCAATGGCATACAGAGTTTGGGCGGAATATCACCTGTCGCGTAGCAAGAGGCTGAATGCTCGTAGCGAGAGGCTGAATGCTCATCAAACAGCGAGAGGCTGAATGCTCATCAAACAGTGGTTGATGCATGGTGTGAGATAACCGGTGGGAAAGTGGCCTCCATTCCCTATTGAGTGCATACAGATTACATGTATTTTTTCCTCTGCCCCTGTCCCTGCCCATTTGATAATGGGCAATTCTAAATCTAAACAAGTTTACTTATTAGTAAAGACAAGATTAAATTGAGAATAGTCTGATGGGTGAAAATATGATCAGTTGATGAGAGAACAGCTGTGCAGCCTGGGGCAAGGAACAGAGCACAAGCTTTATTTGTGTTGTTCTCAAATCATCAATAGCCTTTAGACGCTTCATGCAGCCCATATGTTTGGATTTCTAAGACATCCTAAGGTTTGTGTCATTCACAACTAAAGTTGGAAATAACTCTTTAAATCTGGTGCTGACTGGGTGCTGACTGAATGCTGACAAGGTGCTGACTGGGTGCTGACTGGATGCTGACTGGGTGCTTGCCGGATTCTGACTGGATGCTGACTAGGTGCTGACTGGGTACTGACTGGCTGCTGACTTAATGCTGACAAGGTGCTGACTGGGTGCTGACTGGATGCTGACAAGGTGCTGACTGGGGGCTGACTGGATGCTGACTGGCAGCTGACTGGGTGCTGACTGGCTGCTGACTGGCTGCTGACTGGGTGCTGACTGGATGCTGACTGGATTTTGACTGGGTGCTGACTGGATTCTGACTGTTTACTGACTAGATGCTGACTGGATGCTGAATGGTGCTGTAAAAGGCCTGTATACATTGACCCTAACATCCTCTGAATTATCTCCCATTGTCTTTATGGATCACACAGCAGCCCTGGTCAATAATACTGGGGCTGCTGGGGCTCCCCCACACCCCGCACCCCACACACACACGTGCACAGACACACACGCACACACAGTGACAGATATTGACATTCCCCAGGCTGGAGACAGTATTGATTTCCCAGTCAGAGATACAGAGACAAAAACACACTGACTAGAGGGCATCAAAACACAGTGTCTGCAGACCAGAACACACATTACCATCTCCAACACTGCTTTTGAAGCACTACAATATATTCCAAAAACATGGACTTAAAAGAAAAATTCCATTGATGGAGCAGTATGGAAAGAAACTTAATTTGATTCTGAAGATGTCCATGTACTAGCGAGATATTTATTCCATGACAGAGGAGGAAAAAGTCTGAGCTGAGTTATATTTACAGTATGTGCTGTTATTTGGAAGATGGGAAAAGCTGGAAATTATTGTCTCCCTGCTCTGTGTGAGTTTCTCCAGAGAGAGGGAGAGAGAGACTGTGTGTGTGTGTACACATTTAACTATATTTGTGAGAACCAGTCCTCACAAGAATAATAAACCAACTAAAATTCAGAGAAGTCACTTGTAAAAAGGCTATTTTAGGGTTAGGGGTTAGGTTTAGGGTAAGGAATAGAGGTTAAGTTTAGGATCAGGGTTAGGGTTAGGAGTTAGGGTAAGGGTTAGGATTCGGGTAAGGGTTAGCGGTTAGGGAAAATAGTTTTTTAAATATGAATCAATTGTTGGTCCCGAGAGAGAGAGAGAGAGAGAGAGAGAGAGAGAGAGAGAGAGAGAGAGAGAGAGAGAGAACACCTTGATCAGGGAGCCAGAGGTTATTAGTGCCAGTATCAGCTGTGAGTTGAAAAGCGTTTATCTGTTATAATTGATGATGCAATTACTGTCTATGTAAGCTAATTCCCTGCTTCTCCACTTCTAGTACTGAGGCCGTACATCTCACCCCTACACACACACACACTGCCCTATCCCCTCTACCTGCCTCAGCCTCATCTGTCCACACCTGTCATCTCCTAAGGGACCTCTGCTGGGATAAGGACTATCTCTCGCTGGCTTTTCTTCTTATTGTAGAGGAAAAGTGGCAGAATGTTCTCCAGAACCGACTGTACTCTACATTAACTCTTATCCAAGACCATATAATTGAAAGGAAATTCAGAATATCACAAATGTGTTCCCCATATCTTGGAAATACCTATAACCCATTCTCAGTGATAAAAGAAAGGCTCCTTCACACACCTGCATTTCCCACCAGAGTCATTATCTCTGTAGGGATGTTCCATCAGTATTTCGGTCAAGTCGACCTTTGTCTAAGAGAGTCCATGGAGTCAGTTTGAGTTCTGAAAAACAAACTCTTTATCTAATTAGAGACTTGCTACCACCTGGGTTACTCCCTGATTATAATACACACATGCAACCCAGCTAGTTAATATGCCACAGCAGGAGGAGCTTTTACTGTTATTAGGGGGTCTGTTATGCAAACAGAT
This sequence comes from Brachymystax lenok tsinlingensis, assembly GCA_030435695.1. Taxonomy (NCBI): domain Eukaryota; kingdom Metazoa; phylum Chordata; class Actinopteri; order Salmoniformes; family Salmonidae; genus Brachymystax; species Brachymystax lenok. The sequence continues at coordinate 19,990,685 of CM059781.1, forward strand.
GCTACGTCAGCAGGTGGGCTCTGAGTGCACAACACACACACACAGGACCCCCAGGGTCCTAAAGTACTGGGTTGGCATGGAAACCAAGTGATCTGACTGGTGCGTGATTGACACCACAACCTCAAACTCAAAAACATAGGATAAACACATTGCCTCGTAGAACAGAGCAAGGCAGCCCCGAGTCACACTTACAAACTTCACACATATCACATAGAGGAATCAAACAGAAGCAGTGTGGTGTATGAGAGGATCTGTGTATGCTCGGAGCCAGAGAGGCCTGACAGCAGACTACACTATGTCAGAGGAATTGTATGGAGTGCCTAAAGTACTGAAACAAAAGCACTTTAGATATATTCTGGGTGTGCTGTCAGATGACTAATCTCAAACTTTAAACATATGCTAATCCTAACACTAAGCAACCACAACAACTCAATTAAATTGTACAAATTCAAAGTAATTGCAAATGGGTATGTAACAAAATTATGTGCCTTTGCCTCTCTTTGGTATGTCAGTCAGGGTGGAGCCTGGGGGCCTGGAGGCCTATATAACCCTGGAGAGACAAACAGACAGACAGACCGTGGTATTTATTACACACTGTAATGAAAAACTGTCATTTATACATACATTTTTGTAATTCTCAAGAGTAAAACAAACTCTGAAACGTTTAACTCCAGCATACTGTAAATTATTGTGCATTGTGGGAAAAGTGCTGTATCTCAAAGGGTACTGTAATTCCACACCACAGAAGACAGTACCGTACTGTATGTTTGGAGCGCCAAAAAAACGTTTTGACAACTAATGGATGCATGGTTTTGTAGTTTCTGGCTCATTAACATATTTTGAGGAGTGCCTTGTAAGATGCTATAATTGTTGCGACCTCCTATGTGGTTATAGTGGCCCATTAATAAAAAATGTATAGGGGACAGATTAGAGTGGCAGCAAATGTTAAACTTTAAATGGCTGAGCATTTTGCCAAGTCCTTTTGCCAGTTTGGAAGCCTTTGAAAACGGCTTCTAGAAGTGCAAGTGATATAAATCACCAAATATTAATTAATATGCTGTAATGTGCAAACACTTTACAAAGCAGCCAACCTGCTTCCACAAATACCTTGTAATTACAGTAAAATACTGTGAATTGCAAACCTCTTCCCTCAGTAAATGTCATTCATTCTTTGTTCCATTCATTCATTAATTAATTCTAATTACGGTAGCATTTATTTTTTTACAGTACAATACAGTACATTTCACGGTATTGTACTGTGTGTCATTACACAGTTCTTGCTTTGATACTGTATTTAAATTACAGTAGGTGCACTGTTATATGAAATACAGTATTTTACTTGCCCCCGAGCTGCCTGTAAGTTACTTTCAAATTCATAGTAACCCCTTTACAGTGTTCGTTTCAGCCTCCTCAGGGCTCCCTATTGTCTGTGTGTGTCACGATCTTCGTATGGAGCGGACCAAGATGCAGCGAGGGTTCCAGTGTACATACTTTATTTACGTAGTGTAACTGACAAAACAATAAACAAATAAAGATCGAAACGCAGGTGTGTCACAAAACAGGCACACATACAACATACAACATACAACATACAACATACAACATACAACATACAACATACAACATACAACATACAACATACAACATACAACATACAACATACAACATACAACATACAACATACAACATACAACATACAACATACAACATACAACATACAACTATTCCAAATATAAATAATGACCCACCAACCCCAGTGTAAAAAGCACAAACATATATATGGTTCCCAATTAGAGGTAACGACAATCAGCTGCCTCTAATTGGGAACCATCAACCCAACATAGAAATACAACCCCTAGAACATAAAACCCTTCCTAACCAAAACACAAAAATAACACGCCAGCCTGCTATCCCAGGCCAGGACGTGACAGTGTGTCTATCATCATGAAGTACAGGTGTGAAGCCTCTAATCCTCCTGATGAATCTCACCACCTGTCTGTCCCCAACAGAACGAGGGAAAGCTTTACCAACCAGAAAGGAAAGGAGTGATAAATTCCCTGGAGGAATGGAGAGGTGTTTGAAACGAGAGGTGTGAAATGACATCAGCTCCTTTCTCCTGTCGAAGATAAACAAAGAGATAGAAGTCAGTTAACTTCACAACACAAGGCCTCAAGATAGGCTTCGTATAAATTATCGTATAACTACATTTATTGGCCATACTAAAGTGCCTTGGAGTCCACCTTGTTTATGTTCGGGTGCTGATGCAGTAGTTTGTTGATGCTTTAAATGGGCTGTGGAATTATCTGAGTAGTTAGGAAGCCTCTGTCCATAGCAGGTGTTGTGTCTATCTATCTGTACATGTGTGTGTGTACGTGTGTGTGTGTGTGCGTCCGTGTGTATGTGTGTGTGTGTGTGTGTGTGTGTATGTGTGTGTGTGTCTGTGTGCGTATTGTCTATCTGGTGGGTGGAGATGAGGACACGTCTCTCATTCCCTTGCTGTGTTCTCCTCTGAGATCTCTAAAATAGACCCAGATTGTGGTTCCCCACTGTGACGGTTCTAATCATAGATACTTCCCCTCAGGCTAGACAACTGGCCCTCCACAACAACAACAACAACCACAACAACACACCTTGTGAAACTTTTCCTCCTGCGTCAGTAGAGGATTAGGCCTGTACAACAACGGTAAAGTCCTGACAGTGAACAACTCTCAACATCAATATAAATAGACTCAGAGTGAGAGGCATCAACTCTATTTCATCATCAGGGTGTCTAACTGTGGTACTTCTGGTTTCCTACTGAGTCTTCCTATACAGTCTACAGAACACCAAGGTTTTGTTACAAACACACATGCTGAATTCATCTTCAACACTTCAGCACCAAAACATAGTAATTGTATTTCAACAAGCTAGAAACATGGCTAACCCCTGAATGGTGCTTTAGTTCTTCTTATAGTAGCAGCATGGGTTGATCTCAGAGACAGAGACTGAAAAAGGTAGATGGTGTGTCTGTGGCATGACATCTGTTTAAAAAGCAATCAGCTCGCTCTCTCTCTCTCTCTCTCTCTCTCTCTCTCTCCCTCTCTCTCTCTCTCTCTCTCTCTCTCTCTCTCTCTCTCTCTCTCTCTGTCGACAGTCTGTGGCTTTAAATACTCTCTCATTCACACCTAATCATCCCTATTCAAAACGTATTCCAATGAATAATCAAAAGCCTTAAGTAGGACAGGAATAAGTGCAATTACCCATCTCTATTACACGTCTCTTAGCCTAAACTGTGTATGTGTGTGTGCGTGCGTGTGTGCGTGTGAAAGACTGAAAATGTAGAGTTTCCATCAACCCCACTAACGTGTGTAATATCAAAGACCACCACCGTTCATCAGAAAAGGGTGTAAAATTAATAAGGTTTCCTTTCATGATGTGTTGTTGAAAAAATACTTACTGCCATTGTAGTAAGGCTGGCAATATAAGGTGTTTTCATACTCAACTTTTGATGTTATTTACCTTGAAATAACAACTGGTGAGTTTTGAGCATGTCTCCCCTATTTTGAGACATGGTCCCCCTGCTCTTCAGTCCGAGAGAGACATTCAGAGAGCAGGTTCTTGTCTCCCTTTCTCTGTACATAAAAACTGTTTAAAACTGTTTAACAAAATAGATTGTTTTGAAAACTGGTGTACATACTGTATCCCAAAGTCATTAGTGAATGTGACTATGTACGGTGCCTTGGGAAAGTATTCAGACCGCTTGACTTTTTCCACATTTTGTTAGGTTACAGCCTTATTCTAAAATTGACTAATTCGTTCCCCCTCATTAATATACACACAATACCCCATAATGACAAAGCAAAACCGTATTTTGTTTTATTTTTGCTAATTTATAAATAATAAAAAACTGAAATATCACATTTACATAAGCATTCAGACCCTTTACTCAGAACTTTGTTGAAGCACCTTTGGCAGTGATTACAGCCTCGATTCTACTTGGTATGACGCTACAAGCTTGGCACACCTGCATTTGAGGAGTTTCTTCCATTCTTCTCTTCAGATCCTCTCAAGCTCTGTCAGGTTGGATGGGAAGCTTTGCTGCACAGCTATTATTAGGTCTCTCCAGAGATTGTCAATCGGGTTCAAGTCTGGGCTCTGGCTGGGCCACACAAAGACATTCAGAGACTTGTCCTGGAGCCACTCCTGCGTTGTCTTGGCTGTGTGTTTAAGGTCATTGTCCTGCTGGAAGGTGAACCTTTGCCCCAGTCTGAGGCCATGAGCGCTCTGGAGCAGGTTTTCATCAAGGATCTCTCTGTACTCTCTGTACCAGTCCCTGCCGCTAAAGAATATCCCCACAGCATGATGCTGCCATCCCCATGCTTCACCGTAGGGATGGTGCCAGGTTTCCTCCAGACGTGATGCTTGGCATTCTTGGTTTCATCAGACCAGAGAGTCTTGTTTCTCATGGTCTGAAAGTCTTTAGGTGCCTTTTGGAAAACTCCAAGTGGGCTATCACTCCAAGCGGGCTGCCCCCAGGTGGTGAAGGTAGGAAACAACACCTCCACTTCGCAGATCCTTACCCATGACTGCTTGGCCACGCACGCCTCCAATCATCAAGTTTGCAGACGACACAACAGTAGTATTATAGGCTTGATTACCAACAATGACGAAACAGCCTACATGGAGGAGGTGAGGGCCCTGGGAGTGTGGTGCCAGGAAAATAACCTCTCACTTAACGTCAACAAAACAAAGAAGCTGATCGTGGATTTCAGAAAACAGCAAAGGGAGCACCCCCCTATCCACATCGAAAGAACCGCAGTGGAGAAGGTGGAAAGCTTCAAATTCCTTGGCATACACATCACTGACAAACTGAAACGGTCAACCCACACAGACAGTGTGGTGAAGGAGGCTGAAGAAATTTGACTTGGCACCTAAAACCCTCACAAACTTTTACAGATGCACAATTGAGAGAATCCTGTCGGGCTGTATCACCGCCTGGTACGGCAACTGCACTGCCCGCAACCGCAGGGCTCTCCAGAGGGTGGTGCGGTCTGCCCAACGCATCTGCCCAACGCATCACCGGGGGAAAACTACTTGACCTCCAGGACACCTACAGCACCCGATGTCACAGGAAGGCCAAAAAGATCATCAAGGACATCAACCACCTGAGCCACTGCCTGTTCACCCCACAATCATCCAGAAGGCGAGGTCAGTACAGGTGCATCAAACCTGGGACCGAGAGACTGAAAAACAGCTTCTATCTCAAGGCCATCAGACTGTGGAATAGCCCTCACTAGCACCTTAGAGGCTGCTGCCCTACATACATAGACTTGAAATCACTGGCCACTTTAAGAATGGAACACTAGTCACTTTAATTATGTTTACATATTTTGCATTGCTCATCTCATGTGTATAAACTGTATTCTATTCTATTGTATCTTAGTCTGTGCCGTGCCGACATTGCTCGTCCAAATATTTATATATTATTTATTCCATTCCTTTAGTTTAGTTGGAATAGGGTCCAGTATGCAGCTTGAAGGTTTAGAGGCCATGATTTAGAGGCCATGATTATTTTCATCAATGTGTCAAGAGATATGGTACTAAAAATCTTGAGTGCCTCCCTTGATTCTATGTCCTGGCAAAGTTGTGCAAAACTGTGTTCTTGGGGACCTTCAATGCTGCAGACATTTGTTGATACCCTTCCCCAGATCTGTGCCTCGACACAATCCTGTCTCGGAGCTCTACGTACAATTCCTTCAACCTCATAGCTTGGTTTTTGCTCTGACATGCACTGTCAACTGAGGGACCTTATATAGACAGGTGTGTGCCTTTCCAAATCATGTCCAATCAATTGAATTTACCACAGATGGACTCCAATCAAGTTGTAGAAACATCTCAAGGATGATCAATGGAACAGGATGCACCTGAGTTCAATTTATTTAGAGTCTCATAGCAAAGGGTCTGAATACTTATGTAAATAAAAAAAATGTCTAAGAACCAGTTTTTGATTTGTCATTATGGGGTATTGTGAGTAGATTGCTGAGAAAATGTTTTTATTCAATCAATTTTAGAATAAGTCTAACATATATATAAATGTGTATATATATATGTATATATTCTCAAAAAAACATTTTGGGCCTTACATGTATTTAATCCCGTGTTTTTGGCAGTTAACAGTCTCCATATATATACTTCCATAAATTTTTTCAGCTGGTATTGAGGGACCTTTAGTCGAGTCTTGCGTGTGGGCATCCTAGAGCAAAACAACCCACATGTAGACATGTATCTGTTTGTGAGAGTCTCATCGTTCCATAGAGAGGTCATAATAGTTTGTATAGGCCAAACCATTCAGACGCTACAGACGATTTTGTGAGAAGACCGATTTTCGGGCTGTCTCATGGTCTGATAAACAACGCTCTAGCTCTGTCACCTTTCACCACAGATCCAATGCAAATGAACAGATATCTCTAGCTTAAACTGATTTTTTTGCAGATTTTTTTATTATGCTTATTGGACTTCCACGGGGCGTGGACATTGAGGGGGTTAATGAACTATTAATAACTGAATGTTTATTTTCTTACTATCTTAAAAGGTTTATATAAAAAGGATTGTACTTGTCCTCTGTATTTATGGGTGGGTGTCAATTCACATTGAGGGTGTACAGTGCCTTCAGACAGTATTCACACCCCTTGAATTGTTACACATTTTGTTGAAGCTTGAATTTAAAATGTATTAAATTGAAATGTTGTGTCACTGGCCTACACACAATACCCCATCATTTAAAAGTGGAGTTCTTTTTTTTACATGACTTGAATCAACAAGTATTCAACCCCTATGTTATGGCAAACTTAAATAAGTTCAGAAGTATAAATGTGCTTAACAAGCCCCATAATAAGATACATGGACTCACTCTATGTGCAATAATAGTTTTTAACATGATTTTTGAATGACTGTCTCATCTCTGTACCCTACACATACATTTATCTGTAAGATCCCTCAGTCAAGCAATGAATTGCAAACACAGATTCAACCACAAAGACCAGGGAGGTTTTCCAATGCCTAGCAAAGAAGGGCACCGATTGGTAGAGGGGTACAAAAAATTTAATAAAAATGTAATATCCCTTTGAGCATGATGGAGTTATTAATTACACTTTGGATGGTGTATCAATACACCCAGTCACTACAAAGATAAGTGCATCTTTCCTAACTTTCGGAGAGGGCAAATCCAACACACATCACTAAGTACCACTCTTTATATATGGTGGTGGCTGCATCATGTTATGGGTATGCTTGTAATCAGCAAGGACTAGGGAGTTTTATAGGACAAAAATAAACGGAATAGAGCTTAGCACAGGCAAAATTATAGAGGAAAACGTGGTTCACCGAGAGACAAATTCAACTTTCAACAGGACAATAACCTAAAACACAAAGCCAAATAAAACCCTGGAGTTGCTTACCAAGACGACATTGAATGTTCCTGAGTGGCCTAGATATAGTTTTGATTTAAATTGGCTTGAAAATATATAGGAAGACCTGAAAATGGCTGTCTAGCAATGATGAGCAGCCAACTTGACAGAGCTTGAAGAATTAAAAAAATTTAAATGTGCAACTATTGTACAGTACAGGTGTGCATAAATACTCACAGCTGTAATCGCTTCCCAATGTCATTCTAACATGCATTAACTCAGGGGTGTGAATACTTAAGTAAATTAGATATTTCAGTATTTCATTTTCAATAGATTTGCAAACATTTATAAAAACATGTTTTCACTTTGTCATTGTGGGGTATTGTGTGCAGATGGGTGAGAAAAAAAACAATTTGATCTATTTTGAATTCAGGCTGAATACTTTCTGAAGGCATGTATCATTACTATTGCTCCTATCTAAAATATATCTTGAACGTGTGGCTGTAACCATCCTGTCAATGCCTGTCATTACTGTTTGATATATTTTACTGCAGGTAAAATCCCAGTCAACCTGAAGTGTGGGTGTCCATGTGTCCTTCTGGGGGTGCTATATATGAGGTTGGTTATCATGCATGCGTGTATGTGTGTGTGTGTATTGATTTCTACAGTGTGGTGTGTGTCTCCACTGCAGACGGAGCTGTCAGTAACACAGTGAGAGCAGAGAGAAAGCCTACTGTTGCTCTCACACAAACCCCTAACAGCTCAAAACGTAATAGTTTAAATAACTTTCAGAGAACTGATCCACTAAATGATCCTCCACAGAATCACCAAGGTGCAGTAGGATCGTTATTCTCCTTGGATAAACATGGAAGAAGGTGTGTAATCATGGAGTCTGAAACAAAGCAGTTCATTAAAAAGCATCAGGGCTTTGAGAGGAAATAATAAACAAAGGAAACAGTGGAAGACTTAAATAAATGGTGCTCTCTAATTACAGTATGACAGCCCTGACTTTATCTACCACTGCTGATCCAGCCAGCTCTGCTACTGCAGCTTGAGTAGAAAGCCAAAGAGACGCATGCACACTGTTTGTACTTATAATAAATATTTGTTAAAGTGCAACATTTAATATTTTACATAATTTAAGTCTCTATAGGCCTACATCTGTGATCAAATACATAACTTCTGGTGTGAAAGCTTTTGACTCCAGATTTACTTCTCTTTGATTCTCTAATATTATCGATGGTAATTGTACAAGCAGCTGATGGAAAGGTAATTCTGGGAGCTGTCAGTCAGTAAGAGCCATGCGTTGAGGGCTATGATGGATTCCGCCTGTTAGGGAGAGCACCACAATCGAGATGAATAATTCTCCTTCTCAAAATCAAACATTTCTCTCTCCTTTCTCTCACATAATTCTGTTAGCTCGCACCTCGGTAAGACATCAAACCCTAGCTGGTGAGAATAGCAAATTAGCTTTGTGTTAGTGGAAGAGGAGATGGGAGGAGACATAGGGAGGAGGGCTGTTACAATTACACAGTGCAAACCAGTGGGAAGGAAACATTTGAGGGATTTGGATGGTTTAGTGACAAATAGGACTTTTTTAGAGACAGCAGCGTAAATATGTTTCAGTAACGTCCCAAGCTCGGTGTTCAGTCTGCTGGAGCTGACTGTCCTGCAGAAGGCCTATGGCCTGACTCATAAGAGACCCTGGTTAGAGTCAAACAGAGATGATCATAGTATGACGTAAACTATGTTATCAGAATCAGATTACCTTAAAGAAGGTTAGTGTGAAGATGAGCCGCCATTTCACCTCCACTCTTAAAGACAAGCAATGACTACCCAGCAAACCAAAAGTGGTTCTGTGAAAGTTCCCAAAACATTCACCTGATGTTGCAAGAACATTCATTTAACCAGGCAAGGCAGTTAATAACAAATTCTTATTTACAATGACAGCCTACCCTCGGCCAAACCCTAACCCAGCTGGGCCAATTGTGCGCCGCCCTATGGGATACAGCCTGGACTCAAACCAGGTTCTGTAGTGACACCTCTAGCACTGAGATGCAATGCCTTAGACCACTGCGCCACTCAGGAACCCAAAATGTGTTGCAGCAGTATGTTCTACAAACTTTACTGCTACATTGTTTATATTACATTACTTGGAAACCTAATGAGAATGTTTGGGGAATGTTCTGTGGTGGTTGTTACAGATGTTGTGCACAACATATTTTGTGAATGTGCGGAGAACATTCCAGGGATATTTTGTTTTTAAAAAGATGATTCATAATTTTTTAAAATCAAAAACACTATTTGAATGTTTTTGGTATGTTATAATCATAATGTTAGATAAAACCCTAACTAGAACTTCATGGGAATCTTAGCTAATTTTCTGGGCATGTCATAAGAAGTTTTATCTGTTTAGATTTTACTGGTATTAATAGATGAGCAAATCCATGTGCTATTGTTGTTGACTTATACAGTACACTAGACGTATTCACAGGAACATGATAACAAGAAAATAGTTAACAGAGTTTCTCTTGCAGCGGGTTTCATCAAATGTACCTCCCTCACCATGCCACAGCTTTGATTATTCACCATCAGTTTTGTCTCATTCCTTTCAAAAGGGGCAGTCAGGGAGAGATTACATTTCAAGCATAAATAAATATTGTAAAAAGGTCACCTTTCCATCTGTTATTTGTGCAACCTCTAAAAGTAATTACATCCTGGATGATGTATGCCACGCAGTGCAGTGTAGCTGTGTAGCTGTTTGTGTTTCCACAGTCATGTCTTAACAACAGGTACGGTAAACAATGGTAAACAAAGCATACACAAACGCAGTGCACACACAAACACACTCTTTCACACGCACACACACATACACATACCGACACTTTTGAAAAACAAAAAAGTTAAGGATGTACAACCTTTAAAAAATGTGTTTGTTGGCATTGCTTCTTGAGGACACGTAATATAACAAAAGTAGGTTTCCATTAGACTGCATGGCCACGCAGTATGTGCATTAATGCATGTATTATGAATGATATAATTGGACATGTCTACCCTATGGCACTATGTTGCGTGCTTGGCTTTACTTTGAGAATCCAACATAAAGAGGTCAGACAAGAAATCAGGCACAAAACAACATATACTGTTATAATAATAATCATTTTAATAATAATAATACTTAGAGAATTCAACAGAAAGAGGTCAGACAAGACAAGGACACGAGAGGACTGTGGTTAGTGTGACCGCAGAGGGTCCTGAACTCCATACCATATGGACATCTACAGTACCCTCTGAACTCACTGCAGTCACAGGGCTGTCCACACTGTGAGCTGTCTCTCTTTCTCAGTTCTGTTATATACTCTTAACCATCTGTGCCTGGCCCCTCTGACACACACCACTGCAGAGAGGCAGGCAGGCAGGCAGGCAGCAATCTCCTACAGATGGGATGGGGCTGCAGGTAGGCAGCAAGGCTATCTCCTACAGATGGGATGGGGCTGCAGGTAGGCAGCAAGGCTATCTCCTACAGAAGGGATGAGGCTGCAGGTAGGCAGCAAGGTTATCTCTTACAGATGGGATGGGGCTGCAGGTAGGCAGCAAGGCTATCTCCTACAGATGGGATGGGGCAGCAGGTAGGCAGCAAGGCTATCACCTACAGATGGGATGGGGCTGCAGGTAGGCAGCAAGGCTATCACCTACAGATGGGATGGGGCTGCAGGTAGGCAGCAAGACTATCTCCTACAGATGGGATGGGGCTGCAGGTAGGCAGCAAGGCTATCTCCTACAGATGGGGCTGCAGGTAGGCAGCAAGACTATCTCCTACAGATGGGATGGGGCTGCAGGTAGGCAGCAAGGCTATCACCTACAGATGGGATGGGGCTGCAGGTAGGCAGCAAGGCTATCACCTACAGATGGGATGGGGCTGCAGGTAGGCAGCCACCATAAACAGAGTTGTTTCCACCCTGGGCAGCAGTCTAATTACCTGCTAGCAGCCCCTGTCATTCGTGTTTACTGTGTTGCTCTTGACTGGAGGAAATCAACTATTATAAACAGTAAAACAACTCAATGTGATGGCACACACTATGACACACACACTTTCTCTTTCTCTATCTCTCTCTCTCTCTCTCTCTCTCTCTCTCTCTCTTTCAGACACACACACACACAGCAGACAGTAAATCTGTAGACAGATCAGATTTCTACATTAGTGAGGAGATGCAGTTATGTTCCTCTCAGACAGACTCAAAAGCAGTCTGAGCCTCAATTACCCTGTCTGGGAGGGCTGATAAAATGCAAACAGCTCCAGTCAAACACATTACACACAGACAGATACACACAGATAGAGTTAGATTCTCACTGTCTGTTTACAGTGCTCAAATCACTGATGTGTTACTGTAAATAATAATTGCACCCTATTGTTCAGAATACACTTAGCTAACCCAATTATTTTAGTACATCCCTTACTTCAAGCAAACTTTCCAAACTACCTATTTTCCTAGTGCATTACTGATGTATTCATGTTAATAAGTGGTGGTCTGTAGTGACACTAGTTTGCAGGCAGTGAATGTATTAGATGGTGAGCTCCATGTTTAATGTACAGTAGCTCCAAATGCCATCGTCCAGGGAAAACTAGCAGGGCCTGTAGTGTAGCCGCACTGCAGAGCTCTCAACCAGGCAATAGACCCAGCCTCTCCCCCTTCCCCGCCTCCTCTCCTCTCTCGCTGCTTGTCAGCCCTGGATTGTGTTTTGATGTTTCCTCAGACCTACGTTTGAGCTCCATTCAATGGCAGCCACAACACACATTTGTCAATTCATATGCATCAGGGCACCCCCTCTCTCTCCTAGTGCTCTCTGACTGCGTTAGCTTTAACTGTAACATCTCTCCAGTATGAGGTTATGAGTGGCCGCTACCCCCCTGCTGTGTGCGGTGTCACATCTGATTACCATTATTTATAAAACTCACTCAGGCTACATGGACGACACACACACAGACACACACTCATGTGCGGCCGGCCCTGCCCTCAGCCTTCAGCCCTACAGTCAATATTTGCACGCAATCCTGAGTTGTTGAGAGTTTCCATGGTGGCAAGAGCCTCCATTACATGAAATATTCAGGGCGCGGGAAGCCTCCCGGGTTTTTACTCCGATTTGATGATATGCCATGATTCTTTCATGAGCGATGACGGTCCTGTTGAATTACAGTCAGCCAGGCCACCGAGTGATAGTCACGGAATCCACGCTCTCCCTCTCCCTCACCCCAACCCGAGGAGGGAGGCTCTCTCACCCTCTCTATATTTCTCTCTCACCTTCCCTCTTTAACCCTATTTATCTCTCTCTCTCCCTCTCTCTTTTTCTCTGTCTCTCTAGCTCTTTCTCTAATTTTCCCTTTCTCTCCCTCTCCTCAAGTCAGTTACTGAACATAGAGTGACAGTTGCAGAGAAGAAAACCTTATTGTAGAAACACAACAGCATTAAAGAGCACAACCTCTGTAAGATTCCATGAGTCTGAGTCTATATAACATCAGAGGTCAGGGCTCCGGTCCAGTAAGCTGTTCTTCCTAGTTTAGTTGAATAAATTGTGTACTTTTGGGCTGGAACAAAAGCCTGCACATCCAATCGTCTTTAGAGACCCCTGACTAAGGCAATCCCCAAGCACCTTCTACTCATTGCCTTGATATAATCTGATGGTTCTGACCCCTATAATTGTTGAGATAAATTTACCTTCCATATAAATGAACAGTGACTTTTTCCACATTTTGTTGTGCTACAATTGATACAATTGATACTTTGTTGTCACTGGCCAACACACAATACTGCATAATGTCAAAGTGGAAATATTCAACCCTTTTGTTATGGCAAGCCTAAATAAGTTCAGGAGTAAAAATGTGCTTAACAGGTCACCTAATGAGTTGCATGGACTCACCCTGTGTTCAACAATAGTGTTTAACATGATTTTTTAATGACTACCTCATCTCTGTACCCCACACATATAATTCATTATCTGTAAGGTCCCTCAGTCGAGCAGTGAATTTCAAACACAGATTCAACCATAAAGACCAGGGTGGTTTTCCATTGCCTCGCAAAGATTACCTATTGGTAGGTGGGTAAAAAAAAAGCTACAGGCGTCCTTCCTAACTCAGTTGAGGGAGGAAACTGCTCAGGGATTTCACCATGAGGCCAATGTTGACTTTAAAACAGTTACAGAGTTTAATGGCTGTGATAGGAGAAAACTGAGGATGGATCAACAACCTTGTAGTTACGCCACAATACTAACCAGAAAGACTTACAGCTGTAAACGTTGCCAAAGGTGCTTCTACACTGTAACAATATCAGTTAAGATCTAGTTTACTAAATTTAAGTGGAAAAGATTCCAAAAATAAAGGATACAATCTAATTGGTGGTGAATCACAGTGATGATACATTGTTTATATGGCACTAGTGAGGACTTATGTTATTATGGTGCGTGGCATTATCATTTCACAGCTCTGATGATGGAATTAGTCACACTGCTCTCAGTCTCACAGTCTCCATACAGACAATGTCTATAGTTCCAAGCTACAAGTATTACTGTGACATCCATACATCTAGCTGCCAAGGATTCAATGTGTCAGAGTTGAGTCAAAATACTTTTCACCTTACCACAGTCACTTCCAAACATTAGACTGCCACATGATCAATATCTTTCAGAGTGTTTGTCTATTGTAGCTATTATATCTGTCCCTATACATCATTCAGTCGTGCAGCGAAGACGGAAGAAAGCTAAGTTAAGTTTCAGGGACTGTTGTGACAGTTGTTGTGTAGGTTCCACTGGGTCTATGGCTCCTCTAGACCAGTCAAGGTCATTCCAACGGCCTGTCTCTGGTCCACTGCTTCACATGATTGTCTCCTGATGCAGCCTGTTTGCTCAATCCTATATGTCTATTCACACCTCTGTCTGTCCCTAGAGAGGCCAGGATTAGCAGGATGAGCAGGGACAGAGCAGTGGTTCTGACAGCTGAATACTGGGTTTCCAAACACACTCCTGCTGATCGTCTGTGTGGCCCAGCGTGAGACGACACGATTGGCCAGAGCTCCGGCAATGCTGAATGACTGGTGTGTGCGGGTGTGTGTACGTTGCTCGCTGCAGGAGAATGTACACACACAAACACCATCGAATGGATATACACACAGGAACAAGTGCAGACACTCAGACACAAACACACACACACAATGCCAGTGATGAGAGAGCAGTGGTAGGAGTCGTCAGCCAAGTGAGAGAGGAACAGGGGAAAGGAGGAACGCTCCACTGCCATAATGAGTTCCTCTGCCTAATGAGCATGTTCGTTGATTCTCTCAGCGCCTGTCAGTGTGTGTGTGCGTGTGCGTGCATGTATGTATGCATGAGTGGGGTGTGTTTGTGTGTGTGTTTATGTGCACGCTTGTGTGTGCGTGGACGTGTGTGTGTTCACATGTGAGTCACGGGTGGGAACAAAAACAGAGAAAGGAAAGTTTCACAACTGCAGTAAAGACATAGACCCCAGATACTGCACCACATTATTTCTGAAGAGTTGCACATAACCTTTAAACTGTATAGATTATAGGTAGGAATGCTATTGAGTTTAGCCATGCTCTCACAGGTGTGATTTTAGCTGTGACTGCATCCTCTCATCAGTTATCTAGCACAGGGTCATGGAACACACAGATTGCTCTTCTCTATTATAGTAATTATAGAGAAGCGCCTTAGGCTTACCAACTGGCTATCCAGCCAAGATGTCTATGTATGATCTATTCTGGGACTTGAAAGTGTGTTGAATTGCTGCAGCTGTAGGTATGTGCGTCGGTTTGTGCATCCGTGGGAAAGGCTGTATGTATTTGTATGAGTGAGTGAATGTACAAGTGAGTGAGTTTATCCATGTGTGAGTATCTGTCTATCCATTGGTGGCAGGTCGCTGGTTCGAATCCCCGAGCCGGCAAGGTAAAATAATCTGTCGTTCTGCTCTTGATCTAGGCAGTTAACCCCCAACAACAACTGCTCCCCCCTGTACCTCTCTGATTGGGTTGGTATTTGATCCCCATTAGCTGTTGCCAAGGCAGCAGCTACTCTTCCATGGGTCCGAACACATTAAGACACTTACATTACACATAAAGCAAAAGATTATATAACACTGTCACACCACCACATATCCACAACACAAAATGTATGATACCACTATACAACAATATTTCAATGTACGTGTGTGTAGAGTATGCGTGTGTACGTATCTGTGTGTGTCTCTCATAGTCCCTGCTGTTTCATAAGATGTATTTTCATCTGTTTTTAAATCTGATTCTACTGCTTGCATCAGTTACCTGATGTGGAATAGATTACTGTAGTACTCTATGTACTGTAGTACTGTGCACCGTCCATAGTCTTTTCTGAACTGGGGATTGTGATGAGACCTCTGGTGGCATGTTTTGTGGGGTATGCATGGGAGTCTGAGTAGTTTAAACAGACAGCTCGGTGCATTCATCTTGTCAACACTTCCTACAAAAACAAGTAGTGATGAAGTCAATCTCTCCTCCACTTTGAGCCTTGAGAGATTGACATGCGGAAGACACATTTCAGTTGAATGCATTCAGTTGACTAGACATCCCCATTCAAATGTAAGAATACACTACAAACCATGTTTCCTAGTTCCAGACCACAACTACCAAACAGGATGTTTTTCAGTGTGACATTTTAATAAGCAGGCTATGCAGCCTCTGGATCTTGCATAGGGGGATGGTGTGTGCATGTGTATGTGCACGTTTGTGTGCATTCGTGTGTATATGGGTGCGTGCATGCTTGTGTGTCTCTATGAGTGACTGTCTCACACACAGAGGTTTCAAACCGTCAGCACTCTGAACACCCTACTTTCCCTGCTCTCTCCCATGAAAAGCCTCAATTATCATGTCTGCTGAGAGAGTGGTAACTTGGGAGAAAATAGCTCCAAAATAATTATTGACTTTTCAGTGTATTGGGGGGGAGTGTTGAGGAGCTGGAAGAGAGACACAGAGAGCCCACGCAGAGGAAGACAATCTGTCAGCTGAGTGAAACTATTATTTAACACCTGACCTCATAATCTCTCTAAACTGTGTGTGTTCTAGGAGGGGGGGGGCAGAAGAGTGCCGACAGAGGTTGTGACACACTCTGAATACAGACATGGGTGAAGGTCATTATGACCAAAACGTCACCAGCCTTTTTCTATGAAGATACTTTGTCTGTAGTAGTATCTCCCTACTGCAGCAGAACTTCTTTATACATTGTTTGAGATCAGAAGGGGTGACAGAAGACAGAAACATGTACAGAAACATGTAAAACAGCTATGACCCTGTGGCCAGAGAAAAACCCTTTGATTGACAAGAGACATTTTGGAGACAATTTTAGAACAGCTGATATTTAAAAAAACATTCTGTTTGACACTGCATTTAAACCTGGGTGATGCCCTGCTGAAATTTGAAATCATTTTCTGATTGCTGATCAAAGGAAAGGAAACAGTATGAGTCTCTACAGATACGTGTAATTAATGTAATCCTAATAATCTCTAAATGACACACAATCTGAGGATCCAAATCCAGATTAAATACACACTTTGAAGAGATAATGTTTAATCTGGCAGAGAAAGCCCTAACCCCTGGTTGTACAAAGGCTCAGTATTATGAACCATGCTACCACTATTTATGTTTCTGTTTTTATTAAATAGTAATGGTCTAATGGTTTCTATGTTGATTTATCTCAGCCTGTCCAACGTGTACCCTCTCATTATGCAATTCCAGTACATATCTGCAATAATAAGAAACATGAGGGATCAGAAATTGTATCAACTTACATGAGAAGCCATTTCAGGTGTTACCTCCCTGTTTCAGTGATGAGGAGAGAGGAGAGGCCAAAACAATCCAATAAATTATTCATCAGACTGCAGCACTCGACCAGCTATTTGTGAGGCTCGCCTTCACGCACATGCACACGCACACGCACACGCACACACACACACACACACACACACACACACACACACACACAGACAGATTGTACCCAGTCATTGTTTGTGGCCCTGAAACTGATCCCATTGATTTAATAGTGATGGACGTTGCCTCTGACCGTCTGGATATTGGGATCTCAGCCTGCCCTGTAGACACTCTGAGGAATAACTAACAGACAGGAATAGTTTTGTTGCAATTCCCCTGCATAAAAAGCAGACATGAAGTTAGGTAATAGCATTCATAAAGTGACCAAAAGTTTAATGAAACTGAAACCAACTTTTATTTCTATTTCTGAATGATGATCAGTTCCTCAAATAAAAGCTTCAGTGTTTTAATTCCCATTGAGGTTAGAAAGTCCATTCCAGCATGGTCAGGTAGAGACAGACCCCTGCTGTGGCACTGCTGGCTGCATGAGGCCATCAGAACTTGGCTTGGCTGTGAAACAGACATGTCTAGCAGCACGGTGCTCCCTCCCTCGCTGTCTCATGCTGTTTAGGACCATGATGGATGGCTCGTTTAATATACCATTTAATCCAGCCATCAGCCAATTACTAATGGAATTTTTGGGGGAAACTGTCAAGTGGCTGAATTCCACATTGGATTGGTGCTGCCTCGAATTAAAGAATCTGTCTTCAAAATGAAACAGACATTTAGCCAGGCACCTATTTTATACCTCTCAGTTTGGTACCTCACACTGTGCTTTATCGCTGAGCATAACCAAGGCTGTCACTTTATGTGGATTGTAATATGACATTTATTTAATTGCACACACAATTTCTTTATTTACTGAATCATGTATTTCTGTGTTTGACAAGCACTGAGTGTATGCCATTCAGCTGATGCAACAAATGATTTCCTTTTCCTTGAGAGGACAATAGAATTAGCGCTGGAGAGCTTTGTGAGAAGACTCGTCCCCAGATGATACAACTCAGGAATCCTTTGTGAAACGAACAGACTCCGTAATTAAGTGTGTATGCTTACTGTACAGTCAATGGTTTATTAGCATACAGCTTGTACATCAGCACGGTATTGTTCACGTTTTTCTCTCCTCTCGTATGAATATAGGACCAGACAGATTCGTCAGAGAAGCGTCATCATCACATGATACATTCAATCTATGACAATTATATAATTATTCAACTCAGGTTGTTTGGAAGGTATTTATGATTTCAAATAAATAGGCTTGAAACTCTTGGGAGGTGGAGAGAGTGAGATAACGAGACCGAGAAAGGAGGGAACAATCCTAAATGGCTGAATGAGTGTTACACATAAAGTTTATGAGAAGCCATGTGCTGCCAGCCCCTCTATTCCCTCACCTTAATAAGGGTCTCCATCTGCCCGACCACGGGCTCTTCTCTGTCTCTCTCCATCTACCTCTATCCCTCTCTTTCTCTCTCCCTCCCCCCCTCCTCCCTGAGCGAAGGTTTAACTACCAGGATTCCAGCCGTCCAGCCTCTCAGGCCTGATGAAGAGCTGTTCTCTATTTGTTCTGGTCATTCTTCTCTGTATCGCTACGGGGAAGGTTAGAACCATGGACCATTAGGTAACACTGGGAGGTGGGTCCACGGAGGAGAAGGGTGTGTGTATACTCGGAGGTGAACTTAAGGAGAGGAGGGTGTATGTGTGTATGTGTATGTGTCTTAAGTGTGTGTGCATACTTGGAGTTGAACTGTAGGAGAGGAGGTTGTGTGTGTGTGTGTGTGTGTGTGTGTGTGTGTGTGTGTGTGTGTGTGACCATGCCAAACAAAATGTGTTTTAAATGTCGTAATAAAACATTTCTAAAGTTTCTGAAAAAAAAATAGAAAGTGAATGCAGTACTTTATGTTTAGTTAGATGGAAATGCTGGCAGTGTTTAAAGGGTTGGCTTTACAAACACATTGACTGGAAAAATGTCAGCCTTATAGATTTAGCTATCTTTCATAAACGTGTGTCTCTCACAGGTGTGGACATGTGGAAAAACACACAACCTGCACGGCAATGTGAAAACACACACGCACACACACAGCTGTGGTCTGTAATGCTCTTTGCTGCTTACACCTGGAGGTCCTGTAGTCTGTAATAAACAGCAACATAAAGCAATGCCATTTAAATCAACGGCTAAAATTGACTTAGCCAACAAATTGCAATACACTTTAGACTGAAAATTGCAACTTTGAAGTGGTGCAATCATGGTTTATTTTTCACTGATTTGTTTCTTGTTTGTGTAATAAAGTCTGAAATTGTTCAATGTGGCTTTAGCCTTGAGTGACTGTAGCATACTCTACTGTCTGTTACACCTAATCAGAAGACTTTACAGTAATATACAGATGTAGGATCTTAAATTGATCACTGTGTTGCAAGATAACTTTCCTGCAATGCAGTGAATATTAAAACCGGTAGTTCATTTGACATTTAAAAAGGCTTCTGAAATTTGTTATTTCCACTTTGAAACTTGATTTTCCCTTACGAAAAATGTATCAACCCCTACAAAAATGTCCATTCATTGTAATCCACATAATAATTCACATTTCCTGTTGCTGCAGGATTATTTTCTTGCTGTAGCAAATTGGCTCAAATTCAGATCCTACATCTGTAACATACATTAGATTAGAGTACTTCTCATCTGACCCTTATTTGGCTTGCAAGCTGGGTAGATTTGTAATTCATATAAGTTAATTTTCTGTTTCATACAGTAGACATTGTTTCATCCATTGTAGGATTCCAGGCGTACATCTTTCTGCTCATTATAAAGACCATGGTTGTTGTGTAACCTCTGAAACCTGTTAGTGTTTAACTGTGGTATAAAGCCTCATTCCTGCTGTCAGTTGTGCTGATCTGGGCTTGTTCCTGTACTATCTACAGACCAGTCTGGCTTGGCAGAAAGTTTTCTGGATCACACATACACATGCACGCGCGCACACACATACACACACCCCCACACAAACACGTATGCGTGAACACACACACACAGACTGTTCTCTCTCTCTAAAGCAGGGGAGATCCATGGATCACAGTTAGCTTCCCCTGCTCCAGTCACACCTCATTTCCTCCTATTACAGCAGAGCACAGCAGCTCTCTACAGACTCTTAAAGGATGGGACTTCTTCTCAACTCAACCATTTTTTTTATTATTATTTCAATTTGTTCATTGTATTATTATCATTCTGAACCATCACCTCCCTTATCAAAGGACAATCCTATTTCTTTTTTGGGGGTATTTTACCCCCTTTTTCTCAACAATTTCAATCTTGTCTCATCACTGCAACTTCCCAAAAGGCTCAGGAGGTGAAGGGAAAGTCCTGAATCCTCCTAAACATGACCCACCAAACCACGCTTCTTAACAACCGCATTTCCTCCAACACCACTGTGTCAGAGGAAACACTGTTCAACTGACAACCAAAGTTGCAACCCTCCCCTAACCCGGATGACGCTGGGCCAATTGTGCGCCCCCCTATGGGACTCACTACAGCCTGGGATCAAACCCTGGTCTGTAGTAATGCCTCAAGCACTGTGATGCAGTATCTTAGACTGCTGCGCCACTCGGGAAGCCTTTCTTATCATTTACCTTATCTCTATGGCATTCTTCGTTAAATTGGCTTCTTTTGTAAAAAAAATCCTGTATTTCACACTTTCCTTTACGCATATCTACTCTGTTTACTTGAAACACAATATTTTTTTTGCAGGTCTTCTGTTTCCCCACATTTATTGATGAATTAATTTCCCATCATGAAAATGTATCCCCATTCCCCAATCAAATACCTCCATCAATACCAAAAAAAACCTGACAATTACAGCTTATTACTCCAATCTGGCAACCCTCATTAAATCCGACATAGAACCAGTGTCCCTTGAGCGAAAGTAAGCATAGAAAACATTTTAAAAATAAAATGTAAGGCTACTATTATATTATACGTTTTTCGGTGACAACCTGGTTGAATAACAATATTGGGTTGATAACACGTTTGATTTTTATATAAATAAATGTGGGACACAAAAAAAGACAGTGTAGAACACCATTGCCCAAAATGCATTTCGGTGACAACCTGGTTGATTAACAATATTGGGTTGATAACACGTTTATTTTTTTATATAAATAAATGTGGGACACAAAAAAAGACAGTGTAGAACACCATTGCCCAAAATGCATTGCTCCATTAATGTTCAATAGATTGTTCACAAGTTTGCCCCTAAAAAATATATTTTCATATGAATGAAGTTGCACAAAAATTTGTATTTTCCTACGAATTAAATCACAAAAAAACACAATACTTTTTGTACATATTTGCACTTATTGAGTGTGAGATTGTGTTGTTCCTTCAAATGCAAATAACTTGGATTAGATGTATACATACTGTAAATTATGAAAACAGGATAATGAATTTTAATGAATGAATTTTCACTGAAAAACGTTGTTGTTGTCCAAGAGGATAAATAACAGAAAAAAATGTAACACATTCACAAAAACAGTTTTTAATTCATTGTATTGTCGACACTAAATACGTTTAAATCATGCAATCATCATCAGCCACTATATAGGATTCTGAATCCATTCTCCATCTCTATCCAACTGGCTATATCCATAACAATAATATGTCTATAAGGTGTCATTCTAAAGCCTATGTCCTCATATCCCTTACCCAGTGGTTTATAACTGCAATACATCTGGACTGACACATTCATAGTTTTATCCATTATTATAGACATAGAAATATTCTCTAGCCTGCCTGCCTGCTTAGTTCTGCTTTTGCCAACATGAACTGACAACAAATAATTTGTGTGGCGATTGCATAAGCTAGCATTGTGCTGTCACGCCACCTCCTTGAAAGTTGTCGTCCTGGACCTACAAATGCCTTGACTTTTATTGATCAATTGTATTGGTGGAACTTTGCATAGTACATTCTGTTGTTGTAACGTGGGCTTAATCCCAAGTCTTCAGTGACAGGGATGGTCATTGGCTAGAGCAGACAATGTGTCTGATTGCCTTTGAGCTGAGTGGTTCTGACTGATATTGTTTCTGATTGGCTGAGAGTTTAGTAGTTCTGACTGATATTGTTTCTGGTTGGCTTAGAGTTGACTGATTCTGACTGATGTCCCTTGGAATGATTGACTGGCATCATGACAGGAGGGAGTGTCGCTTTGTTTAACCCCACAAGGTGAGGAGCAGTTTGGTTACTCACTCCATGAAGCGTCCATTGGGATGGGATGAAGACCTTCTGTACTCCTGGCTGACATTGTTGTTGGCCAGGATGACACTACTGCTTTGAAGATCCACTGGGTAGAAGTTGCACAGATCTAGGATCAGCTCATCTACCAAGATGCCTAACATTAACCATTAGGGGGAAAACACAAAACTGACCCTAGGTCTAGGAGCAATTTACAACAGATTCAATGTTTTCCAAATTAACTATTTCAATTATAAACTTGAATTCAGCTTTACAGTACATTTACTGTAGGCCTACATGAAATTAACATAATAATGTGAAAATGAAAGCCATGCCTGACCTTCAAAATTGATTTTCTAAATGTAAAAAGGTATAGGCCTAGGTAAGCATAGTTAATCTCGTTTAAAATGGAGGCAAATATATTAATTAGCAATTTACGCTATGCATCACATTATACTACATTTCCTCCCACACAGATAATTTGCAATCCAAATCTACCTGGAATAGAGGTAACAACACTGGCCATCAATAACCTGCAGAAATATTGATGTCCAGCTGGAAGAGGCACACACATACACGAACACATACACAGACTTTGCTGGCTGCCATGCACACTGCCGTTGTGTTGTCAGCTAACACCCTCTAGCGCCGGGCGCCCTGCACAGATGCGCCCTGTCTCACCATTCTGTAGCTGTACTCTGTCGTTAACGGGAGTTGTACAGTTCTCTGCTGCAGCAGTCAGTCCAGGCTTGCATGGAACCAGCCACAGCGGCACTACGCGCGCTCACACCAACCAGACAACTGATACCGCGCCACTTGGAGTTTGGAACTGTATGTCACGAGCCGCATCCTGGCGTCTTCCATTTCCCGCTTGAAGGAATCACGAATTAGCTTAGCTGAAACCAGGAGGAAATAAAATAGCGCGCGTAAGGAGGTATGTTTGATTAGATTTATTGTCAAAACAGTGAAATACAGGAAGCTCCGACACGGAGCGCAACGTATCTTGTCGTTGAGCATTGCTCTAGGAATGCAGTCGCTGCTGGTAAATGTCGTCTTGATTTTTGTTTTTGCCACGGTGTGAACTTCACCAACCTTCCTAAGCTCTCCGCCGGATCATGCGATGGATCTCCTCCAGTAGCCTACATCCGCCTGTCAGCTCTCTCCAGCGGGGACTGGATGTGAGGAGGGTCCGGGGAGAGGAGAGACACCCACCGCTCCACTTGGGATCTAAAGGCGCTTTGTGACCAGCTTTCTTCGCTTGGATAGTCTCCTGCTCGGCGCGGTGCTGGGCAGCCTGTGGATGGTACAGAAATGACTTTAGGAGAAAAACTCTGCCTCGTTTTCCTATTTTTTCGGATTTTCTTCACTCCTACCAGCCACGGCAATCAAGGTGAGAGATTTTATATGCGCATGACTTTTGAGAACAGTTTAATATTAGACTAAATTAGTTGACATGCATATTTATTTTTGACTATATGCGCTTTAATTCACACTTGTGGCACGTGCTCCCACCCGCACCAAATGTAGCCATAATAGGCAACAGTTAACCAAAGATTGCATTGACCAATATATAGGCCGGAACCTATAGATAGGTCATGTAACATGTTACAGTAGGCACCGCCAATAACATAATAGTCAGAAGCTCTAGGATACGACATTCATATTCCAACCAGCACGTGTGCTTTTCCAAATGAGTGTCAGTCTGCGTTTATAATAGCTTTTGTTTGATATTGAATAATGTGAACTTATTGCTATTAAAGTCTATCTATCATGTGTGGAAAAAATAGGCCTACTGGGAGGACAACAACCTGCCGGTAAATAACGCACGGAGCCCTTTCCCGCGCTATGAAGAGAGTGAGAAGTTGACAACCTGGAGGTGGCAAATCAATTAGGCTTAGGTTACCTATCCACATCCTTCAATGACTACAACCGTCCATTACGTTTTACAATAGGTTAACAAATGGACAAAATACTTACAGTAGCCAAACATAAAATATCCCAAACATTTTAAACGCAGTGGCTGGATTGAATTCTGTAAAGACTGAGGTTAAACGTTTTTAAATTGTATTTATTTAAGGCCATACTATACCTTCAAACTATACAGATAGATTCCTTGATCCAGGCAGATTGATGCTCTCAGGTGAATTGAGCCCTCAGCAGGCTTTTGGATCCCATTACTGTTCCATTCTTCTACATTGACCTGATGCATGACTGCAAACCACATAAGATTCACACCAGATAATAAAATCAACCTTATGTTGCCTTTAGAGTTTAATCTGTTTTCTTTCTCTACTGTGTCGTCTTTGTCTCTCTGCCACCAAATGTGGTTAAAGAAGCTCAGGTGTGTGTGTGTGTGAGTGTGTGTGTGCGTGCGCGCTATCACTCAGCTTTAAAATAGTTCTATTGATTCTACAGGGACACAGAGGGATGTGGCCCCTAGGTTATATTTGATTGTTCTCAGTTCAATAAAAGTGATACTACTCCCTCTTCTCCCAGGCAGGTGCTACATAACAGCCCAGTGTGTCTTTGTGCTGCCGTCAAAGATTGAATGATGATTGAGTTGATGAGTAGTGTGTCAGCTTTCTAGTCAGCCCTATGGTGTCTTTCACATTGACTTCAGAGGTGCCTCTGAGATTTTGTATTAGGCTGCTTCCAGCTTCTGTCCGTGTATGCGCGAGTGAGTGTGTGTGTGTGTGTGTGTGTGTGTGTGTGTGTGTGTGTGTGAGCCTATATGTGGCATCCAGATTATGTGTATTTCTCACCTGTTGTTGTTGGATTTAGAGGCCTTACCACATGTCACAATTCATCAGAAAACAACTTGAGAATTATGTTTTATCTCTGCCAGACAAACAGCTCTTTGCTTTTAAAACCCATGTGTCAAATGTTGTATATTGCTTTGAACCGGGTGAAGGTGAGCGTTGTAGATTGGGGATTTCACAGGCACAATTGGGCCTGATGTCAGCTGAGAGGAGAACAATGAAAACCAATCAGTCTCGTCCTCCCTGGCTGGGAGACGCTGAATGCAGCATGTCAGACAATCCCTCACACCAACACCGGTGTTCTGCAGGGACGCAAAGAGTTATTAACTAAGCCCTACTACACAGACACTGCCAAGTTTCAGCTTTCTCTACAGTACTCACTGTTATTGTTGTTTCTGTGGGAGTTTTGTTGGAGCTGCATTGTTTTTTTTCTAGCCTGGCTGGTATAAACGAAGGGAGGATTGGCTAAATGAAATAAGCTGCAGAGATTCTGAGATTCTGAGAAAAATGTCAGTCCATTGTTGTAACATTGTTTTAAAGTGTCCCCAAACTAAAGGGTTGATCCTTTTTAATGAGGCAGGAGATCCCTTGGTTCACTTGGTTCTGCTTTGCTGCTGGGCCCAGACACCCTTCCATCCTCTCATTAAACCAAGACAAATATACCAAACAGTTTTGCTTTCAGCACTTACAGTATATTTCCATGACTGATCAAAACTCATTTTGTCATGCTCTCTCCTGTCTCTCTGGAGCAGACATATAGTGAACAAAATGTTTGGAACATCAAATTGCAATGAGATCGCACTATCGAATCGTAATACATATAGAATAGTGAGAATCCCAATACATATTGTATCGGCACCTAAGTATGGTGATAATATCGTATAATGAGGTCCCTGGCAATTCCCAGACTTATTTCCCATCCCCAACTACTAAACCCTATCCCTGATAAAGTTGTGTTATCAGTGCATGCATCAAAAGCCTGTCTCAGTGGCGCCACCTGCAGCTGGCTCTCCAAAGAATCTAGGTGGGAAAAGGTAGAACTAGCTATACAGGGTCAAATATATTTACCTCCTGATGGTTCATTTTTGTATAGGTTATATTGTAAACGGATCCTAGATCTGTGGTTAGGCGCTAGGTGTAATGTGTGGCCTGGTAGCGAATGGGTAGATGGTCTCTCAGGTGTGTTGAGATGGCTTCTCCTCAGTTTGACACTCATACATGCTTCCTGTTCTAACACTATGACAGTCCATCCTTGATGCGTCAGTGAATGGCCCTCTAATGAAAGGTTGCTACATGTCTCTTTGACCTGTCTCTGTCATGCATGTCTTGTAACTGTCATTTAGGATCAGCACTGTGTTATGAAGCCATGGCATTCTGCAGACAATCTTTCCATTCTGGTCAAAACTGTAACCGCCCCTCACTGTAACACTTCATCTGCTACTCTGTGGTAAATTCTCATTAAAATCCTTAAAAGTGCTAATATCTGATCTAATTAGCCTCTAGCTCTGATTTGCTTGGCTATAGTTCTGACATTAAGATGTGACATAGTGCTCTGATTCATCTCCAAGGAGTAGGAATGTGAGCGATGCGTTTTCCCCACCACGCCTGTCAGCTTGTCTGTGCTGTAGATAGTGTTTCCTTTCACACCACTTCCTATCATCTGAATAGAACACCACCAAATGTCAATCTATTCTCTTTTTACCCAATAACTTTCCCTACATCTCTCTTCATCTCTCAAATGTTATTTTCATCTTCTTCTACAGCCTTCAGAGGAAGGCCCTAGAAATTGTCAAAGACTCCAGCCACCCAAGTACCGCACGGCAAGCGGTACCGGTGTGCCAAATCTGGAACCAGCAGGATCCTGAACAGCTTCTACCCCCAAGCCATAAGACTGATAAATAGTTAGTCCGGGTAGCTATTGGTTAACTATTTAACTATCTGCATTTACCCTTTTTGTTCTTTTTATTCATCACATACGCTGCTGTTACTGTTTATTATCTATCCTGTTGCCTAGTCACTTTATCCCTACCTGTATGTACATATCTACCTCAATTACCTCGTACCCCTGCACATCGACTCAGTATTGGTACCCCGTGTATATAGCCAAGTTATCATGACTCATTGTGTATT
This sequence comes from Brachymystax lenok tsinlingensis, assembly GCA_030435695.1. NCBI lineage: Eukaryota > Metazoa > Chordata > Actinopteri > Salmoniformes > Salmonidae > Brachymystax > Brachymystax lenok. The sequence goes on from CM059781.1 coordinate 20,018,073, forward strand.
TATTACTCGTCTTATTATTTGTCTATTATTTCTATATTTTTCTATCTCTGCATTGTTGGGAAGAGCCCGGTCTGTAAGTAAGCATTTCACTGTTAGTTTACACCTGTTGCTTACGAAGCATGTGACAAATACAATGTGATTTGATCAAATTTGATTTGATTTGCTTTACAGCTAAAGTAAATGGTTAAGGTTAGGGTTACCTGTTTAATTGTCAAGGTTAGGGATAGGGTTGGCAAGCGGATCCTAGATTGAACCACTAAAGTCACTCCACGCACCTGGTTTTAAAGACAGGACAGAAACCAACAGACAGGCACTCAGGGAACAGCGTTCCCATTCTTGTATTATAAAGCTAGAACACAGATTCATAAGCAGGCCTTGTAAAGTTCTATTAATACCTCAGTAAAAACCCCTTGGGAAAACTGCTGCTCTAAGCAGGGTCCTACAGGTCCCACCGTCTACTGGGAATACACTACACTGCACTGAGACAGAGGCTGTTATAGGACAACACACACACACACAAATGACTGCATAGACACAAACACAGATACACACACAGGCACACATACATACATAAACACACATTAAAATATATTACTGTACAGAAGAGGCGAATGAAAAAATCCCAAAGTTTATGAATTAAGTCTTTAACTGCTTTGTTATTATCCAGGATAGGAGAATCATGTTGTTGGAAGGCATGGCTTTCAACAGCTACCAGCCAGACCAGGCTTAGCTCAGAGCAGTCTGTTTGTGGTTACACTGAGAAGGTATTGAGATCATTATAGGGTTGAGTTGGAAATGGGCAGTGTGATGAATATGGCCAGTGGTTAAGTATAGATTTACATTGGGTGAGAAATAGAGCTTCTACAGACATGCACGCACACGCGCGCACACACACACACGCACACGCACGCACACACACACACACACACACACACACACACACACACACACACACACACACACACACACACACACACACACACACACACACACACACACACACACACACACACACACACACACACACACACACACACACACACACACACACACACAGTGCCAGTGGTCAGGAAGGTATGGATTTCAAGTGTGTGTGAGAGAGAGAGAGAGTCGGAGGCAGACAGTGCAATTAGTCTGTCCCCAGGGGTTCTGCTGAGGATACTACTGCTACTGGCACTCCATCCTCCACCGGCCTGCCAGACACACAGACACTGTTGGGAGAGGAGGAGGACATGGAGTTCTGCTGGTTAAAACTGCAGCTAAATAACTCAACCAGTATGTAGGGCTGATTTCCAGGACCCAGAATAAGCCTTCTCCTGGACTCAAAAGCAAGGGCAAAGCAGCAAGTGAAAGTGCTTTTTTTTTAAACTAACAAACAAATTCCTGCAAAAAAGTTAAAGAAATTTACACTATTTATTGTTTTTATTTGCATTTATATAGAGCTTCCTCAAAGCTCATTGCTTTGCAGTGTATTGATGTATCACCCTACCACTGAAGAATAAATAAATAAAGAAGTGGAATTAACATAGGAAGTTGTGCCCATAATACATAATGTATCTCTCTCTCTCTCTCTCTCTCTCTCTCTCTCTCTCTCTCTCTCTCTCTCTCTCTCTCTCTCTCTCTCTCTCTCTCTCTCTCTCTCTGTCTGTCTTTCCTCTCTCTCTCTCGCTCTGTGCTCCAGTAACATTGTAGTCCTCTGTTTTTCTCTCTGATATCAGTCATGCATACAGTATGTATTTATAAACATGACATTTCTATGTTATAATAAAGGTCAGGAATAAACACCTTTTTTTCCTTTTCTGTTATTACCTCACATGGGAACACTCAATTTCACTAGCAGCTGTTTGACTTGTTTTGACCAGGGTTTCACTTATACATTTTCGAAAGATGGCGCCGTACTGGATGGCCAGCAATTTTCAAGTTTTGACCCAACTTTGCTGTTTTGTGAATATTTTGTAAAAAAAGAATATTTTCACAAAATGTATCCGCTATTATTTCTTACAAACGAAAATAACTTTTGAACATCAAATCGGCAGTTACTTACCCCAATTTCATCTCTCTCTGTAATTCCGACCCTCTTGGGGTACCCAAGAGGAAACACCGACGTTACAGAGGCAAGGGGGGATCCTGGTGAGATTAAGGCCCACCTCTTCCCTCCATTCTACCGGCCAAATACAGTTACTTGATAATATGATGGATTGCAGATTTTCTACCAGTGGGACTCTCGAAACTGCAATATTCTTTGCTTTTCTGAAACATAGCTCTCAGACAAGGTACCCCCCATGGCTATTCAACTTGATGGATTCTTCTTTCACTGGGCGGACAGGACAGGGAAGTCGGGGAATTCGGTTGGGGGGGGGTTTGCCTCTACATCAACAACAACTGGTGTGCTAACTCCAGCACGATGGAAGTGTCGACCCACTGTTCACCCGTCTTGGAATACCTGATGGTCAAATGCTGACTCTTCTACCTGCTAAGGGAGTTTTCAGCTGTCCGTGACTGTTGTATACATTCTACCTCAGGACAAGAAAAATAACAAGCTGTCACTTAACCAACTGTACAAGGCTATAAACAAGCAAGAAAACCTACATCCAGAGGCTGCTTTTCTGGTTGCAGGCAATTTTTATTTTGTGTCACTAAGACACTTGATGCCCAATTTCCATCAACATGCTTCCAACGCTACTAGGGGCAATAAAGTCCTAGATGACGTTATTCTACGCACAAGCATATAAAGCCCTCCCTTGTCCGCCATTTGGCAAATCCGATCATTGTCCCCAAGAACTCTAACTCCTGCTTCCAGTTTACAAGCAGAAAATAAAACAGGAAGTACCTGTGACTCGCTCCGTTGAGAAATGGTCACCAGAATCAGAGATGCTACAGGACTGCTTTGCTAGCTCTGATTAAGGAATATGTTTCGAGACTCCACGATAACATTGAACAGCTAACCACCTCTGTCACCGGGTTCATTTGTCCCCACAGTGAGGGTTCGCTGCTTCCCCAATCAAAGGCCTGGATTAACACTGACGTTGGCGCTAAACTAAAGGACAGGGCTATCGCACACAGAGCTAAGCCTGAACCCTGAGGCTATGGCCGAGGAAATAAATAAGTACAAGAAGTCCCGCTTTGACCTCCACAGAGTCATCAAATGAGCAAAAGGACAATATATGAATAAAGTGGAATCATATTACACAGGCTCCGACGCCCGCTGCATGTGGCAAGGGCTACAGTCCATTATGGATTACAAAAGAACCCAGACATGTTCTGCCCAACGATGCCTGTCTATCAGACGAACCCAATACATCCTATGCACGCTTTGTCCCCAAGAACTCTAAGGCTTCATTCCACAATGACTACCGCCCTGTAGCACTCAGTTCGGTAATCATTAAGTGATTAGTACGCAAGTATGAACACCATGGGACCACGCAGCCGCCATACCGCTCAGGAAGGAGATGCATTCTGCCTCCTAGAGATTAACGTACTTTGGTGCGAAAAGTGCAAATCAATCCCAGAACAACAGCAAAGGACCTTGTGAAGATGCTGGAGGAAACAGGTACAAAAGTATCTATATCCACAGTAAAACGAGTCCTATATCGATATAACCTGAAAGGCCGCTCAGCAAGGAAGAAGCCACTGCTCCAAAACCGCCATAAAAAAAGCCAGACTACGGTCTGCAACTGCACATGGGGACAAAGATCGTACTTTTTGGATAAATGTCCTCTGGTCTGATGAAACAAAAATAGAACTGTTTGGCCATAATGGCTATCGTTACGTTTGGAGGAAAAAGGGGGAGGCTTGCAAGCCGAAGAACACCATCCAAACCGTGAAGCACGGGATGGCAGCATCATGTTGTGGGGTGCTTTGCTACAGGAGGGACTGGTGCACTTTGCAAAATAGATGGCATCAGGAGGATTGAAAATTATGTGGATATATTGAAGCAACATCTCAAGACATCAGTCAGGAAGTTAAAGCTTGGTCGCAAATGGGTCTTCCAAATGGACAATGACCCCAAGCATACTTCCAAAGTTGTGGAAAAATGGTTAAGGACAACAAAGTCATGGTATTGGAGTGGCCATCACAAAGCCCTGACCTCAATCCTATAGACAATTTGTGGGCAGAACTGAAATAGGTTTTGTGAGCAAGGAGGCCTACAAACCTGACACAGTTACACCAGCTCTGTCAGAAGCTTGTGGAAGGCTACCTGAAATGTTTGACCCAAGTGAAACAATTTAAAGGCAATGCTACCAAATACTAATTGAGTGTATGTAAACTTCTGACCCACTGGGAATGTGATGAAAGAAATAAAAGCTGAAATAAATAATTCTCTCTACTATTATTTTGACATTTCACATTCTTAAAATAAAGTGGTGATCCTAACTGACCTAAGACAGGGAATTTTTACTAGGATTAAATGTCAGGAATTGTGAAAAACTGAGTTTAAATGTATTTGGCTGAGGTGTATGTAAACCTCCGACTTCAACTGAACCTTTCATGTAACCATTTATATGCAGTAGCCCAGCTGGAGTTCCTATGTCATTAATATGTTCCCAGCAGGTTCTGATATACCCCCCTCCTCTTCAATCTCCATATCATCTTCCTCTTCTTCCTCCTCCTCCCTCTATCTACTCCTCATTTTCCTCCTCCCCCTCCTCCCCCTCTTCCTCCTCCATCTCTTCATTTCTTATGCCTGAATGAGCGCTCAGGGAAGGCTGATGAGACCAGCATTTCATTTGTTTAAACAAAATATGCATGAAATTAATGAAACCAACGTTTAACGTCTTAGCACTCCAGTGTAGTGGAGCGTGGTGCAGACAGAAATGTTGTCGATGTGTGAAAGCAGTCAGCCAACCCATCTCACCGCGGCGTTGCCAAAGAAACTATTATGTATGACTGACGGTATTGTACCATGCAGACACAGCATTCCAAATGTGTTTTTCTATTAATTATGCTGTTATAGTATAGACCATGTTTATTTTGAACCCTGAACATGCATGTTTCACTTAGCATAGAGCATGCAGTAATTGCCTTATATACTAGTATACAGGAAAATCAACTAACATAAACATACACACACATATACACACACACACACTATTGTAGCAGTGAAGCTTAAAGTATCTCTAAATGCCAGTGTTACTGGTACCTGCTTTTATTGCTTCTTTGCCACTGTGCTTTTGTTGACGTTGATAAATCCATCCATTCCTATCCTGGTGCTCTCCATACTGTTACGGTGGTGGTTGTGCCACAGCCCGTTGACTGATCCAGGGCAGATGGTGTATTTTCTGTCACTGCAGTGAGGCTGATGGGCTGCTGGGTGGCTGACTGAGTAGGTGGGTTGGTTGGCTGGCTGGATGGGTGGCTGACTGGGTGGCTGGCTGGCTGGGTGGCTGGCTGAAAGGTTGGCTGGATGGATGGGTGGCTGACTGGATGGATGGCTGGGTGGCTGGGTGGTTGGTTGGGTGGCTGGCTGGCTGAATGGGTGGCTGGATGGATTGGTGGCTGACTGGATGGATGGATGGCTGGGTGGCTGGCTGGGTGGCTGGCTGGCTGGCTGGCTGGATGGGTGGGTGGCTGGCTGGCTGGGTGGGTGGCTGGCTGGGTGGCTGGCTGGCTGGGCGGGTGGGTGGGTGGCTGGCTAGGTGACTGGCTGGGTGGCTGGTTGGCTGGCTGGGTGGCTGGCTGGCTGGGTGGGTGCCTGGGGGTGGCTGGGGGTGGCTGGCTGGCTGGCTGGCTGGGTGACTGGCTGGGTGGGTGACTGGGTGGCTGGCTGGCTGGCTGGCTGGGTGGGTGACTGGGTGGCTGGCTGGGTGGCTGGCTGGCTGGGTGGGTGGCTGGGGGGGTGGCTGGGTGGGTGGCTGGCTGGGTGACTGGGTGGCTGTCTGGCTGGGTGGCTGGCTGGCTGGCTGGGTGACTGGGTGGGTGGCTGGCTGGCTGGCTGGCTGGCTGGCAGGCTGGCTGGGTGGCTGGCTGGCAGGCTGGCTGGGTGGCTGGCTGGCAGGCAGGCTGGCTCACAGGGAGACGCAGTGTAAAGAGCATTTAGCTTATTATGACCGACACATACACTGCTGTTCAAAAGTTTGGGGTCACATAGAAATGTCCTTGTTTTTTGTGAAAAGGCAACTCCGGGATGCTGGCCTTCTAGTCAGAGTTGCATATCTCAGATTGGCCAATAAAAAGAAAAGATTAAGATGGGGAATAGAACACAGACACTGGACAGAGGAGCTCTGCCTAGAACGCCAGCATCGTGGAGTCGCCTCTTCACTGTTGACGTTGAGACTGGTGTTTTGCGGGTACTATTTAATGAAGCTGCCAGTTGAGGACTTGTTAGGCTGTGCTAACATAATTGCAAAAGGGTTTTCTAATGATCAATTAGCCTTTTAAAATGATAAACTTGGAATAGCTAACACAACGTGCCATTGGAACACAGGAGAGGTGGTTGCTAATAAGGGGCCTCTGCACGCCCATGTAGATATTCCATAAAAAAGCAGCTGTTTCCGTCTAATAGTCATTTACAACATTAACAATGTCTACACTGTATTTCTGATCAATTTGATGTTATTTTAAATGGACAATTTTTTTTTGCTTTTCTTTCAAAAACGAGGACATTTCTAAGTGACCCCAAACTTTTGAACGGTAGTGTACGTGGTAGCACACAGATGTCTTACAGCCTGCAACACACACACACACTGACAACACACACACATACACACTGACAACACACAAAGGCTCATGAATTGGTTGGACAGTTTTTGTCAGAAATGCTGGCTTGACATTCACAATCATGGAAATTCACCCTTGTTTGCTAATGTATGGTAATAACCATGTTAATGTGTCTATATCGTGTTTAGATTCTGCAGTTAAGGTTACATCACTTTTAGAGAAGAGACAGAGAACACAGATAATGTTCAAGCACAGATTCTTATAAGAGATGTAATGTGTGAAGTTGAAGGTTAAACCTCTAATCCATACACCCACTGCTCAGAAAGACCGAGATTATTATTCTAGTCTTTATAAAAGTGAAGTTTGCCTAATGACATTCTGATCCTGAATTATTTAGCTTTCTGTCCTTGAGAGAGACAAAGATGGAAAGATGTTTTAGAACTATAATATTTTGATAGACTCAAGTTCACAATGCTGCTGCCTGGAAGCAGTGAACTTGGAATATTGACTAAGTGATATGCCTCAATCGAAAAACCCTGAAAGGTTCTGGGAGTGACATTCCACTCTGCTAAAATCAACAAGTATGTAAAGATGAATCACTTTTCACTAATAAAGTTACTGGTATTTCAATGTATTTTATATCAGAAGGTCAATGACATGTTTTCCTATTACAGTCAAAGCTATCAACAGAATCTATCAGAATCCACGCAACTGTGTATACAATGTGCATGCTGTATCTACTGTATACACTGAAATTCTTTAGGACGGAAGGACAAGTATTTGTAATCTTATCTGGGGCTGCAAGCAAACTCTGGGGACATACAATAAGCCCTTACTGTCTGAGTGACATTGAAATAAAGCCTGTGAATGGGAGAGAGAGAGAGAGAGAGACTGTTGACAGCAATCTGACTGCAATCTATCAGGCCTAAATTGTGCTGTTCAGCTCTGAAATAATGCTTTACTGAAATGGACCCACCTCAAATATTCATCTGGGTGAAAAACTCATTATTGTTAAGATACAAAAGTCTAAATGAGAACATTTATGAGCTATATTTCAATTACTGAGGCGGAAACAGTGATCTATGTATATCAACATCATGCTAATAGTTGTGTTTCTCTCTCCTGTTCTGTTTCAGTGGTACTGCTGGACACCACCTCTGTTTTGGGAGAGCTGGGATGGAATACCTATCCCATGAATGGGGTAAGAGAGTGTGTGTGTGTGTGTGTGTGTGTGTGTGTGTGTGTGTGTGTGTGTGTGTGTGTGTGTGTGTGTGTGTGTGTGTGTGTGTGTGTGTGTGTGTGTGTGTGTGTATGTGTGTGTCAGGGTTCGCACAAGGTGCTTTAGGTGCTTAAAGTAATTTGGCACTCTGAAAATCAATCACTAGAATACCTTGAAAATCAGATATTTTCTCAAGTTGGTACTTGAAAAGTACTTAAAATGAGAGGAGAACAGAAATGATAAAATATGTTAATATGAAAATATTAGAAAAATGTATTGGTCTTGTGAATACATTTCAGGCAGACTACCGAGTTTTATTTCCTCACGTGTTTGGTGCTCTGGATGCCAGGCGAGCTCGCTCATTCTACCCGCACTGCCACTCAGCCAGGCAGGTACAGAACTGACTGATTACGTGCCGCCAAACATCATATAGATAGCAAAAATGCCGGGCAAATGTAGATTCAACCTGCCTGGCAGGATATTGATGTTTATGAATGGGTTTTGCCAGACCCAACCAGGGATGTAGTGGAGGTTAAACGCACATAAACGCCTTTTTCACACCTTTATATTTGTGAAATAGCATTTACTCACCATTTTGTTAATTAGCGTTTACCTACATATTGCGTTCCCAGCGTTGATCAACGCTCAGAAAACGTATTAATCATCTGAGTTCTTATCGCACCTACCTCTGAGTGGAATCATGAATGATTCATGTATGCTTATGTTCGCCTGCTCCCCCGGATTTGCTTTGTTAGCAGCGCGTTCATTTACCACTCTGCCCAACGGGAATCTCCGCCCAAGACATAGGCCGAGAGGTAAAACCAACTACCTCAGCACAGACATACAGTGGCAAGTAGCAGAGAGTGGGAATTCTTTTAACATCCCTCAACTCCTGCCGTGTCAACAGACTCTCAGAGAATGAGTGTACAACTGTTAAATAGATGCTGATATTTCAGTCAGATGTCTAGCTAGCTAGGTAGCTTAAGAGCTCTGGCTATTAGCCAGGTAGCTAGCTATAACTAGCTGGCTAGAAGGATGAAATTAGAAGCTAACGTACAGAGCCTGACCTCAGCAGGAGCAGTTGACTGAAATTAAGCTAGCTATAATCAAAAGATGGGCTACTTTAAGTTCTCATAACAAAATACCTTTTCTTTATAGAGACAGACAGTGGTGAGTCAGGTTGCAATGAAGGAGGCAAAGGAGAGACACAGAGAGAGGAAGCATTAAAGCAAGCAGGGAGAGAGAGGTTAGTAGTACAATGGTTCCCAAACTTCAAGTCCGGGACCTATGTGGGGTCCCCTAAAATTGAAATAGGGTCCCCTGAGTGAGTCTTTAATCTTATCAAACACATTAATAACTTGTTTCTCTTCAAATAGTTATAGAATACAACATTTGAAAGTCAACTAAGGGACTTTTACACTGTTGGAATTCACTTTCATGTCATTATCTGTTGGGACAGCTTGTGGGACCTAAACTTTTGGGACATTTAAAGACAATTTGAATATAAAGACAATTTAATATTACGTACACAGTACAAAAACAGAAACGAAACATGCAACAATTTCAAAGATTGTACTGAGTTACAGTTCATATAAGGAAATCAGTCAACATCATCAGTCTTAGACTTACCACTCATGTATGTAGTAAATAAGTAGTGAAGCACATATTATTGAGTAGAACATCAACAGGACCTCAATGGAGAAGGTGAAAGCTTCAAGTTTGGCGTACTGTACACATCACTGACAATCTGAAATAGTCCACCCACACAGACAGTGTGGTGAAGAAAGCCCAAGAGTGCCTCTTCAACCTCAGGAGGCTGAAGAAATTCAGCTTGGCCCCTAAGATCGTCACAAACATTTACAGATGCACCATTGAGAGCATCCTGTCGGACTGTATCACCGCCTGGTATGGCAATTGCACCGTCCGCAACTGCAGGGCTCTCCAGAGGGTGGTGCGGTCTGCCCAACGCATCACCAGGGGCACACTACCTGCCCTCCAGGACACCCACAGCACCTGATGTCACAGGAATGCAAAAAAATTATCAAGGACATCAACCACCCGAGCCATGGCCTCTTCACAATATTCCCATCCAGAAGGCAAGGTCAGTACAGGTGCATCAAAGCTGGGACAGAGAGACTGAAAAACAGCTTCTATCTCAAGGCCATCAGACTGTTAAATAGCCATCACTAGCCAGCTACCACCCGGTTACACAACCCTGCACCTTAAAGGCTGCTGCCCTATGTACATAGACTTGGAATCACGGGTCACTTTAATAATGGAACACTGGTCACGCTAATAATGTTTACATACTGTTTTACTCATTTCATATGTATATACTGTATTGTACTGTATTCTAGTCAATGCCACTCCGACATTGCTTGTCCTAATATTTATATATTTCTTAATTCCATTGTTTTACTTTGAGATTTGTGTGTATTGTTGTGAATTGTTAGATACTACTTCACTGTTGGAGCTAGGAACACAAACATTTCGCTACACCCGCAATAACATCTGCTAAATATGTTTATGTGACCAATAACATTTGATTTGATTTGAATGGTAAGTTAGTTGTTTGTTTTTTCATGAGGTTGTGGCGATATACTGCCATCTGTTGGGGACTAGAAAGAATTGCATAATAGGACCTATTACAAATTGATGGTACTTGAAAATAAATATTAGTGCTTGAAAAAGTACTTGAAAGTCTGTCAATTTCACTTGCCACTGTCTGTCCATATCTTGGTGTGTGTGTGTTGTAACTTTAATGGGTTACAGAGTTAATGTTTACGGTTAATCCATTGAGCTGTATCTAAATATATTTTCTTTACAGTTATTTACATATGTAATTGTATTAGAATTTGTGTGTTGGAGATTGAGAGAACTACAAACATATTTTTGTTGTATTGGTTAGTATTGGATTACGCTTTTGACTGCAAGTTCCAGAATGCCTTGCGACAGGAAGTAGAGAGAGAGAGATCGCGCCAGTTCCAGTTATGTATAAGTGACAAGTGATTATCCTGACTTTTGCTAGCAACCTTCTTTATTGTTTTGTAGAATCTAAAGTTGTTAAATGTAACGTGAACAAGTAGTATTACTAAAAGAAGCTTTCATTTCACATCGTCCCGAGTCGTCCCGATCGTCCCGACGTCCCGAGTCTTTACTTTGAAGATAGTTATTCTATAGTGTGTGTGTGCGCTTGTTTTCCTACATTATCAAGACCCCAATGTCCTAACATTTCACCTGAATGTTCTGAAAAGGTAGAAAAATATCAGGTCCAGAATTTGTACAAATATTATTTTAAGGGTAAGGGTTAGGTTTAGGGTTTTGGGGTTAGGTTTAGGGTTAGGGTTATGGTTATGGTTAGGTTTAGGGGTTTGGGGGTTAAGGTTAGGGATAGGTTAAGGGTTAGGGCTAGGGTTAGGGTTAGGTTAGGTTTAGGGTTAGGGAAAATAGGATATTTAATGGTCAAACATTTTTACAAAATTTCACGAAAACAAAGCTATGTGTGTGTGTTCTCAGGTCTGTGGTATTGCAAGACCTCTAGAGAGAAAAAGGATAGAGCTGAGTGCGAATGCACTGGTCTCTGAGGAACCTCTCTCACGTTCAATCTTTTTTTCAATTCCCAACTTCACTCAATACTAAAGGGCCAAAGAAAGTTATAATAGACTCTTTCAATGTGAGTGAAAAGAAACGATTTGGATTCAATTTGGGATGTCTGGTACGAGCACGGCTGGATCTAACATGACGTGGCTTTGGGTGAATAGAGTGGACGACTGACCATTCATACAGGAAGACCTAGGTCTGTATTTGGGATGTCTGATACGAGCACGGCTGGGTCTAACGTGACGTGGCTGTGGGTGAATAGATTGGATGACTGTCCATTCATACTGGAAGACTGTTCAGATTACCTCTTGACAAACTGTTTCCCAGTGAACTTTCGAACCTCTCCATACATCCCAGTAGCTCTTTAATAACTCTTCTCTCTAACCAACGATAGCCCATTCAATCCGGCCGGCGGGTGGTTTGAGTTAAAAAAAAATACAATTGAATGATATTTTTTCAATCGACATTGAAATGACTAAAACCTAATGGAAACTGTGCAGAAATGACAATGACCTACATTTATAGTCTCTTCACTCTGTCCAGCTTGCTAACAGTCATCGAAGCGAAAGCTAGACAGTCAGGGAGGATTCAAAATTCCAAAAGCGATGGATGAAGGAAATGTAATACATTTAAGTCCGGCTCTATGGACCTCCGTGAAGAATAAATGCGGCCTGCGGGGAAAATGAGTTTGACACCCCTGCCCTAACCTCCTCCCTCTGTCTTTATAGCCTCTCCCCTCTATACCAGCCTTCCGTCTGGTGGATCCCATCTGTGCCTCTGTATTTCTGAGGCTTTCTCTTTCTTCACCTCTCTGAAACATTCTCTCTGTATTTCTATGTCTACCACCCTGTCTCTATCTTCTTTACCTCTCTGTGTATCTCTATGTCTCTCTCTACCTCTGTGTATCTCTGTGGCCTTGTATGTCCTAATCTATAGCTCAGTGTATCTATTTGGCCCTGTCTGTCCATAATCTATACCTCTGTGTATCTCTATAGTCCTGTCTGTCCCTAATCTATACCTCTGTGTATCTCTATGGTCCTGACTGTCTGTAGTCTATACCTCTGTGTATCTCTATGGTCCTGTCTGTCTGTAGTCTATACCTCTGTGTATCTCTATGGTCCTGTCTGTCCCTAATCTACACCTCTGTGTATCTCTATGGTCCTGTCTGTCTGTAGTCTATACCTCTGTGTATCTCTATGGTCATGTCTGTCTGTAGTCTATACCTCTGTGTATCTCTATGGCCCTGTCTGCTCACTCTCTGCTCTGTCTGCTGGATGTCAGGAGAGGAGAGGTGATTACATCATGTAGGTGGTTGTGACAGCCAGAGGCAGCAGAGAGAAGACCTGTCCTAACTGCAGCTCTGACTCCATGATTAAGCTGTCAAACCCTCTCCTCTCCCTCCTTTCCTCTTCCTCATCTCCTATCCACTCCTCTTCCTCTCCCTCCTCTCCTCTTCCTCTCATCCTTTGGTCGGCCAGGAAACCAGTTTGCCTATGAATATTTAACATGGCAAGGTGAGAGTTGCAGAGGGAGGGAGGTCTGGAGGGAAGGAGGGAGGTCTGGAGAGAAGGAGGGGGGTCTAGAGGGAGGTAGGTCTGGAGGGAGGTCTGGAGGGAAGGACAGATGTCTGGAGGGAGTTCTGGAGGGAGGTCTGGAGGGAAGGACGAAGGTCTGGAGGGAGGGAGGTCTAGAGGGAGGTCTAGAGGGAGGTCTGGAGGGAAGGAATGAGGTCTGGAGGGAGGGAGGTCTAGAGGGAGGTCTAGAGGGAGGTCTGGAGGGAAGGAAGGAGGTCTGGAGGGAGGGAGGTCTGGAGGGAAGGAGGGATGTCTGGAGGGATGGAGGTTGGTCTAGAGGGCAGTACAATAGTCTGAATTCCTCGCTACCCTGTAGAAGAGAGCAGCCAATCCCCTGTCTATTAGACACAGTCAGATATCTGAGCATGGCAGGTTGGCAGCAGCTAGCTTACACCCGCTATCATACCAGGACATTATAGAGCATGGTAAAGCACACCTGTCAGAACAATCTCTGTCGCTACATGCTACAGGATGGCCATACTTGCTTTTTGATGAGTTTTAGGTCTGTTAAAGGTGGTATGTCAAACCCTTGTTGTTGTGTAGTTGTAGCGTAAGAACATCTTCAATGACTCACTTTCACACTCTGTCTCAGACCTGCAGTATAGGCCTATGTATAGCCATTCTGGATCCAAATATGAATATGCTATCCATAGACTGCATTTTACTGACACAGTATAAAGTTGTGAACATAAATACAGCCAACCTTTTAGATGTTAAATTCCCTAGATGGGGGATTTCGAGCGGTTCTGGACCGGTTCTGACTGACATTTTGGTGTACAAAGTGCTCTGTGAACGTCGTAGGGTCACGTGCCAGAAAGCCTCATCTCAGGTTTCAGTGTCAGGTTTCAGACCTAACATTTGCATAGGGAGTGATGTGTCACATTTTCTGGCCATCCAGACAAAGGAACGATTTCCTGTGCCTGTGAAACTCACAGCTTGCAATAGGGCATATGAACTGGGAGTCTAGCGGATGCAACAGTAGCAGTTTCATCTCGATGTGATATTCTCAGCCAGATTTAGAGCTTTCAACATGAAAAAATATGAAATAATTTCATAGAATTGATACAAGACCACTTTTCTTTTGTCACAGACGGATGCAATCACTTCATGCTTAAAGCAGAAGTTGTACCAAACCTGCACATATTTCAAAAGTGCCTCTACGCCATTTCGTGGACATTTAGGATAATTCTCTGTCATCAGTTATATGAAATAGGGCTAATATTGTACTGTCACTAAGTATGATCATATGTATTTTCGTTATAAAAAAGGGGAAATCTTAGAGTAAGTTGTTTATAATTTGATTGTTACCATATTTAGTAAGCATTTCAGTCATTTCAAACTCTATTTCCAAAGGGAGTACACCTCAGCAATTTATAACTATTTGAGCCATGAGCCATGAGCCATGAGGTCTAAGGAATTATCCGTAGAGCTCCGAGACAGGATTGTGTCGATGCACAGATTTGGGGAAGGGTAAAAAAAAATCTGCAGCATTGAAGGTCCCCAAGAACACAGTGGCCTCCATCATTCTTAAATGGATAAAGTTTGGAACCACCAATACTCTTCCTAGAGCTGGCCAAGACTCTCAGACCATGAGAAACAATATTCTCTGGTCTGATGAAACCAAGATTGAACTCTTTGGCCTGAATTCCAAGCATAATGTCTGGAGGAAACCTGGCACCATCCCTAAGGTGAAGCATGGTGGTGGCAGCATCATGCTGTGGGGATGCTTTTCAGCGCAGGGACTGGAAGTCTAGTCAGGATCAAGGGAAAGATTAACGGAGCAAAGTACAGAGAGATCCTTGATGAAAACCTGCTCCAGAGCGCTCAGGATCTCAGACTGGGGCGAAGGTTCACCTTCCAACAGGACAACGACCTTAAGCACACAGCCAAGACAACGTAGGAGTGGCTTCAGGACATGTCTCTGAATGTCATTGAGTGGCCCAGCCAGAGCCCGGAAATGAACATCTCTGGAGAGACCTGAAAATGGCTGTGCAGCGACGCTCCCCATCCAACCTCACAGCAGTTGAGAGGATCTGCAGAGAAGAGTGGGAGAAACTCCCCAAAATAAGGTGGGCCAAGCTTGGAGCATCATACACAAGAAGACTCAAGGCTGTAATCGCTGCCAAAGATGCTTCAACAAAGTACTGAGTAAAGGGTCTGAATACTTACGTAAATGTAATATTTCTGTTTTAAATTGTATATAAATTGACCAAAAATTCTAAAAACCAATTTTTGCTTTGTCATTATGGGGTATTGTGTGTAGATTGATGAGGGGGAAAAAACAATTTAATCCATTTTAGAATTAGGCTGTTACATAACAAAATGTGGAAAAAGTCAAGGGGTCTGAATTCTTACCGAATGCACTGAACATGTATTTTCAGTCAATAGAAAATCAAGTGCCATTTAAGATTCCTTCATTGAAGCTGTAATATCAAGTGGTTATATTATATTGTGGAATACAATCTTCAAAATGCAGCAACCTCAGCAGTGGTGCTTACTTGTAGAAAGAAGCCTACGACTGTGCAATGGCATAGCTTTGTTTCTTTAATTTGGCAGACAAGACAGTTAAGACACCTTTTCACAGTCAAGACATCTATTTTAAACAAAAAAAATTAAATAATAGAACAGAATAAAATAGAACAGAATATTTTTCCAAATGTGCACTAATTTGTTTGTGAGCATTTCTCCTTTGCCAAGACAATCAATCCACCTGACAGGTGCGGCATATCAAGAAGCTGATTAAACAGTAAGATCATTACACAGGTGCACCTTGTGCTGGAGACAATAAAAGGCCACTCTAAAATGTGCAGTTTTGTCACACAACACAATGCCACAGAGCGTGCAATTGGCATGCTTACTGCAGGAATGTACACCAGAGCTGTTGCCTGAGAATTTAATGTTAATTTCTCTACCTTAAGCCGCCTCCAAAGTCATTTTAAAGAATTGTGATGTACGTCCAACCTTCCTCACAACCGCAGACCACGTGTAACGACGCCAAACCCAGGCCCTCCACATCCGGCTTCTTCACTTGCTGTATCATCTGAGGGGGGTTGATGACTGCACCCTTGCCCAGTCATGTGACATCCATAGATTGGGGCCTAAAGAATTGGTTTGAATTGACTGATTTCCTTATATGAACTGTAACTCAGTAAAATCTTTTAAATTGTTGCATGTTAAGATAATAATTTTGTTCAGTGTAGTTTATTCTGTCGGTTATTTGGAATTTTCTAAACAGATTAACAATTCCACATTGAACACTGCATGGTGATTAATTATGGACACGACATCTGTTTGGTGAGTAGCCATATGCTTAATTATTCTGATGAAAATACGTCTTTATCAAACTAATGTTTTTGTATATTTTCAGTGGAATCTGTCTATGTTTAGCGGGGTTTAGCCTAACCAATTATAAATGGCACTAGCAGTTAGCAAAGTAGCATGAGCGGAAAATAGACGGGACGCAATTATTCCAAAACTGCAGCTCGTTGTTGGAACACATATTTCCCTACTTCAATCAACCAGTCCTGTTTGAATTTGTGGTAAAACTGTTGTCATTTGGCAAGGAAGGTAGCTCGTGTATCCCATCAGTTTGATACGTTTTTATAGGCATTTATTTATGTATGCCTAACGGGATCTTGGTTGCGCACTCAGCACGCGTGTGTAACACGCAATTGAGTGAATGAGACGTGGTGGGCGAAAGGAATTCATGGAGAAGAACTATGTGACGCTTGGCTTGGTTTATGTTTTGTTGTGCCCCGCACAAATGGAACACTAGAGTCAAAGCAAATGAATGTTCGGCAGACATAAAGCACATTCCACCAAATACCTTTACAGTATTTGAAAAAAATATATATCACTGGTTAAAGATGGAGCTTTGACATCCGTTTGAGTACTCCATTACTCATGCCCATCCCTAATATGGGCTCAGCTGATTCCCTGCTACTGCTGGGTGGATTGTTTTGTAGCCTTTTCTATTCCAGACCTGAGTGTAAAGGGGCTTTACTCTCGTTGGGGTGCAGGCAGCATAGAAACCTGATTTAGCTGTCAGTAGAAGCACACTGTTATGTTGCTTATATAGCACCCAGCTTGGCAACATAAGCATGTGTAGCACGTAGAAAATCAGACCAAAACTGTGGTTAATTCACTGCTACGGGCGTGTTTGGCGTGATTATCAAGGCTACCTGGGAATATATTTTTTAATTTGGCCTAGGCTCAGTGTGAGACAGCTTCTCTCAATTAATAATTAAATGTATCTCAGCAGTCCCCCATCACTGGAATACACTGGCTAATGAACAGGCGTCATCCAGGCTTCACAGACACACACACATTCACACGCACACACACACACACACGCATATACACACACACACTTATAGACACACACACACACACACACACACACACACACACACACACACACACACACACACACACACACACACACACACACACACACACACACACACACTGGGTGACTGCATAACTATATTTACATTCTGTAGCAGAGAGACAGCCTTGTTAGTGGACATCCCACTACAGTTATTACTGGCACTTTGATTATTAGTGGCTTATTCTGCTTCAAATTTACAGAGAATCAAGGTTTTTGAATTATCCCACAGGAAAAGGATATGTAGAAGATGAATGTATTTGTTCAATGAGCTTACAGAGTCTGGAAATAGACATTACCAGCAAAACACAAGAGGGAGGGGAGGGGAGGGGAGGGGAGGGGGAAAGAAGGGAGGGGGATGGGATGGGAGGTGAGGGGAAGGGAGGGGAGGAGAATGGGAGAGGGTAAACTAAGAGGATTGGGTGAACATATAGGACAGGAGGAGAGAGAAGAGGAGACGTTGGAAAAGAGAGGTGAGAAGAGGGTATGGTATGTCTGATATGTTGTCTGCCTGCTCCACAATAAGCCCCTCTCAGCCCCGACAGACAGACAGACAGACACAATGCTGAAACATGCATGAGTCATTTCCCTGGAGTGGAGCTAGAGACACAGGCTCTGTTTATTTATTAAATTACATAAAGCAGCTTTAAGGGATTAAAAAGCTTCATGTTTTCCTTTGTTTCTGCTAAACACCTTTCTAATACGGCTTTAACCGGCCAGGTGGATCTCAAAGAAGGATGGTTGACTCTCATAAAGAGAAGCACTAATCCCATTTACAACTCTTGTTAGACGGGCTCTACTGTAGCAGGGAGATAGGGAGACTTGCCTGGGGGGGAGAAAGACAAGGTTATGTAACTGAGTTTACACAACACTGCCTGGTGGTCTGTGCCCCATAAGACTGTGATAGCCCACTGAGCTAAAGCCTATAGGCATTACCACGGGAACTAACATTCACACTTGACTTTTTCCTACTAGCACTGACTTTGCTGATAGCTACTTTAGTGAACAAAAATGTACTTAATATGACTGAGATATTTGGATGTCTCACCAAGAATGCATTAACTGTAAATCGCTCTGGATAAGAGCGACTAAATTACTAAAATGTAAATGTCTAACATAAGTCTTTCAGTCTCAGGCAAGGCTACTCATCACATGAGCATGGTTCCCTGAACCACCTTGGTAGCACTGTACAGTGAAGAAACGCCATCATTCCCTGGTTCCCTATGGAGACGTCGGCCTGCCTGTTATTGAGGGGAAGTTATTGTTAGGGTTGAATATTTTCCCAGTATTTTACAAATGTTCCATCCCGAGAATAAATCTCCCTTTTCTCCCGGTTAACCTGGTGTTTCCTGCCAAAACCGGAAGTGTCATTCAAAAGCATAATAAAGCATATAAATATGTCTGGATTTTATTAGGGCTTTGATCAGTATGAAAATTCAAATCTGATGCTACCTGAGCCTGATGAACTATATGTTAAAGACATTTTATGATCCCAAACCCCAAAACGTTTTTTCTTAAATGGATGGTCGGGGAGCCGGAACATTATTTGTAGACTGCAAATTGACTGCACCAAGCAGATATAATATTTGACTAAAACATAATCCTTTCTCAAACCTTGCTCACTAGGTAGCCTAGTGGTTAAGAGTGTTGGGCCAGTAACCGAAAGGCTGCTGTTTTTTTATGAAAAAGGTGAAAAATCTGCTGATGTGCCCTTGAGCAAGGCACTTAACCCTAGTTGCTCTGGATAAGAGCATCTGCTAAATGACAAAAATGTAAATGTATTTGTGTATGATCTCATGTCTCACTATTTTACAAGGGAATACTTGGGAACAGATTTCCAAAATTAAAATTAAATAAAAAATCACTTAGAGGTGATTTCCTGGTGTTTTGACAGTCTATTATGTCCCCTATTATGTTGTTGTAATTAGTAGGCAGATGCATATATAGGCTACCTTTCATAATATTTCCCCTAATGTTGTGCGACATGCGTATTAACCTACTTCCTCTTTCTCTCTATTGTTGCTTCATTCCTTTCAACAGTTAAATGAAATAAGTTTTGTTGTCCTTTTCTTCATCATTGTAATGACATGCTTGAGTTCTGTTGGCTGTGAGTTCTATTGGCTGCTGTATTTAACATTAAGCAAACAAGAGCTTGCATCCCTCTTCAAATAGTCTATTAGTATAAGAAATGCTTTAAAAAATGTCCAGAAAGCTATTCTAGTCTAGCTTTTCCTGGGACAGCAAGAGCTAAGGGGCGTTTTTTTAAGAAGAGAGGCCATCGCACAGCGGCTATAAGTTAGAAGCTTATGCATAACCCATCATTCATTAGCTAAATATAACACTTACTGCATTGAATTTATTACCTACACGAGGTAGGCTAGGGAATCTAACGTTACACTAAACAAAAATATAAACGCAACATGCAACAATTACAAAGAAGTTACAGTTCATATAAGGAAATCAGTCAATTGAAATAAATTCATTACGCCCTAACCTATGGATGTAACATAACTGGGAATAGAGATATGCATCTGTTGGTCACAGATGCCTTAAAAAAAGGCGTTGATCAGAAAACCAGTCAGTATCTGGTGTGACCACCATTTGCTTCATGCAGCCGACACATCTCCTTCACATAGAGTTGGTCAAATCAAATTGTATTTGTCACATACACATGGTTAGCAGATGTTAATGCGAGTGTAGCGAAATGCTTGTGCTTCTAGTTCCGACCATGCAGTAGTGTCTAACAAGTAATCTAACAATTTCACAACAACTACGTACCTTATACACACAAGTGTAAAGGAAATAATACGAGTATGTACATATAAATATATGGATGAGCGATGACCGACCGGCATAGGCAAGATGCAGTAGATGGTATAGAGTACAGTATATACATATGAGATGAGTAATGTAGGATATGTAAACATTATATAAAGTGGCATCGTTTAAAGTGGCTAGTGATACATTTATTACATCCAATTTTTTATTATTAAAGTGGCTAGAGATTTGAGTCGATGGCCGAACGGCATAGGCAAGATGCAGTAGATGGTATAGAGTACAGTATATACATATAAGATGAGTAATGTCAGATATGTAAACATTATATAAAGCATTGTTTAAAGTGGCTAGAGATTTGAGTCAGTATGTTGGCAGCAGCCACTCAATGTTAGTGATGGCTCTTTAACAGTCTGATGGCCTTGAGATAGAAGCTGTTTTTCAGTCTCTCTGTCCCAGCTTTGATGCACCTGTACTGACCTCGCCTTCTGGATGATAGCGGGGTGAACAGGCAGTGGCTCGGGTGGTTGTTGTCCTTGATTATCTTTTTGGCCTTCCTGTGACATCGGGTGGTGTCCTGGAGGGTAGGTAGTTTACCCCCGGTGATGCGTTGTGCAGAGCTCACTACCCTCTGGAGAGCCTTACGGTTGTGGGCGGAGCAGTTGCCGTACCAGGCGGTGATACAGCCCGACAGGATGCTCTCGATTGTGCATCTGTAGAAGTTTGTGAGTGTTTTTGGTGACAAGCCAAATTTCTTCAGCCTCCTGAGGTTGAAGAGGCGCTGTTGCACCTTCTTCACCACGCTGTCTGTGTGGGTGGACCATTTCAGTTTGTCCGTGATGTGTACGCCGAGGAACTTAAAACTTTCCACCTTCTCCACTACTGTCCCTTCGATGTGGATAGGGGGGTGATCCCTCTGCTGTTTCCTGAAGTCCACGATCATCTCCTTTGTTTTGTTGACGTTGAGTGAGAGGATATTTTCCTGACACCACACTCCGAGGGCCCTCACCTCCTCCCTGTAGGCCGTCTCGTCGTTGTTGGTAATCAAGCCTACCACTGTTGTGTCGTCTGCAAACTTGATGATTCAGTTGGCGTGCTTGGCCACGCAGTCATGGGTGAACAGGGAGTACAGGAGAGGTCTGAGAACACACCCTTGTGGGGCCCCAATGTTGAGGATCAGCGGGGTGGAGATGTTGTTTCCTACCCTCACCACCTGGGGCCGGCCCGTCAGGAAGTTCAGGACCCAGTTGCACAGGGCGGGGTCGAGACCTAGGCTGTTGATTGTGGCTTGTAGAAATTTGTCTCACTCCTTTTCATTGGCTGTGCGAAGTTGCTGGATATTAGCGGTGAACTGGAACACGCTGTCATACACGTCGATCCTGGGCATCCCAGACATGCCTCTCTGTGCATTCAAATTGCCATTGATAAAATGCAGTTGTGTTAGTTGTTCGTAGCTTATGCCTGCCCATACCATACCACTCTGCCACCATGGGGCACTCTGTTCATATCAGCAAACCGCTCGCCCACATGATGCCATACACGCTGTCTACCATCTGCCCGATACAAACCGGGATTCATCCGTGAAGAGCACACTTCTCCAGTATGCCAGTGGCCATCGAAGGTGAGCATTTTCCCACTGAAGTCGGTTACGATGCCGAACTGCAGTCAGGTAAAGACCCTGGTGAGGATGACGAGCATGCAGATGAGCTTCCCTGAGACGGTTTGATTGCTGACAGAAATTCTTTGGTTGTGCAAACCCAGAGTTTCATCAGCTGTTTGGGTGAATGGTCTCAGACGATCCCGCAGATGAAGAAGCCAAATGTGGAGGTACTGGTCTGGGGTGGTTACACGTGGTCTGCGGTTGTAAGGCCGGTTGGACGTACTTCCAAATTCTCTTAAACGACGTGGAATGGCTTATGTTAGAGAAATTAACATACAATTCTCTGGCAACAGCTCTGGTGGACATTCCTGCAGTCAGCATGCCAATTGCACGCTCCATGAAAACAGTGGCATTGTGTTGTGTGACAAAACTGTACATTTTAGAGTGGCCTTTTATTGTCCACAGCACAAGGTGAACCTGTATATAAATGTTATGTTATACAGTACCAGTCAAATGTTTGGACACACCTACTCATTCCAGGGTTTTTCTTTATTTGTTCTATTTTCTACATTGTAGAATAATAGTGAAGACATCAAAACTATGAAATAACACATATGGAATCATAAAGTAAGCAAAAAAGTGTTAAACAAATCAAAATATATTTTATATTAGAGATTCTTCAAATAGCCACCCTTTGCCTTGATGACAGCTTTGCACACTCTTGGCATTCTCTCAACCAGCTTCTTGAGGTAGTCACCTGGAATGCATTTGAATTAAAGGTAGTATACAGAAAACCAAGTCCATATTATGGCAAGAACATCTCAAATAAGCAAAGAGAAACGACAGTCCATCATTACTTTAAGACATGAAGGTCAGTCGATTTGGAACATTTCAAGAACTTTGAAAGTTTCTTCAAATGCAGTTGCAAAAACCATCCAGCGCTATGATGAAACTGGCTTTCATGAGGACCACCACAGGAAAGGACCCAAAGTTAGCTCTGCTGCAGTTGATAAGTTCATTAGAGTTAACAGCCTCAGAAATTCCAGCCCAAATAAATGCTTCACAGAGTTCAAGTAACAGACGCATCTCAACATCAAATGTTCAGAGACTTCGTGAATCAGGCCTTCATGGTCGAATTGCTGCAAAGAAACCACTACTAAAGGACACCAATAAGTAGAAGAGACTTGCTTCAGCCAAGAAACACGATTAGTGTACATTATACCTGTGGAAATCTGTCCTTTGGTCTGATGACTCCAAATTTGAGATTTGTGGTTGCAACCGCCGCGTAGGTTAACGGGACACTTAACCAGCATGGCTACCACAGCATTCTGCAGCGATACGCCATCCTATCTGGTTTGGGCTTTGTAGGACTATCATTTGTTTTTCAACAGGACAATGACCCAACACACCTACAGGCTGTGTAAGGGCTATTTGACCAAGAAGGAGAGTGATGGAGTGCTGCATTAGATGACCTGGCCTCCACAATGACCCGACCTCAACCCAATTGAGATGGTTTGGGATGAGTTGGACTGCGGAGTGAAGGAAAAGCTGCCAAGAAGTGCTCAGCATATGTGGGAACTCCTTCAAGACTGTTAGAAAAGCATTCCAGGTGAAGCTGGATGAGAGAATGCCAAAAGTGTGCAAAGCTGTCATCAAAGCAAAGGGTGGCTACTTTGAAGAATCTCAAATATAAAATATATTTGATTTGTTTAACTTTTTTGGTTACTACATGATTCCATGTGTATTATTTCATAGTTTATGTATTCTATTATTCTAAAATGTAGAAAATAGTCAAAATAAAGTTACAACTTTTGACTGGTAATATATGTTGAACAGGATTAGGCCTATCTATTTTGGATGCAATTTGAATTATATTTATGGAGAGATAGAAAGAATTTGAGAGAGTGCTCGCATGCACACTGATTTAAAGTAATGATATTTGAGTGATAGGCTGTTTTAAAACTCTGCAGCTGCAATTAAAAAAATGCATCTTTTACAATAAAAAAAATCAGGTGACCCCGAAAGCCAGATGGAGATGTATAAATTAGACACGCATTCAGTCCTTATATTATTGTAGGATAGGCTATGCTGCAGAAAATGTAGTCCTACCTTTCACAAGAAAATACTTTTCCATGATGAGATGATATATGCATTGTGAACTGCTTTCCATGCTGAGATGCGCTGTCCGTCCTCACCCTGAGCGTTGATGATTGATCATTCAGATAGCAGAGTAGGCCATGGCCCCGGAGAAGCCAGATTTAGACATTGCATATAATTTAACAGTTCCATTTAACGTCATGCTGTTCATGGGAATTATTTATTGTAATTTACGGTTTCTCACAGTTATTTATCACGGGAAAAGGGACTGGGTTTGGGCGGGTAACTCAGTTCCCGCTATTTTCCATTTTCTGCATGTTTTCAGTGGCCTTCCCTTTCATCAGCCAGCCAGACAGTGTTATTATGCTGTGTAGTGATGATGCGACATGATAATACCCAGCCGGGTTATTGTGTTATTGTGTTGCAACACAACACTGAGGCAGAGTAATCTGGATAAAGCCCTGTTCAAATCAGTGTGTGTCTGGACACACACACAATACAAAGCACAGTGTCCATTTGGTAACGTTTAGAGGATTTATCTGCATGTGGAGACAGTCAGCGTGCCCGTGGTGGGGAGAAGGTTAGTCTGCGAGAGGCATGATAGGCAAAAGAATCGTCACACACACACTACGCCTTTACAACTCCTCTCACTCCCGAGTCTTAATCTTCCATTACAATATTTAATCAGGGTAATTCATTACAATTACTTTACCGTGGGCTTATCTCCAAGCCCTCTTCTCCATGCCATTACCAGCTGAAGGAGAGAGAATGAGAGGGTATGGGTATTATTCTATGCCTTAGATAAACGTACTGAGGTAGTATATCTGAGTTGAATTGATGGCTGGTTTCGCTGCTGCCCCCTACGGAGATGGAAGATAAAATAGTAGGAATTATTTAGTGTGTTACTGGCTTCTTCTGACCTTTGCCTGTGAGTGTGTGTATGCGTGGTGGGTGTGTGTGTGGGGTGTGTGTGCGTGGTGTGTGTGTGCGGTGTGTGTGCACGGTGTGTGCGTGCGGTGTGTATGTGACCTCTGCCATAAGCAGCTCTAAGCTGAGCCAGGGGAAGACTTAATTGGCTCATTTCTTGTCAGGGACTCACCGGGCCAGCTCCTAATACACTCCCCTACTGTACCACCACACTGATGGCAAGCTCTGTGTGTGTGTGTGTGTGTGTGTGTGTGTGTGTGTGTGTGTGTGTCAGGCAGCGGGACAGGCTCTGACAGGGTTTTGGCAGTATCACTGTGGCGGTAGTGAGCGGAATATGTAGATTATATGAGGAATGGAGGGAGGAACGGAGAGATGCAAATGGAGGAGAGGAAAAAATGTAGTTTATTCAGGACGGGGGGCAGAGGAGGGTTCAGACGGAGAGAGGGTGTCACATTCCACTCTGAGTCAGGACAAGTGAAGGATGCCCTTCCTCCATATCCCCTACTCTTCCTCTTCCTCCTACATTTTCCCTTCTCCTTCCCCAGCTCCCCTCCTCCTCCCCCTCTGCCACCCCTCTCTCCCCCCCCATCATTGACGTCAGTACTGGAGAGGAGATGGGAAGGTAATCAGCACTGGGTGTTCAAGTTCTCGCCTGGGTGACAGAGCCCTCAGCCTAGCGGACACACACGCACTGGATATAGCATCCTGTTCTAAATGCATAGCCATCCAGGGTCGCAGGCAGAGATGGTGTGTGTGTGTGTGTGTGTGCGTCCTGCTGGAAAAGGCTAATAGGGTGGCTGGCTGCTGTTCCACTGTTAGTCTCCAGCTCTACACACAGCTCAACTCTGTGGAGACACTGCTAGCTGAGATAGGCCAAAGGGCCATGCTTCTGAAAGTATTTGAGTGAGTGTTGTTACTCACCCACACTGTACTGACAACAATAAAAAGCCATTTCAAAATTATGTTTTACTGCTGTAGTAAGTGCATGTAAGACAATCAAGAAAAATGGTGTATTACCTCATTGTAAAGATATTATTCTGATCTTTTCACTGAGCCCTTCATCTTACCATGTAAACCCATAACCTCTCCTATGAGTTGATTGTTATTCCTGTCCTCTCCATCTCTCTGCCTCCGCCTCTCCATTGTCCATCTCCACCTAACCAGCCTGACCTTCTGACATCTGTCTGATCATCAGCACCACAACGGTCGGCCAGGCGTCATCCATCTATCTCCACCATCCCATTAATCTCCATCCAGCCCAACAATCAATGACATACCATTAACATACTGTACTGAGGCTGAAGAGCACAGCGTCTCACAGACAGCATTTAAACATTGACATTATCATTATTTACATGCAGCTGTGTGGATGTACAGTAGCAGAGATTTGAAATGCTCCTCAGAAATGTCTCATGAATTGAATTGGAGCACATCTCAACTAGTTCCCTGCCTCTACGGCCACAGCGCATACTCTGTACCAGAGAAATGCTTGGGGGCATATGGAAAGCAGCTCTCCGCCCCAGAATTCAATGTGAATATGAGTTTTGCTCTGGTTGGGGCTGGGAATGGGTAGCTCCTGTTCTGTTCCTGCCACATGGTTAATGGGATGGCAGGAGGAGAAGATTGATAGAGCCTTCCCTCCCTCCCAGTTCTAATGCCCCCTGAACACGTCTCCTCTGAGCCCCTCTGACACCACCCTCGTTTTACCTCTGTTAGCCTCCCTCTACACCACACACACTGTGAACCTTCATTTCCCTCTCAATCTCTCTCTCTTTCCATCTCTATCTCTATCTCAATCACTCTCTCTCTCTCTCTCTCTCTCTCTCTCTCTCTCTCTCTCTCTCTCTCTCTCTCTCTCTCTCTCTCTCTCTCTCTCTCTCTCTCTCTCTCTCTCTCTCTCTCTCTCTCTCTCTCTCTCTCTCTCTCTCTCTCTCTCTCTCTCTCTCTTTCTCTCTCTCTCTCTGTCACTCTCCTCTCTCTCTCACTTTCGTCTGTGATGTAAAGGCAGTGTTTCTCTGCTGTGAGGATATAGAAGGAGATCACTGGGCTGGAGATGATCTCTTCACCTGAAACATTTATTCTGCTCTCCTAGAAGGAGACGAGGGAAAATTGGAGATTCTAGCTTGTTACTAAAGCATATATGTTGTCTTTTCATTTTTCCCATCTCTCTCTCTCTCTCTCTACTCTCTCTTCTTTAATTGATCTCAGTGGTCTGTAGGCAGGTCATTCTATTGTGTCCTGCTTAATGTCCAGTAAGGACAGTTTAACCAGGGCAGACTGCATGCAGATGGGCTCTGCTCTGTTCTGTTCTGCTGGGAACGTCAGAGCCAGGCTGTTGCTGAGAGAGAGACACACAGTCCTGTGGGACGGTACAGGATAGAAGGAGACACACATAGACAGACAGACACACACAGGGATGGCAGACAGAAACATACACACATTTAGACATGGCTGCTTCTCTCTCTGCCGCTCTCTCTCTCTCTTTTCTCTCATTCTCTCTGCCCTCCCTCTCTCTTTCTGTCTCCCTCTCTCTCCCTGTCCCTCTCTCCTCCCTCTGTCCTCTTTCTGACAACTGAGTGCAACAGACTGTGAAAACAGCAGCAGCAGTCTGTCTTTCTGTCGTTCTGTCTGTCTGTCTGTGTGATGCACCTCCATGCCCTGATGATGTCTCAACACCAGTGTTGTATATATTATGATGTCCCGGGGGTTTGTAGGTTCAGGAAATGACATATCTGATCAATATAAGATCAGTTGTATTGATATAGACACTCACCTGACAGGGTGACCTGATGTAATCTATATGCTTGGCGACATCGTACAGTAATAGCAGACAGGCCCTGACACTTCTCACTGTGTGTGTGTGTGTGTGTGTGTGTGTGTGTGTGTGTGTGTGTGTGTGTGTGTGTGTGTGTGTGTGTGTGTGTGTGTGTGTGTGTGTGTGTGTGTGTGTGTGTGTGTGTGTGTGTGTGTGTGTGTGTGTGTGTGTGTGTGTGTGTGTGTGTGTGTGGACAGCACCGCTCCATACAGCCGTCACTCTGATCCCACATCAGTCAGAGCTGACTGCGCCACACATTGACATTCCAGACTGCTGCTGCCTCTCTGCCGGTCCTCCCTCCTCTCCTCTTCAACTTCTTTCCCTCTTTTTCCCACGCATAGTTTGACTCAGCCTGGAAAAAAATAAAGGTCTCTCTTTGCTGTCTGCTCAGACAAGATCTTGTAAAGAGGAGAGAGAGAAGGGGACACCAACATTACCGTTCTGATGGGAAGAGAATTGTGTAGTTGATTTGTAATTTTTGCCAAAAAATCATTTAAAGAAATGTGAGAATGTGGCATTGACGTCATTCATTCTATTTCACTAGGTAGCTAATGTGCGTCGTCTGATGGTAGTGTGTTGGTCCAAACCAAAGAAGCACTATGAATTTCGAAGACAATTATGTTTGCCTTTGATTGTAAAGCTATCCATTTGGCTATTATGACAAAGTGTATTATCGTCTAGCTGGCCTGCAACATTGTAACGTCATTCACACGCTGCGTTTTGGCCGATGTCAAAGTCTAACAGTAATCACGTTCAAACAGGTGCTCATGTGGCCATCACCCTCCATGTAGATGTTGCAGACTGCATAACTTTTGCAGCACTTGCAGTCTGCAACAACTACTTGGAGGGTATGCAGGGTTGTATCACAGAGCACCCAGGATTTGTGGCCAACTGCCTGAACCGCTGTGTGCTGTAAACCAGTTTTTATGAGTTGGTGCACTGATGGGCCATGAGACGATGAAGAAACTCTAAACGATTAAGCGTTTAGCAATTAGTAAACACGCATTTATTTCCCCTAGCTTGATGCTACAGTTGCAATATAATGTCCTTTCTGGGACCGATGAGTATATTCTGTTTCAGCACCTTTAGATATCTTGCGTACAGGTGGTTTGTGTACTCCGTTTGGCGCAGGAAAGGGTGAGGAAACCGAAGAGTCATACCAGCATGCATTTTGCTGGCAATCAGGGGTA
This sequence comes from Brachymystax lenok tsinlingensis, assembly GCA_030435695.1. Lineage (NCBI taxonomy): Eukaryota > Metazoa > Chordata > Actinopteri > Salmoniformes > Salmonidae > Brachymystax > Brachymystax lenok. The sequence goes on from CM059781.1 coordinate 20,046,914, forward strand.
TCTTTCTTTCGGAAACCGGGGTGTATATACAGGATATGTTTATAGTGAATATTGAATACCAGTACATATAATGTTGTGATTTCCCTTTTCTGGCAGGGAGACATGGTGTATACCAATCATCATGCCACAGGGATCACACAGGCACACTCAAACACAACTCACCTTCAACCCAGAGTGGGGGGAACTATGGACATGAATACATCAATAACACTGTAATCTATTGTTCAACCAACTACAACTGCAGATTTTAAATACAATGACAGGTTAATGAATAACACATTGTAAATGGAACATTTTCTGATTAGACTACGTTCTGTTAAATATCCTGCAGGTAATAAGAAGTCAAACTTGTAGACACAGGGTTAACAGTTCAACATTTAAACAGTTATGATCTCACCACTGTGTGTGCGTGCGTGTGTGTCAATGTACTTCAACAGATTTTTTTGTTGTTGTGATAACGAAGGTACTCAAGTTCATTTGACAAACTCCTGAGTGGAGAGAACAAGTATTTGCTAGTCAGAAAACAAGACTAGTAGTTGTTTAAACTTACCAAAGTTTGTTACCAGGCTGCCTTAAAATGTTAAGTTATGTCAACCTCCGAATTCAGTTGAAACATTACACATTTCAGAACTGACTAAAAGCCAATTTATGCTTGATCCGAAAATGTGGTTGGAGGCTTCGTATGGAGGGTGAGATGCAATTGCGGAGCCTCCAGAGGCATGCAGAGGCCAAATAAACCTCCGTACCGCATCGCTGTGTGTCTCTCAAATGTTGTAACAATGTGGAGGGCTCCATGTATCTCCGCATTGACATGACATGATTGGTTGATGGTAGGTGGGGGCGGGAGGTCCTGTATAAACACAACCTGACTTTCTTCACAACAGCTCTGCTCCGCGAAGCGTCAAAAATATTTTTGCTCTGACTTCTGTGGAGGCTGCATCGCAGTAAATGCTGTATGGCCACTGCAGACCTCGGATTAGGCTCACATCTGTCTCTTGCGTGAGGTTTTTCACCAGTTTCAAAACTGGAATTGTACTCAGTAATATCAACCAACCAACAGACCACTATAACTACAACAGCATTCTCAGTAACGATTACAGAAACTGTTTTAATTTTTACTTTTTATATGTAGTTGTTTATCTACCATTGTTGAATGCAACTGAAGCTGCTCTGAATAAAAGCATTTGATAAAATGACCAAAATGTACATGTAAAAATGTACAATTGCAAAGCCTGCTAGGTAGTATTCTAATGAGCTCCGCCCCCCCAAAATAATTTGAAGTCATCTGAATTTGACATTTTCAGTCAGTACTACTGTTATGTTGCTTCATAGAAAAAGTGTTGGCTTGTGGGCACAAAGATCGTCACACTATGACTCGAGCTGATGTCAGGAACGGTGACGTGACGATGATGTCCAGCTTTTTGTGTGCTTTTGACCCTGTAAAATTGTTATTGTTGATATTTACATGCAAGTATTTCTATTGATGTGTGATGACAAGTGTCTGGAAATTAATCATATGAAAAAGGCTACAACGGTGGCCTCTATTATGGTGAAGTTTCAGTCTGTTACTTGCCTTTTATCAACCATTCCCTGTCTTCCAATGGAGGATGCTCACGTTTGGGGAATAGCTGGGAGTGTTCAGATTGGAGACCAATGATGTGCCTTGTGATGGATTTCCACGTGGCCTTCAGTAGATCTCCATCACTTCTGCTGGTGGCGGCACAGTAGTATATGTGATTCACCACACTAGGCGCTCAGGCCTGCAGATTACTGCAGTCTCTCCTCTTTGCCTTGGCCTCAAGCTTTTTCTTCATTTCTATTTTAAAACAATAAAATAATTCTATATTCAAATCTTTATTACTGACCATCTTTGATATACATAGATTGTAAATACATACCACACACATCATAAGAAGTCACGATGACCCAAGGAGCCACTGAAGGAACATACAAAGTGCATAACTGTCTATGCCTACATAGAGTTGAAAAAACAACCATGTGTGAACAGTATGCAATATAACAGGAGTCAATCCTGTGTTTAACTGTGGGCTGCTCTTCACAGAGGTACTTCTTCACCGGTGATCAGTGACGAGACCCCCCACCTGCAAATCAGACGCTTTCAGGGTATCAAAGCAACGCTTCCACCCCTTAAGTTCTATAGCTTAAGGGGTTGAAATGTCTTTGCTCTGAAACAGAAGATAGTTGGAAATAGGCACTGCACAATACAGACAGATTCATTATCAGTGACTGAAAAGAGGATGCTTTTCAATTCTAAAATGTAGTTTCCTTCCCCAACTTCACCTCGGAAATCTTCAGGCTTTCCATCTCCATGGAATTATATTTTGCATTATGACCAATGGCAGAAGGGCGGAAAATTATTTAAGTATGCATTCGATCAACATTCCATTTTCCAGAAAATAGACTGCATAATGTCTGAGACAGCTCCTTGTAGTGTGTGAGGTTACTGAATGAAAATAAAAATACATTTGCTACAAGCCCTCCTGTATTTCCTACGTATCTGGGGAGCACATCGTCTGTCGCCACCCAGACAGATCATTCCCTTGATGTTACTGAGAAGATGAGCTTGCTTCCTGCACCACACTCTCCTTACTGCCGGAACAATATAGGAGGATTGCAGCAGGTTGTAGGTCTGAGTGGCGATGGTAGGAATTCCAATGATCTCAAACATATTCAGGACCTGCGTTGCACCTCCACTGACCAAGATGGCACTTGCGATCATGAGGTTTCCTAATGGCATGATGTCATGGGTTGACTGGCTTTCCCAGGTACTGCTGTGACCTTCGGGACACAGTTGGTCTAAAACTATGAAGGTGCCGATGCACCGGCGCATGATGAAGCGACATGGCTGGGCACAGCAAACCATGCATGTCAGAAGAAGGAGACACAGGCTGCTCTCAAAGACCAGGAATGCACACAACGGTATGTCTGAAAAGTTTGGGATGATAGACAGACTGCAAGCTTGCAAATGTGTATTCTAAATGTCCTGGACTGTTTTGTTCTCACACCATCTAAGGTCTGCACCACAGAGTTTTGCCACGAGACATGATAGCTAGTCTAGCAGAGACTGCCGTTGTCTCACTATGCTAGCTAGCTAGCCAACTCAACTGTCAAACAGTGAAAATTGTCTAGTTTACCCATTTCATCGTAGCAACAAGATGTCTCTAATATAGCTATCGGGCAGTAATTGGTGTAGCTAATGACACTAGACATAATCAAATGTATGTCTCATTAATTGGCAGACTAGCTAGCAGTGTTGTGTTCGAGACCACCTAAAGCAAGACCGATTCAAGACCTAGACCTGTGCAAATAGAGTCAGAGTCAAGACCAAGACAGGAATTGTGTCAAATCGCCACCATAATATGAGTTCAAAATGTCCTGTATTTCTGTGTTCATATTTCAGAACAACATATGGATTCTTTACACATTCAGAAGGGTGAAAAGAATCCATGCTGAGGGCAAATAGAGAGACACTACAAATGATCACTAACCTAACCACTAACAGGTCATCCCCCAGTTTCCACTTAATAATAGTGAAATGTGACAAAGTTGGAGGATATTTTTCAACAAAAGTAAAGGACAGTATGTTACGGTTAAAGTAGGAAGCCCAGGTTTAAATAGGCGATAAGATATGAATGTGTCATGAAAACAACATTGATTCAACCGGTGTGTGCCCAGTGGGGTTTTATGCACTGACTGAATGGGAATTGATAATTCTGAGTTTTTTTACTCTGCTGGTCTCGGAAAGAAATTACGAGTCTTCATTGTACGAGACTGAGTCAAGACCGAGTGAAAAGGTATCCGACACCAAGACACTCAATATGTGGTCTTGAGACTGGTCTTGAGTACTACAACACTGCTAGCTAGCTTTGTAACAGTTAGTAAACGTTAACTAATTTACCTCCAATCTCTCTCTTTTCACGACAGCCCCGGATTATCTGGTCATCTCTGTTGTGTTTTTAAAAACAAAAACAGCAGGGACCGCATCACGTTTAAGGCGATTTTGTCCTGGAATGAACTGTAATTTCCCCAGGTGGTCGGGGTTGTGCATGAAGTCCGTTTTGAGGAAGCGGTCACTGCATAAGGCGGAGCCTTTTGTTGGTGTGAACTTCTCTCGCCTTACTGCCTCCGTCCAAAACTTTCTTCTATTTTCCTCTTTTGGCAAGAAATACAAACCTTTCCCCTGCCTGTTTGAGCAGCCGATTGTGCCGCAACTTGTAGGCATTTATATCCAGACATAGCTAGCTAGATCAGTAATGATCACTCAATGTCTCTCTCACTCTCTGGCTATCTACATTTTGGGTAGGGAGTCAACTGCCAAAGTTAAGAACGTTACACTATCCCTTGAGGATTCCAAATTATACTCATTATATGAGTGTAATGATTGTACTTATATAACAAAAATATGAACACAACATGCAACAATTTCAAAGACTTTACTTTGCTAACTCCAAGTGCAATTTATAATTGGTTAGCCTAGGCTACTGAAAATATGCAAAAACATTAGTTTGATAAAGAATAATTAAGCATATGCCTACTCAAACAGATGTTGTGTCCATAATTCATCACCATGCAGTGTTCAATGGGGAATTGTTAATCTATTTAGAAAATTCCAAAGAACCGGCAGAATAAACTATACTTAACAAAATTATAAACTTAACATGCAACAATTTTATGTTTTTTAGTTACAGTTCATAAGGAAATCAGTCAATTTAAATTAATATATTAGGCCCTAATCTATGGACTTCACATGAATGGGCAGAGGAGCAGCCATGGGTGGGCCTGTGAGGGCATAGGCCAACCCACTGGGAAGCCAGGCACAGCCAATCAGAATATTTTTTTTCCCAACAAAAGGGCTTTACTACAGACATAAATAGTCCTCAGTTTCATCAGCTGTCCTTGTGGCTGGTTTTAGATGTTCCCGCAGGTAAAGAAGCCAGATTTGGAGGTCCTGGACTGGCATGGTTACACGTGGTCTGCTGTTGTGAGGCCGGTTGGACGTCATGCCAAATTCTCTAAAACAATGTTGGAGGTGCCTTACGGTAGAGAAGTTAACATTAAATTCTCTGGCAACAGCTCTGTTGGACATTTCTGCAGTCAGCATGCCAATGGCACGCTCCCTCAAAACTTGAGACATTTGTTGCATTGTGTTGTGTGACAATTTATTTCCTTCACACGGTAATTTGGGGAACCAAAGCAAAGAAAGTAAAAGTTAAAGAGCCCCCTATCCTACTTTAAAACCTCTCAGGGATTGCTGGGGCGCTAGCGCCCCAATCCCGACACTACCAGGTGAAATGCAAGGCGCCAAATTCAAAATCCAAAAGTTGAATTATTAAACATCCACCAATATACAAGTGTTCCATACTCATCAAAAGCTCTGTTTCTTGGCAATATCACAGCGTTGTCAGATTTCAAAAAGGCTTTACGGTAAAGCAGCACATTTGATTGTTTGAGGGTAGCACCTTACATATTTTTCCCATAGCCATGAATCCATTAGCCATCATGGCACACACATAACACATTTCACAGCGAAAACAAATCAATTACCTGTTGAAGAACTTCTGCTGAGGTCATCCTAAGTGTCCAACGAAGACAATCCATGGTTCTTTTGTTAGAAAAAGTAATGTATTTTATCCATAAATCTCCATTTGGTTCACGTTATAATCAGAAACGACAGCCTCCACTCCTCCATTGAAACGTGACGAGAACTCGTTCAACTTATACCTATAAACTTGTCCAAGAACAATCAAACATAGTTTTAAATGTATCCTTAGGAACACTTTTACGTATATTTACTATTATAAATCAACCGGAATATAAACTGATCGATAAAGACGGTAAAAAAGACACTGCGCGCCTTGTCGGGAGCGCGCCGCTGGGTACTGTTGACATAAAAAGTACACTTCCTGGTTTGCTCTTCTTCTCTGGTCTAATTCATCCAAATTGAAAATTTACACTGTCTCGAGACTGTTGACATCTAAAGGAAGCGATGGGTACTGCATTCCTATGCCCTTATATGGTCATTTTCATGAGGGAGGGGTTCCAAATGAGCAATGTGTCAAAATCACTTTTTCCAGGACAGAAATTCCTCGGGGTTTCGCCTGCCATATGCGTTCTGTTTTACTCACGGACAAATGGTTAACACTTTTGGAAAATTCAGAGTGTTTCCTATCCAATGGTACTAAATATGTGCATATCCTATTTTCTGAGCCTGAATGGGAGGCATTTTACTTTGGGCACGCCAGGCTCTCCAAAACCATCACCTCTGCTGCCGCTCCCTAAAAAGTTAACTACCTACCCACCCACAACTTACCTAACCTTAGCGCGCCAGGTGGCGTGCTAACCAAAATACAGGGGATGGTCTGCCCAGGTCTACCTAGTGTGCATAGACAGAGTACACACTACGGGTAGATGTATGCCCGCAGGCCTCTTGCCTAAGCACTCCCAAGGTGCCTTCCACTTCCCCCCTGGGAACAAACAGAATAATTACTAACGTACGTAAACAATTTCAATAAATCAATAACACTAAGTCCTACGGCATACACGTACCTCTGCAGGACCGGCTACAAAATACTTTACAACAAATTATATCTCTGAGCAACAACCAACACAGGACATACCAAGAAGCTCTCTCCTCTAACAAAGGAACACTGGCTTTTATCCAGCTGTAGAAGGAGTCGGTAATTGAAAATAGCGTATCCCCTGACGAGAGGGGATACAGCTATCTGCAATTGGGCTGACCAACCAGCTGCTTGGAATCCAGGAAGCCATTTCCTGAAATACACACATACCAACAAATACAAACCCAAAACAACACAGAAACTGGGGAACGTAACATGCACATTTTAGAGTGGCCTTTTATTGTCCCCAGCACAAGGTGCACCTGTGTAATGATCATGCTGTTTATTCAGCTTCTTGATATACCACACTTGTCAGGTGGATGGATTATCTTGGCAAAGGAGAAATGCTCACTAACAGAGATGTAAACTAATTTGTGCCCAAAATTTGAGAGAAATATGCTTTTTGTAGTATGGAACATTTCTGGGACCTTTTATTTCAGCTATTGAAACATGGGAACAACACTTTACATGTTGCGTTTATTTTTTTATATATCATTTAATGAAGATATATTCTTCCACATGCCACAATATTTGTTGTTTTTAATAAACCTATGCCTGTCACCTTTTAGACCTTTGATACATTTGAGGTGTGCTTGATATAGCTTAATCTGTGTGTCAGGTTGGCAGATTTTGCACTTTTGAGACTATTCCATTGCTTCCGTTACGCTGGGGAAGCTAAATCAGATAAAGTATTTGAAAGAAAACAAATACTATTTGGACCTGAGTCTGTCAATGTCAGACAACTCTGACGAGTGGGGGGTTCTTTGGTTGATGATATATTTTCACTTATTAACAATTTGATCAAATGTCAAAGCGTAGACCATTTCTAAAGTAGCTGTCACTTGCTCTTCCTATCGCTCTCTTTCTCTCTCTCGTCTCAGTGTGAACTTTAGGGGGTGGTATTTGGGCTTGGCTGCTCTAACAATACCCTCACACAGTTACATTGTAGCTAATTTTGAGCAGATGAGTGTTGACCGTAGCGTGGGAGGAGAGTAGCATCTCTGTCTCTTTTCTATCCTACAATCCATGTTAGGATCAAATTGAGTGAGTGTATAAGCTTATTTGAGTTTGAACAACTTATTTGAAAAATTCCAATCAGACTTCCGCTCACTTCGCACCACGGAAACGGCTTTATTGAAAGCCAGTAATTACCGTTTTAGTGAATGCATTATTCTAGTTATTTTGGATCTCAGTGCCACGTTTGATACTACTGATCATAACATCCTTGTTGACCAGCTGGAGAGGTGGGTGAGAATCTCTGGCATTGCCCTTCACTGGTTCAGGTAATATCTATGTGGTAGTTCAGTATCGTCCCCAGCACCTATTCACTATGGTGTCCCTCGGGTCAATTCTGGGCCCCATCCTTTTTTCCCTCTACATTCTTCCCCTTGGTGACATCTTCCGCAATCATAACATTGAGTTTCACTGCTATGCGGATAACACACAGCTTTATTTACCAATCAGACCTAGTGACAAAGCTAGCGCAGCTACCCTTCACAAATGTCTTGCTGACAGTAAATGTTGGATGTCTGACAATTTTCTCCAGCTCAATGATAAGAAGTCAGAGGTTGTTTTATTTGTCCCCAGGGGTGAAAGTAGATTTAATTTCTTCCCGGTATGCGACCTCCCACAGATGTGCACCCCAAAAAATGATGTGCTCTGGACATTCTGCCGCCCTAGCCGAGACAAAAAATTATGTGCCCTGGACATTCTGCCGCCCTAGCCGAGACAAAAAATTATGTGCCCTGGACATTCTGCTGCCCTAGCCGAGACAAAAAATGATGTGCCCTGGACATTCTGCCGCCCTAGCCGAGACAAAAAATGATGTGCCCTGGACATTCTGCCGCCCTAGCCGAGACAAAAAAATGACCACCCCCCCTCATATCCCCACTAAACTATAATAGGCTAGTTAGTGTACAGCAGGGGTTGGCAATAGGTTTGGCCTCGGGGCATTTCTTTCTCAGCTAATACTCGGCAGAACAGAACATAATAGCGGCCCAATTGATAGGCAAATTTAACAAAAAAATGTACACATCTGGTTAGTAGGCTATATAATCAGTTCAATGTCAATAACATATCCAAATATTTTCGATCTGATTACACTGATAAAATCACCAATGTCTCTATTAAATTCGTTTTATTTTTCTTTGTGTATTGATTGGGGGAAAACAGCTTGCAATCAAGAGAAAATGTCCTCTGAATAAGTCTCAAAAGAAAGGTAGATAATGACAATAGACGTTTCAGGGAAGAATTGACATAGAAATATTTCCACAATGTCAAAGCAGAGTGTCTTGTTTGTAACGAAACAGTTATTTGAAAATAATGAAATATTAGACACACTTGTTAATCTAAGCATAGCACTTTCAAAAGTTACCTTTCCACCCAGACAGAGGCTCGACCGACGCAGAACAATTTAACTTCTTAGGGAGCGGCTCCCGAGGTGACGGTTTTGGAGAGTCTGGCGTGCCCAAAGTAAAATGCCTCCCACTCAGGCCCAGAAAATAGGATATGCACATAATTAGTACTATTGGATAGGAAACACTGAAGTTTCTAAAAGTGTTAACATAATGTCTGTGAGTGTAACAGAACAGATATAGCAGGCGAAAACAAGAGAAAAGTCTATCCGGAATTACTGTTTTTTGTCACATTGGCTCTGTTTGACAGTCTCCCTATTTATTGCAAAGGTAAGCAGCTCCGAGATTTCAGTACCTAGTACCTCCACTAGATGTCAACAGTCTTTATACAAAACCAGGAAACGTTAGCCCTCACCAGAACGGATAGGGCGAGAATATGATCAAGTGAGCTCAGATGTCAACAAGCTTTTGCAGGCACGCAACCGAGTACGCACTCCACAGTTTTTTCCTGTCTTATCGTTCAGGCTACAATCCGGTTGAAATATTATAGTAAATATACATAAAAGAATACCTAAGGAAACATTAAAAATGATGTTTGATTTGTTTGTAGAAATATGATACAGTGAGGGAAAAAAGTATTTGATCCCCTGCTGATTTTGTATGTTTGCCCACTGACAAAGAAATGATCATTCTATAATTTTAATTGTAGGTTTATTTGAACAGTGAGAGACAGAATAACAACAAAAAAATCAAGAAAAACACATGTGAAAAATGTTATAAATTGATTTGCATTTTAATGAGGGAAATAAGTATTTGACCCCCTCTCAATCAGAAAGATTTCTGGCTCCCAGGTATCTTTTATACAGGTAACGAGCTGAGATTAGGAGCACACTCTTAAAGGGAGTGCTCCTAATCTCAGTTTGTTACCTGTATAAAAGACACCTGTCCACAGAAGCAATCAATCAATCAGATTCCAAACTCTCCACCATGGCCAAGAAAAAGAGCTCTCCAAGGATGTCAGGGACAAGATTGTAGACCTACACAAGGCTGGAATGGGCTACAAGACCATCGCCAAGCAGCTTGGTGAGAAGGTGACAAACAGTTGGTGCGATTATTCGCAAATGGAAGAAACACAAAAAAACTGTCAAACTCCCTCGGCCTGGGGCTCCATGCAAGATCTCACCTCGTGGAGTTGCAATGATCATGAGAACGGTGAGGAATCAGCCCAGAACTACACGGGAGGATCTTGTCAATGATCTCAAGGCAGCTGGGACCATAGTCACCAAGAAAACAATTGGTAACACACTACGTCGTGAAGGTCTGAAATCCTGCAGCGCCCGCAAGGTCCCCCTGCTCAAGAAAGAACATATACATGCCCGTCTGAAGTTTTCCAATGAACATCTGAATGATTCAGAGGACAACTGGGTGAAAGTGTTGTGGTCAGATGAGACCAAAATGGAGCTCTTTGGCATCAACTCAACTCGCCGTGTTTGGAGGAGGAGGAATGCTGCCTATGACCCCAAGAACACCATCCGCACCGTCAAACATGGAAACATGCTTTGGGGGTGTTTTTCTGCTAAGGGGACAGGACAACTTCACCGCATCAAAGGGACGATGGACGGGGCCATGTACCGTCAAATCTTGGGTGAGAACCTCCTTCCCTCAGCCAGGGCATTGAAAATGGGTCGTGGATGGGTATTCCAGCATGACAATGACCCAAAACACACGGCCAAGGCAACAAAGGAGTGGCTCAAGAAGAACCACATTAAGGTCCTAGAGTGGCCTAGCCAGTCTCCAGACCTTAATCCCATAGAAAATCTGTGGAGGGAGCTGAAGGTTCGAGTTGCCAAACGTCAGCCTCAAAACCTTGCTGACTTGGAGAAGATCTGCAAAGAGGAGTGGGACAAAATCCCTCCTGAGATGTGTGCAAACCTGGTGGCCAACTACAAGAAACGTCTGACCTCTGTGATTGCCAACAATGGTTTTGCCACCAAGTACTAAGTCATGTTTTGCAGAGGGGTCAAATACTTATTTCCCTCATTAAGCTTCAACTGCTGGCTACTAGTTTGTTGCTTAATCCAACAACAGAAGTGCTTCCCTAAAAGCTGCCTGGGTTTAAACATCTTCTCTTTTCAGAAAGTGAAAAGCTGAATTAATAGGGGTCGCAAAGTCTCCTCCAATATTTAAAGCCGCAGCTCAGCTTCAGAATGTCATAGTGAGGAATCAATATATCCCCATATGCATCAGAGTCACATCTTTTGTGGGTATTTTATAACTTGTTTCTAGCATAAGCCATCAAGGAGTTAAGCATTGTAATAAAACGCTTGATATTATCTGGATCCGTTTTATTTATTTCAAAATATGAAGCTAACAATAGCTATCCTTTTTTCCCTTTTCTTTAACAAAGGGTATGGTATACCATCACTCAATTTGAGCCCTGGTTTTAACCAAACACTCCAAGCCCTTCCCAGTCACGGAGGTATTTAAGGAGTGCATGGTGACAGTATTGGAGAATTAGGCTATACCGACAAATCTATGAATAGCATAACTATGTCTGTCAAACCTACACAATCTCACACTCAATTCATGCAAATATGTAGAAAAAGTATTTCAGATTAGGTGCGTTTTTGTGTGACCTAATTAGTGTGAAAAGAAACATTTTTGCAAACTTCAGAACAATCTTTTGAAGGTTATAAGAGCAATGCTTGATGTGCAATGGTGTTCTACACTGCCTTATTTTGTGTCCCACATTTATTTGTATAAATAACAAACATGTTAACAACCCAATATTGTTAATCAACCAGGTTGTCACTGAAATAATTATATTATAATAGTAGCCTTACGTTGTTTTGTTTTTTATTAATGCCAATACTGTTTTCTATGCTTGTTTTGGGATACTGGTGCACTTGTAGTCAGAAAGGCCCTTTATTTGTGTAGGCAACAGTAGGCCTATACAATTTTCTTCATAATATGTTTCATATTTCGTGAAGCCTACATTACACAATTTTCTTCATAATGCATTTAATACAAGGCTCGACCTTTTCGTGTACTGTAAAAACTATTGGTCGTTAAATCCGGAGAAATAACGGACCATGTAAAAAACTGTTGGTCACTAAATCAGTCTAGAAGGACCATATAAAAACGGTTGGATGGTATGCCTCACTGTCAGAGCTATATACTTATAACTGATTGCCCATCACTGTACTCTTGATTGTCACCACCACACGCACACACAGACACACACACAATTTTGGTAATTGGAATGACGTGTAATCTTATTGTTGTGGTTATTTCGATGCACGCACAAAATTCAGATATTTGTGTTACTGTGGACAAAGAAAGTCCTCAGAAACATGCGTCTTCTCCCTTCGGATGACGATAACACTCTGGCCTAAGTGGGAGGGTGCCGTGTCCAGATGCGCATTTCAAAGCGGATTAGTGATAATGATGGTAGGCTGAGCAGCCAAACTAATGGGACTTAAAGGAAACTGAAGGAACTGTGAGGGGAAGTTAGGTAGACAGGGAGGAGCAGGACGGCCTTTTTTACATGTACAGTGCCTTCGGAAAGTATTCAGACCTCTTGACTTTTTCCACATTTTGTTACATTACAGCCTTATTCTAAAATGGATTAACTTCTTAGGGAGCGGCTCCCGAGGTGACGGTTTTGGAGAGTCTTGCGTGCCCAAAGTAAAATGCATGCCACTCAGGCCCAGAAAATAGGATATGCACATAATTAGTACTATTGGATAGGAAACACTCTGAAGTTTCTAAGAGTGTTAAAATAATGTATGTGAGTATAACAGAAGTGATATAGCAGGCGAAAACCCATACTGCTCGTTCTGTGTGTGATTTCCTGCAAGACAGGAATGTCAGTCTTCTGCCATGGCCAGCGAAGAGCCCAGATCTCAATCCCATTGAGCACGTCTGGGACATGTTGGATCGGAGGGTGAGGGCTAGTGCCATTGCCTTGGTGGAAGAGTCTGGTAACATCTCACAGCAAGAACTGGCAAATCTGGTGCAGTCCATGGGGAGGAGATGCACTGCAACTTAATGCAGCTGGTGGCCACACCAGATACTGACTGTTACTTTTGACCCCTCCCTTTGTTCAGGGACACATCATCCATTTCTGTTAGCCACATGTCTGTAAAACTTGTTCGTATGTCTTAGTTGTTGAATCTTGTTATGTCCATACAAATATTTACACATGTTAAGTTTGCTGAAAATACACACAGTTGACAGTCAGAGAACGTTTCTATTTTTGCTGAGTTTAGCATAGAAAACAGCATTGACATTAATAAAAAAAAAGTAACAAAACGTAAGGCTACTATTATATTATAAGTATTTCGGTGACAACCTGGTTGATTAACAATATTGGGTTGTTAACACGTTAGTTTTTGTATATAAAATTGTATATAAAAAATGTGTTTTTCTGATGAATGAAGTCGCAATTTTTTGTGTATCTTTTCCTACGAATTAAGTATATATATTTTGGGGTATTTTCACATGAAATAAGCCTCACAAAAACACACAAAAACGCACAAAATGCTTTTTTTACATGTTTGCACAAATTGAGTGTGAGATTGTGTTGAAACAGGTAGACCTTCCTCTTGTTTTTTTCATAAGACGAAAAAAAGCTTCCATAAAGTCAATTTAAAATGAACACAATTGTTGAAATTAATTACTTTCAGCACTATGTGCTGTCCACCTCTGATTATGCCGCAGCCACTCCACTTTTATAAAGAAGCTTTTGATTTCAATGTGTGATTTAAATTAGCTATAGTTTTTTATTCTCCTCACATTTTGTTACTTGTATTGTCAAAAGTGACCTAAATCAGAGCATACAGACAAACGCAGAGGCTGTATAAGGGGACGGAGTAAGATAAGTGGCCATCAGCCAATATGGCTTCTTTCTGAGAGATGGGAGGAATGATTGATGGGACCTGCATTGCTTTCTCTTTGGGGTTTTAGACTGGGTTCTGTATAAGCACTTTGTGACATCTGATAATGTAAAAAGGGCTTTATAAATACATTTGATTGATTTGATTGACCTGAGTCCCGCCCCTCTGGATCCTCATAGGTTGTGATGAGAGGCTCTTTAAATTCCATTCACTCACAGTTGGCCACTGGCTCGTATCGATCTGGCAGTTGGGGTTTCTGTTTGTGGGGGGTTGTGGGGATGAAGGTCCAGTATGTATTCCTTCTATTTGTTTTGATGTGTTGGATATCTCCCTACACAATCTGATTAATGGCAAGATCTTATACACTAAGGGTTTTAAAAAGGGGAATATTACATGGTGGACCTCAGTATTTATGCTTAAATGTCCATTTATGAACACACAGAAACAGCCTTTCCCTGCCGGAGCCTTGTGAAGAGAGCAGTGCCGCCAGCATACCAAACATCCTCCTCTGGGAGATCATCGACTGGACCCTGCTGTCTAAGACACACACACTCTCACTCACAGACACACATACATACTCACAAAAGCATGCACACACCTACACACAAAGCAAAGTTGGTATTTTTTATATTTTCTTGGCATTTGTCCTTTCTTCACATTGTCAAAGGTAACCTTAGGATCCCTAGTGTACAAAGACCTTTCATCCCCCCCCCACAGAGACGTCTGCCGCTGTCTGTCAGGCCCGGAATGGAACTGAAATCTCTCTCTCCCTGAGACAGAAACATGCATTAGCTAGCTACCTACATGGAGGGGAAATGAGGGAGGGAGGGAGAGAGCAGAGAGAGCGAGCAGAGAGAGGGAGCGGAGCAGATAATGAACAAGGTAATGTTCAGTGTTCTCGTTGATGATGTTTCTTCTCCCCTGGTTGTTCTGTTGTCGTTAATTAAGATGGGCACACTCAGGAGAGAAGGTATAAACACACCTGGTACAGTGAGGCTTTATTGACTCAGAGTCGGTGTTCAGTCTCAGCCAACAAAATAGTGTGTCAGACCCAGTATAGCTAATCTGTGCAATCTTGAGACCGCCTCTCTTGGTTCCTTGGACGACAGGAACAAATTTGCTCTCAATAAACACACACAGATATTTCTTGTAAATCAACATTGTGTTATCAGAAAGAGTTTGTTTAAGGAGAGGAAGGGTGGGGAAACATGGTGGAGACCGACCAGACAGATTTATATCACACTGTAGAAACAGCTCCTGCAAAAACACCTGGTACTTTGATCTGATATTCCTCTGAATGTGTCTCCTTGATGCATAAAGAACACATTGGTATTACAGTTACATACTTAGTACTGAGAAAACTGCTAGCAGTAATAGCAAACAGTGGGAACAATATAACCTTGTATTTTAATGTTACACTTGGAGAAATGAAATAGAACTGGAAAAGTACATTTCCTGAAGAAAATGTGGTGTGCATGCTAGCTTGTGAATTGACTGTTAGGATAGGATAGCCTGAACATGTGAAAGTTGGTTTGGTGTCTCTAGCTTGAATGGTTCAAAAGTTATTGTTGGTGAGTTATTTATGGAAATGTACAGTTGAAGTCGGAAGTTTACATACACTTGGGTTGTAGTCATTAAAACTAGTTTTTCAACAACTCCACAAAGTTCTTATTAACAAACTATAGTTTTGGCAAGTCGGTTAGGACATCTACTTTGTGCATGACACAAGTAATTTTTCCAACAATTGGTTACAGACAGACTATTTCACATATAACTCACTGTATCACAATTCCAGTGGGTCAAGTTTATGAAAATGATGCCATGGCTTTAGAAGCTCTGATAGACTAGTTGACATCATTTGAGTCAATTGGAGGTGTACCTGTGGATGTATTTCAAGGCCAACCTTCAAAATCAGTGCCTCTGCTTGACATCATGGGAAAATCAAAATAATTCAGCCAAGACCTCAAAACAATTGTAGACCTCCACAAGTCTGGTTCATCCTTGGGAGCAATTTCCAAACGCCTGAAGGTACCACGTTCATCTGTACAAACAATAGTACGCAAGTATAAACACCTTGGGACCATGCAGCCGCCATACCGCTCAGGAAGGAGACGCGTTCTGTCTTCTAGAGATGAACGTACTTTGGTGCGAAAAGTGAAAATCAATCCCAGAACAACAGCAAAGGGCCTTGTGAAGATGCTGGAGGAAACAGGTACAAAAGTATCTATATCCACAGTAAAACAAGTCCTATATCGACATAACCTGAAAGGCCGCTCAGCAAGGAAGAAGCCACTGCTCCAAAACCGCCATAAAAAAGCCAGACTATGGTTTGCAACTGCACATGGGGACAAAGATCGTACTTTTTGGAGAAATGTCCTCTGGTCTGATGAAACCAAAATAGAACTGTTTGGCCATAATGACCATTGTTATGTTCGGAGGAAAAAGGGGGAGGCTAGCAAGCCGAAGAACACCATCCCAACCGTGAAGCACGGGGGTGGCAGCATCATGTTGTGGGGGTGCTTTGCTGCAGGAGTGACTGGTGCACTTCACAAAATAGATGGCATCATGAGGATGGAAAATTATGTGGATATATTGAACATCTCAAGACATCAGTCAGGAAGTTAAAGCTTGGTCGCAAATGGGTCTTCCAAATGGACAATGACCCCAAGCATACTTCCAAAGTTGTGGCAAAATGGCTTAAGGACAACAAAGTCAAGGTATTGGAGTGGCCATCACAAAGCCCTGACCTCAATCCTATAGATAATTTGTTGGCAGAACTGAAAAAGTGTGTGCGAGCAAGGAGGCCTACAAACCTGACTCAGTTACACTAGCTCTGTCAGGAGGAATGGGCCAAAATTCACCCAACTTATTGTGGGAAGCTTGTGGAAGGCTACACGAAACGTTTGACCCAAGTTAAACAATTTAAAGGCAATGCTACCAAATACTAATTGAGTGTATGTAAACTTCTGACCCAATGGGAATGTGATGAAAGAAATAAAAGCTGAAATAATTCATTCTCTCTACTAATATTTTGACATTTCACATTCTTAAAATAAAGTGGTGATCCTAACATTCCCTAAGACAGGGAATGTTTACTTGGATTAAATGTCAGGAATTGTGAACAACTGAGTTTAAATGTATTTGGCTTAGGTGTACTTCCGACTTCAACTGTATGTACATTTGTATCATTATAGTGGGAAAAGTTTTAAGAATTTTAAGTTACGATAGCCTGCAGTTGGTTTGGTGTCTCTAGCTTGGACGGTTCAAGAGTTACTGTTGGTTGATTATTTTATGCTAATTTATGCACATTTATATAATTATAGTTGATAAAAGTGTTTAAGAATTTGAAGTTATGTTAGACTGGATATAAGAAAGTAGGTTTGGTGTCTCTGGCTTGAATTGTTAAAAAGTTAGTGTTGTTTGGTTATGTTATGCTAAGTTATGCACATTTGTGTAATTATAGTTGAAAAAGTTTTTAAGAATTTGAAGTTAGAATAACCTGAACATGTTAAAGTTAGTTTGGTGTTTCCATGTTGAACAGTTCAACAGTTACTGTTGGTGAGTTATTTAGTGCTAATTTATGCTAATTTATATAGTTGATCAAGTTCTTAAAGAAGTTAGGATAGCCTGAATCTTTTAAAATTGGGCTTATAGCTTAATTGGCCAAGGAGTAGCCCCATTTTAAACACGACCACTGTATTATTGTGGTTCTAATTCAAATCCATGTTAATTTATGCACATTTCAAATGGTTATAATTCAAAAATTATAAATATGATAAAAAATTTGAATGCAAGCTATCTATACTGAACAAATATATAAACGCAACATGCAACAATTTCAAAGAATTTACTGTATTACATTTCATATAAGGAAATCAGTCAATTCAAATAAATTCATTAGGCTCTAATCTATGGATTTCATGACTGGGAATACAGATGTGCATCTGTTGGTCACAGATACCTTAAAAAAAGGTAGGGGTGTGGATCAGAAAACCAGTCAGTATCTGGTGTGACCACCATTTGCCTCATGCAGCGCGACATATCTCTTTCGCATACAATTGATCAGGCTGTTGATTGTGGCCTATGGAATGTTTTCCCACTCCTCTTCAATGGCTGTGCGAAGTTGCTGGATATAGGCGGGAACTGGAACACGCTGTCGTACACATCGACCCAGAGCATCCCAAACATGCTCATAAGTGACATGTCTGGTGAGTATGCAGGCCATGGAAGAACTGGGACATTTTCAGCTTCCAGGAATTGTGTAGAGATCCTTGTGACATGGCGCCGTGCATTATAATTCTGAAACATGAGGTGATGGCGGTGGATGAATGGCACAACAATGGGCCTCAGGATCTCATCACGGTATCTCTGTGCATTCAAATTGCCATTGATGAAATGCAATTGTGTTCGTTGTCCGTAGTTTATGCCTGCCCATACCATAACCCCACTGCCATCATTGCGCACTTTGTTCAAAACGTTGACATCAGCAATCCGCTCGCCCACACGACGCCATACACGTGATCTGCGGTTGTGAGGTCAGTTGAACGTATTGCCAAATGTTGGAGGAAGCTTAGGGTAGAGAAATTAACATTAAATTCTATAGAAACAGCTCTGGTGGACATTCCTGCAGTCAGGATGCCAATTGCTCGTTCCCTCAAAACTCTGTGGCATTGTGTTGTGTGACAAGACTGCACATTTTAGAGTGGCCTTATATTGTCCCCAGCACAAAAAAAGTGCACCTGTGTAATGATCATGCTGTTTAATCAGTTTCTTGTCAGGTGGATGGATTATCTTTGCAAAGGAGAAATGCTCAGTAACCGGGATGTAAACAATTTTGTGAAAAACATTTCTGAGAAATAAGCTTTTTGTGCATATGTAACATTTCTGGGATCTTTTATTTCAGCTCATGAAACATGGGACCAACATTTTACATGTTGCGTTTATATATTTGTTCAGTGTAAGTTGGGTCAGTCTGAACATCTCAACATTAGTTTTCGCCAAACATGTCGATCTTAGTTCATCCCAGTGAGTGTTGATATTTCGACTGATTAGAAGCAGACAAGTTGCGTGTTAATGTAACAGCATGGTGAGGAAGATGAATGATCAGCCTCCAGGCCTGACCTGGCCAAAACAGAAAAACAGAGGGATGAGTAGAAATAAATAAGTAAAAAGGAAGGTTAGAGGGCTGCCTGGAGGTCTGTAGGGCTGGGCCTGAGGTAGAAACATGCCTCTTAAACCTGCCTGGGGTGAGGTTAATAACTGAGAGGGATATAGCGATAGAGAGTCAGTTCAGAGCCCAGTAGCTGTCATTTAAAGCAGAGATTACTCCACAGAGGTGTTGTTGTTTTGATAGAAATCAATCTATTACAGCAGAGCAGACGCAGTGCGTTACACACCCACACACACACACACACACCCACACAGACGTGCACACACACACCTCCCAGCCATTCTGAAGTTTGAGGCTCAACTTTCCATCAACTCCTTTCAGTCCTCTGCCAAACTGTGAAGTGCTGAGCCAACTCTCCTGTGACCAGGCTAAAGTCTCTCAGTCTCTCAGCTAACAACGTCTTTGGAGGATCAAAGAGACCTGAAAGTAGTGGCTATGTGGATTGAGGAGTGTGTGCGCGTGTGTGCGTGTGTGTGTACACGTTTTACTATACTTGAGTACCAGAAACCAGTAAACCAACAAAAAAATCAGAGAAGTGAGGACATTTTGCCGGTCCTCACTTGTAAAAATACTATTTTAGGCCCTCGGGGTTAGGTTTAGGTTTAGGGTTAGAATTGGGGTTAGGGGTTAAGGTTAGGGTTAAGGTTTAGGGTTAGGGAAAATAGGATTGTGAATGGGAATCAATTGTAGGTCCCCAAAAAGTCCTCACAATACTAAAGCAGCAGAATACTAAAGACATAAAGGAAGGAATGCTGTCAGATGTGGATCCACTTTAATGCAGTGATCATGAATTCCAGAGACACTGCCAGGTTTTTTGCTAATAACTTTTAGAGTCCTTAATACTACATAAAATACTAAATAGTCTAGAGAGAAGGTCTTGTAACAACGAACATCGGTGTTATGTATCTTGTGGGTCACAAGAAAGTTATAAAATCTATGGGCCTTTAACTTTTACAGTATAACCCTAAGTTTATACCCTGATAGCAATGGACGTTTACAAATGTACTGAAAGGGGATGAGCTTTGAGAAGACACCCGGCTGTAGGATAGTAAATGTATTATCTGTCTATTCAATGCTAGCCCTCTCACCCTCTCCTCAGCCAGCCAGCATGTGTATTGTATCCTAGGCAGCCTGTGGTCTGTAATGGTTAATTTAACTAACAGATGGTGAGGGTAGGCAACATCCCCTCCGCCACACTGACCCTCAACACCAATGTTTGGCATGGGCCCTCAAATCTTAAAAATGTTCTACAGCTGTACAATTGAGAGCATGTTGACTGGCTGCATCACAGCCTGGTATGGCAAAAGCACCACACTCGATCACATGGCGCTACAGAGGGTGGTGTGGACAGCCCAGTACATCACTGGGGCTGAGTTCCTTGCCATCCAGGACCTCTATATCAGGCGGTGTGAAAGGAAGGCTGTAAAAATCGTTAAAGACTCCAACCACGCAAGCCATAGACTGTTCTCTCTGCTTCGGCACATCAAACAGTATTGGTGCATCAAGTCTGACACCAACAGGTTCATATACGCTGCTGCTACTCTGTTTAACATATTTATTATATATCCTCAGGCCTTGTCACCTTACCCCTATACATACAGTATCACTCCAGTATCCCTGCATAGTGTAAACTTCGCCCCCACCAACATGTACAGATTACCTGAACTAGCCTGTACCCCTGCACACTGACTCGGTACCGGTGCCCCCTGTATATAGCCTTGTTATTGTTATTCTTATGGTGTTACTTTTTATTTTAGCCTACTTGGTAAATATTTTCTTCTTCTTGAACTGCGCTGTTGGTTAAGGGCTTGTAAGTAAGCATTTCATGGTAAAGTCTACACTTGTTGTATTCGGCGCATGTGACACATAACATTTTATTTGATTACAATTAAAATGTTTAATTTCCATTCTCCGTGCCAGAGTCAGGTGAAGAGAGCAGTTAACTACTTACGGAGTGGTGGGGCGCTATCGCCCCACTCCCAACACTACCCGGTGAAATGTTAGGCGCCAAGTTCAAAATCCAAAAGTTGAATTATTAAACATTCATCAATATACAAGTGTTGCATAGTCATCAAAAGCTCTGATTCTTGGCAATATCACAGCATTGTCAGATTTCAAAAAGGCTTTACGGCGAAAGCACAACATTTGATTGTTTGAGGGTAGCACCTATAATATTTACGCATTAGCATAAATCCATAACCCAACACGGGTCTCACAAAACTCATAAAATCGTTAATATAAAATCCCTTAGCTTTCGAAGAACTTCTGCTGAGGGCTTCCCAAGTGTCCAACGAAGACAATCCATG
This sequence comes from Brachymystax lenok tsinlingensis, assembly GCA_030435695.1. NCBI lineage: Eukaryota > Metazoa > Chordata > Actinopteri > Salmoniformes > Salmonidae > Brachymystax > Brachymystax lenok. The sequence continues at coordinate 20,068,280 of CM059781.1, forward strand.
GTTCTTTTGTTAGAAAAAGTAATTTATTATATCCATGAATCTCCGTTTGGTTGGTGCGTTATGATCATAAAATCCACCGTTGAGTCGCCCATTGAACCGTGAAGAGAACGCATTCACATTATACCTATACACTTGTCCAAGAACAATCAAACATCATTGATAATTTATCCTTAGGAACACTTTTATGTATATTTACTATAATATTTAAACCGCATTATAAACTGGACAATAGGAAAGGAAAAAACCACAGCTCGCGCGAACCCGTGAACACGCTTTGTCTTCTGTTTACATCTGATGACTAGTTCGAAATTCTTCTTCTATTACCATCCAGAGCAACCTAACATCACCACTGAGCCCCAGTCAGACCTACAGTAGTTCTCTCTAGCCCCTCTGAGTCCCAGTCAGACCTATAGTAGTTTTCTCTAGCCCCACTGAGCCCCAGTCATACCTATAGTAGTTCTCTCCTTATTCCCACTGAGCCCCAGTCAGACCTGTAGTAGTTCTCTCCTTATTCCCACTGAGCCCCAGTCAGACCTATAGTAGTTCTCTCTATCCCCACTGAGCCCCAGTCAGACCTACAGTAGTTCTCTCTATCCCCACTGAGCCCCAGTCAGACCTATAGTAGTTCTCTCTATCCCCACTGAGCCCCAGTCAGACCTATAGTAGTTCTCTCTAGCCCCACTGAGCCCCAGTCAGACCTATAGTAGTTCTCTCTAGTCCCACTGAGCAAGCAAGTTGAGAATAAGTTCTAATTTACAACTGCGACCTGGCCAAGATAAAGCAAAGCAGTTCGACACACAACAACACAGAGTTACACATTGGAGTAAACAAACATACAGTCAATAATACAGTAGAAAAAAACAAATCTATATACAGTGTGTGCAAATGAGGTAAGATAAGGAACGTAAGGCAATAAATAGGCCATGGTGGCGAAGTAATTACAATATAGCAAATTTAACACTGGAATGGTAGATGTGCAGTAGATGAATGTGCAAAGTAGAAATACTGGGGTGCAAAGGAGCAAGATAAATAAATGAAAACGGTAGGGGATGAGGTAGTTGGTTGGGCTATTAACAGATGGGCTATGTACAGGTGATCTGTGAGCTGCTCTGACAGCTGGTGCTTAAAGCTAGTGAGGGAGATAAGTGTCTCCAGTTTCAGTGATTTTTGTAGTTTGTTCCAGTCATTGGCAGCAGAGAACTGCAAGGAAAGGCAGCCAAATGAGGAATTGGCTTTGGGGGTGACCAGTGAGATATACCTGAGCTGGTAACCTAAGAGTGTCATTGTGCTTAATTTGAGAGGGAGCAAACTATTTTGCCATACCCACGAGATAAACTAAACATTTTTCAACATTTACTAAAATACTAAGACCTTAGAGACTTACAGTGCCTTCAGAAAGCGTTCAGACCCCTAGACTTTTTCCACATTTTGTTACTTTACAGCCTTATTCTAAAATCAATTAAATAAATAAAATGTCTTCAGCTATCTACACACAATCGCTTTGCCATAATGACAAAGCGAAATCAAGTTTTTGGAATTTTTTGCAAATGTATTAAAAATAAAAACAGAAATACCTTATATAAGTATTCAGACCATTTGCTATGAGACTCAAAATTGAGCTCAGTTGCATCCTGTTTCCATTGATCATCCTTCAGATGTTTCTACAACTTGACTGGAGTCTTCCTGTGGTAAATTCAATTGATTGGACATGATTTGGAAAGGCACACGCCTGTCTATATAAGGTCCCACTGTTGACAGTGCATGACAGAGCAAAAACCAAGCCATGAGGTCGAAGGAATTGTCCTTGGCTCTGAGACAGGATTGTGTCAAGGCACAGATCTGGGGAAGGGCACCAAAATATTTCTGCAGCATTGATGGTCCCCAAGAACACAGTGTCCTCCATCATTCTTAAATGGAAGAAGTTTGGAACCACCAAGACTCTTCCTAGAGCTGGCCGCAGGGCCAAACTGAGCAATCGGGGAGAAGGGCCTTGGTCAGGGAGGTGACCAAGAACCCGATGGTCACTCTGACAGAGTTCTGGAGTTCCTCTGTGGAGATGGGAGAGCCTTCCAGTAGGACAACCATCTCTGCAGCACTCCTCCAAATCAGGCCTTTATGGTAGAGTGGCCAGATGGAAGCCATTCCTCAGTAAAAGGCAGATGACATCCCGCTTGGAGTTTGCCAAAAGGAACCTCAAGACTCTCAGACCATGAGATTCTCTGGTCTGATGAAACCTAGATTGAATTATTTGGCCTGAATGCGAAGTTTCACGTCTGGAGGAAACCTGGCACCATCCCTATGGTGAAGCATGGTGATGGCTGTATCATGCTGTGGGGATGTTTTTCAATGGCAGGGACTGAGACTAGTCAGGTTCGAGGAAAAGATGATCAGAGAAAAATACAAAGAGATCCTTGATGAAAACCTGCTCCAGAGCACTCAGGACATCAGACTGGTGCGAAGGTTCACCTTCCAACAGGACAACGACCCTAAGCACACAGCCAAGACAACACAGAAGTGGCTTCGGGACAAGTCTCTGAATATCCTTGAGTGGCCTAGCCAGAACCTGACCTGAAGAGCCCTGAAAATAGCTGTGCAGCAACGCTCCCCATCCGACCTGACAGAGCTTGACAGGATCTGCAGAGAATAATGGGAGAAACTACCCAAATACAGTTGTGCCAAGCTTGAAGCGTCATACCCAAGAAGACTTGCGGCTGTAATCACTGCCAAAGATGCTTCAACAAAGTACTGAGTAAAGGGTCTGAGTATTTGTTAAATGTAATATTTGAGTTTTACATTTTTTATCAATTAGCAAAAATGTCTAAAAAACTTTCTTTGATTTGTCTTTATGGGGTATTGTGTGTAGGTTGATGAAGAAAAAAAACAATTTAAGCTAACAACATTTTGAAAAGGTCAAGGGGTCTGAATACTTTCCTGAAGGCACTAGCCAGAGTGGCCTCTTTCTTAGTTTTCGAACACTTTCTCTTTTTATATTTTTCAGACTGTATATGGACTGAGATGGACTGATATGATTGTGATATTTTTTAAAGATGTGTACAGGGCAAAGAGATGGTTCAGAAGGAGGATGGAAAGCTATTTCCTTCTGATTTTCTGTTTCGGGTATTCTTTTACTGTTCCAGCTCAGTGTATAGGCTCTCTATAGTAATCTCTCTCCACACTGTTTCCTGCAGTAAACAAATCACTCTCCTTTCCTCTTTCTCTCATATTCTCTCTCCCTCTTTCTCTGGTGTGTCTGGCACAAGGTCTTTTAGATTCATCCCTCACAGGTTACTGTGTCCGCAGGGGTCCTGTCTTTAGCACTGTCACCGTTTATCACACACACACCAGCAGACCGCTGAATACCCACATAGTTCTTGGATCTCTTTGATGGGATTTGACATCTACCCCCTGCCTCCCTGGCTTCCCCTTTACCTGTCGTCTTTCTCTCTCTCTCTCTCTCTCTCTCTCTCTCTCTCTCTCTCTCTCGCTCTCGCTCTCACTCTCACTCCCTGGCCCTCTCCCTCTCTATCGATCTCTCTCCCTCAGTCAGTGGACACATCACACCATCGCTTTGGTTTCATCATCGTTGTGTTGATTTTAGCCAGAGCATTAGGTTTTTTCACAGATCTAACAGGTATTGAATCAGCCTGTGTTTTGATAGCTAATTGGATCCATGTTATAGTCTGTCTGCCTCAAGGTTGACACAAAACCCGCCCGTGCTCAGGCCCTTGTTGAGGGTTATGTCTCATAACACAGCTACACAGCCCAATTTCCTGGAACTACACACTCCATTACAGATGCAATTTTTCTCTGTCTCCCCTCTCTCAGCTGAAAAGAGCTCTGAGCAGTCCACTCCCAAACACAGCTCCCCGGCCTGACAAAATCAAGTTTATCACCCAGAAACAGGGAAATAAAAGTAGCTTGTTTGAAGTTTGAAGTTTGAAGTGAACATTTCCCCCCTGACTGCGTCCAGTCACAGTGTTGAGATACTGAACAGAGTCTCTGAGGTGTCAGGGTTGAGTGTGGAGGGCCACACAGGACCTCTTAGAGCAAAGCTCTGTGTGTGGAAGGGCTGCGCTATGAGAGACAGGGGCCCCATAGAGGGCTGTGCAGGGGCCACTGGGACCTGATGCTTCCTTCAACTCAGCTTTGGGGTGACTGAGAGATGGCAGGGGTACCACCCAGTGGACAGACAGGATGAAGTACACACACACACTCACGTACACCACCACCACAGGCCTCAGCATCATTCGGTCCCTCTCGCACTATCCCCCATCAATGTGTAACCAGTCTCTCTCACACACACACACACACACACACACACACACACACACACACACACACACACACACACACACACACTGGTGTCTCTGTAGAGAGCTTTATTCTAAGACCACCCCAGGGTGTCTCTCTCTGGCCTTACAGAGACTAACTCTCTCGTTCCTTTAGTTTCTCTAAGCTGGAGAGAGGGAATTTATGTAAGTCTTTAAAGAGATACCTTTGTGGGATGAGGAGGACTTGTGAAGTAGGCTGCTGATACAGGAGTCTACTGATAAGGTTACACCTACATTTACAGTACCTTCAGAAAGTATTCAGACCCCTTGACTTTTTACCACATTTTGTTGTGTTAAGTCTATGTATATAGGGCAGCAGCCTCTAATGTGCTAGTGATGGCTGTTTAATAGTCTGATGGCCTTGAGATAGAAGCTGTTTTTCATCTCTCCCAGCTTTGATGCACCTGTACTGACCTCGCCTTCTGGATGATAGCTGGGTGAACAGGCCAAGGCTCGGGTGGTTGTTGTCCTTGATTATATTTTTGGCCTTCCTGTGACATCGGGTGCTGTAGGTGTCCTGGAGGGCAGGTAGTTTTCCACCGGTGATGCGTTGGGCAGATTGCACCACCCTCTGGAGAGCCCTGCGGTTGCGGGCGGTGCAATTGCCGTACTAGGCGGTGATGCAGTCTGACTGGCTGCTCTCAATTGTGCATCTGTAAAAGTTTGTGAGGGTTTTAGGTGCTAAGCCAAACTTGAGGCACTGTTGCGCCTTCTTCACCACACTGTCTGTGTGGGTGGACCATTTCAGTTTGTCAGTGATGTGTACAGCGAGGAACTTTTAAGTTTTCCACCCTCTCCACTGCGGTCCTGTCATTGTTGATAGGGCATTGCTCCCTCTGCTGTTTCCCGAATTCCACAATCAGCCCGTTTGTTTTGTTGACGTTTGGTGAGAGGTTATTTTCCTGGCACCACACTCCCAGGGCCATCACCTCCTCCCTGTAGGCTGTCTCATCATTGTTGGTAATCAGGCCTACTACTGTTGTGTCATCTGCAAACTTGATGATTGAGTTGAAGGCATGCGTGGCCACGCAGTCATGGGTTAACAGGGAGTACATGAGGGGGCTGAGCACGCATCCTTGTGGGTCCCCAGTGTTGAAGATCAGCGAAGTGAAGGTGTTGTTTCCTACCTTCACCACCTGGGGGGCAGCCTGTCAGGAAGTCCAGGACCCAGTTGCACAGCGCGGGGTTGAGACCCAGGGCCTCGAGCTGAATGATGAGCTTGGAGGGTACTATGGTGTTGAATGCTGAGCTATAGGCAATGAACAACATTCTTACGAAGGTATTCTTCTTGTCCAGATGGGATAGGGCAGTGTGCAGTGCAATGGCGATTGCACTGCACACTCTATTCAACTGAAATGTTGAATGCATTTAATCCAAACCCTCTGAATCAGAGAGGTACGGGGCGCTGCCTTAATCGATGTCCACATCATCTGTGCCCCGGGAGCAATTGTTATTGGGGTTTAACTGCTTTGCTCAAGGGCAGCTCGGAGATTCAAACCAGCGACATTTCAGTTACTGGCCGAAAGTTCTTAACCTCTAGGCTACCTGCCGCCCAATAAGGCACTAAAGTAAATCTGCAAAGAATGTGGCCAAGAAATGTACTTTATGTCCCGAATACAAAGCGTTATGTTTGGGGCAAATCCAACACAACATATCACTGAGTACTACTCTTCATATTTTCAAGCATGGTGGTGTCTGCATCATGTTATGGGTATGCTTGTCATCGGCAAGGGAGTTTTGGGGGATAAAAAGAAACGGAATACAGCTAAGCACAGGCAAAATCCTAGAGGAAAACCTGGTTCAGTCTTCTTTCCAACAGACACTGGGAGACAAATTGGGAGACAATAACCTAAAATAACCTAAAATACAAGGCCAAATATACACTGGAGTTGCTTACCAATATGGCACTGAATGTTCCTGTGTGGCGTAGTTACAGTTTTGACATAAATCGACTTAAAAATCTATGGCAAGACTTGAAAATGGCTGTCTAGCAATGATCAACAACCAACTTGACAGAGCTTAAAGAATTGTACAATAATAATGTGCAAATATTGTACAATCCAGGTGTCCAAATCTCTTAGAGATTTACCTAGAAAGACTCACAGCTGTAATCGCTGCCAAAGGTGATTCTAACATGTATTGACTCAGGGGTGTAAATACTTACAGTACCAGTCAAATGTTTGGACACACCTACTCATTCAAGGGTTTTTCTTTATTTTGACTATTTTCTACATTGTAAAATAATAGTGAAGACATCAAAACTATGAAATAACACATATGGAATCATGTAGTAACCAAAAAAGTGTTAAACAAATAAAAATATATATTATATTTTTGATTCTTCATAGTAGCCACCGTTTGTCTTCTTGACAGCTTTGCACACTCTTGACATTCTCTCATCCAGATTCACCTGGAATGCTTTTCTAACAATCTTGAAGGAGTTCCCACATATGTTGAGCACTTGTTGGCTGCTTTTCCTTCACTCTGCGGTCCAACTCCAACTGCTTTTCCTTCACTCTGCGGTGATTGTGGAGGCCAAGTCATCTGATGCAGCACTCCATCACTCTCTTTCTTGGTCAAATAGCCCTTACAAAGGTGTGTTGGGTCATTGTCCTGTTGAAAAACAAATTATAGTCCCACTAAGCGCAAACCAAATGGGATGGTGTATCGCTGCAGAATGCTGTGGTAGCTATGTTAGTTAAGGGTGTCTTGAATTCTAAATAAATCACTGAAAGTGTCACCAGCAAGCACCCCCACACCATCACACCTCCTCCTCCATGCTTCACGGTGGGAACCACACATGCAGATATCATCCGTTCACCTACTCTGCGTCGCACAAAGACATGGTGGTTGCAACCAAAAATCTGGACTCATCAGACCAAAGGACAGATTTCTAATGTCCATTGCTCATGTTTCTTGGTCCAATCAAGCCTCTTCTTCTTATTGGTGTCCTTTAGTAGTGGTTTCTTTGCAGCAATTCGACCATGAAGGCCGGATTCACGCAGTCTCCTCTGAACAGTTGATGTTGAGATGTGTCTGTTACTTGAACTCTGTGAAGCATTTATTTGGGCTGCAATTTCTGAGGCTGGTAACTCTAATGAACTTATCATCTGCAGCAGAGGTAACTCTGGATCTTCCTTTCCTGTGGCGGTCCTCACAAGACAGTTTCATCATAGCGTTTGATCGTTTTTACGACTGCACTTTAAGAAACTTTCAAATTTCTTGAAATGTTCCCTATTGACTGACCTTCATGTCTTAAGGTAATGGTGGACTGTCGTTTCTCTTTGCTTATTGGAGTTGTTCTTGCCATAATATGGACTTGTTTTTTTACCAAATAGGGCTATCTTCTGTATACCACCCCCACCTTGTCACAACACAACTGACTGGCTCAAACATTGCTTTGCATTAACTTTTAACAAGGCACACCTGATAATTGAAATACATTCCAGGTGACTACCTCACGAAGCTCGTTGAGAGAATGCCAAGAGTGTGCAAAGCTGTCATCAAGGCAAATTGTGGCTACTTTGAAAAAAATATTTGTTTGGTTACTGCATGATTCCATACAGTATGTGTTATTTCATAGTTTTGATGTCTTCACTATTATTCTACAATGTAGAAAATAGTACAAATAAAGAAGAACCCTGGAATGAGTAGGTATGTCCAAACTTTTAACTGGTACTGTATGTAATATGTAATAAAATTTGATTTGATTTGATTTGTATGTAAATGAGATATGTCTGTTTTAGATTTTCAATAAATGTGAAAAAAAAACATGTTTTCACTTTGTCATTTTGAGGAAAAATATTTATTGAATCCATTTCGAATTCAGGCTGTAACACAACAAAATGTGGCATAAGTCAAGGGGTATGAATACTTTCTGAAGACGCTGTAGCTACTGTACCTGTTCAGGTGTTGTAATGATCACCCACTATACAACTGGCCCTGGATATAAAGCATTTTCATACCTGACTCGGCATCTGTGGTGGTGTAGGAAAACTCCAATGCATGATCAAGAAGTGTGTCACAGCTTTTATGCTTACTGACTATCTCTTTATTTGATTTAATACATTTAGATGGGTTAAGTGCAAAGACATGTCAGTCCATTTGTATCACTGATGTAATTCTAGTTGTGAAATAATATTTGATATTTTGACACCTGTATGTACAATCTGGCTGACACAAACCGACAGAGTTGTAGATGGGTGTGTTGGGATCCTTTTAGAATTCACAGCAAAACAATACCACATGAAGCATATTAGGCAATATAATACTTAATCAAAATCAATTTGTTTTAATTACATTTTTATTACTGTGACACCTTGAGGGAGAAATAGATTAAAATGTGTTGTCTTTTAGATTGAATTAAAACATGTCATTAAAAAGGATAATGAGTCTGTATAACCAAACATTAGGATTTGATTGCTGTTCTCGTGTTGGGAGGGAGTGTTTAGATAAGTACAAAACTACTTATTATCACTGAAATAATTGGCTCAAATTAGCATCTTCTTTCCCCAACTTTCCATAGTCTGTTTGCTATTAAAGAGCTTCTGTTCTTCCCACTTATTAATTAGACTGGTAGAAACGTCAGAGGGGAGGGAGGAAAGAGGTGGAGAGGGGGAAAGGAAAGAGAGAAGAGAGGTAGGGTGACAGAGTGAGTGAGTTGGGGAGAGAAGAAAGAGGGGGGGTTAGGGTTCTTCTCTATACTTGGTACTGTTGTGTTTTTAATTTATTAGACATTAGACACTTGGTTGAGGAGACAGGGCTGGGAGTGACAATATACCATCTATTCCTTGCAAATACTACTTATTTTAATGCAACACTTTTGAGTAAGATGAACTGCCCAAAGACAAAGGGTATGTGGAGGTCAAAGTGCATACCGAGGTCAGAGTCATATTGTTGATTTATGTGTCTAGACTGAAGGGCAGCTATTGTGTTGTTGAGCTGATTTAAAACCATTTTCCTCAGCAAGTAATTTGATTCTGGGAGCTGTGTGTGCGTGTCAGTGTAATAGAGGGTAGAGCCAATAGACTTCTATTCCAACAACACAGAGGCAGGTGACCTGCTGACCTCATGAAGCACTTACAGGGCTGTCACCCTTGTCACATGACCTGGGAGTCACAGAGGTGGGGTACAGGTGGTTAGTGATGTGTTCAAGTAGGGTTGGAAATGTTTAGTAACGGTCCTGTTCCTCTCTCTTATATATTCTAACGTTGGACTGCTTTTAGCGATATACACTAAATGACCAAAAGTATGTGGACATCCTTCTCATCGAACATCTCATTTCAAAGTCATGGGCATTAATATGGAGTTGGTCCCCCCATGCTGCTATAACAGCCTCCACTCTTCTGGGAAGGTTTTCCACTAGATGTTGGAACATTGCTGCAGGGACTTTCTTTCATTCAGCCACAAGAGCATTAGTGAGGTCGTGCATTGATGTTGGGCGATTTGGCCTGGCTCGCTGTCAGCGTTTCGAATTCATCCCAAAGTTGTTTGATTGAGTTGAGGTCAGGGCTCTGTGCAGGCCAATCAAGTTCTTCCACACCGATCTTGACAAACCATTTCTGTATGGACCTCGCTTTGTGCACAGGAGCATTGTCATTGTCAACAGGATAGGGCCTTCCCCATAGAATAATCTATAATGACATTGTATGCTGTAGTGTTAAGATTTCCTTTCACTGGAATTAAATGGCCTAGCCCCGAACCATGAAAAACAACCCCAGACCATTATTTCTCCTCCACCAAACTTTACACTGGCACTATGCATTCGGGCAGGTAGTGTTCTCCTGGCATCCGCCAAACCTAGATTAGTCCGTCGGACTGCCAGATGGTGAAGCGTGATTCATCACTCCAGAGAATGTGTTTCCAATGCTCCAGAGTCCAATGGCGGCGAGCTTTACACCACTCCAGCCGACGCTTGACACTGCGCATGGTGATCTTAGGCATGTGTGCGGCTGCTCGGCCATGGAAACCCACAAACAGTTATTGTGCTGACATTGCTTCCAGAGGCAGTTTGGAACTCGGTAGTGAGTGTTGCAACCGAGGACAGAAGATTTTTACATGCTACATGCTTTAGCACTCGGTTGTCCTGTTCTGTGAGTTTGTGTGGCCTAGCACTTCGCGACTGAGCCGTTGTTGCTCCTAGACGTTTCCACTTCACAGTAACAGCACTTACAGTTGACCGGGGGAAGCTCTAGTGGGGCAGAAATTTGAGAACTGACTTGTTGTAAAGGTGGCATCCTATGACGGTGCCACGTTGAAAGTCACTGAGCTCTTCAGTGAAGCCATTCTACTGCCAATGTTTGTCTATGTAGATTGTATAGCTTGGTGCTCGATGTTATACACCTGTCAGCAAAGGGTTTGGCTGAAATAGCCAAATCCACTGATTTGATAGGGTGTCCATATGCTTTTGTATATATAGTGAATCTATAGGTTTGAGTATTTTAGCAGCTCACTAACAGTCCTTTTTGTTGTTTTATTCCTCGCCTCTCTTCCTCCTCTCCTCTCTTCATCCTCTCCTCCTCCCCTCCTCCTCTCCTCTCCAGTGGGATGCTATAACAGAGATGGATGAACACAACCGTCCCATCCATACCTTCCAGGTGTGTCACGTGATGGAACCCAACCAGAACAACTGGCTACGCTCCAATTGGATCTTCCGCCAGGCCGCACAGAAGGTGTGTAGTGGTTCTGGGCATGAGTTGGAACATGGTGCTGGTAACACCTGGGTTGCAGGTTCAATTCCCGCATGGGCCACATACTAACCAACTGTATTACCTGTACGTGGCTTTGAATAAAACATTAGCTACTGTACTGTGTTTATTATTTTTGCAAGGTGTACGTGGAGCTGCGGTTCACTCTGAGAGACTGTAACTCCATCCCCTGGGTATCTGGGACCTGCAAGGAGACCTTCAACCTCTTCTACTATGAGACAGACGAGTCCCACGGGGTCAAGTTCAAACCCGCCCAGTACACCAAGATCGACACCATCGCAGCCGACGAGAGCTTCACCCAGATGGACCTGGGAGACCGCATCCTCAAGCTCAACACTGAGGTCTATCACCTCAATTAACTCAATTCAATAATATGTGACTTATAGCCTGGGTGCCAGTCTGCTTCTGCCCTCTTGCCGACTCCTATTGTTTGGCATGGCAATTCCATAAGGAGTTGACAAGACAGCAGAAACAGAATGCTGCCCATGCTATTTGATTTATCCCACAAGAGGCAATTGTTTAGGCACTGCATACTAGGGACATTTTGTTGCGAAATACATGTGGACATCCATTTAATAAAGTTCAATTCAATTAACTTTATTGAGCCACAATGTTTTCTATAGGTACGGGAAGTGGGTCCTATCTCCAGGAAGGGTTTCTACCTGGCGTTCCAGGACATTGGGGCGTGCATTGCCCTGGTCTCAGTCAGGGTGTACTATAAGAAGTGTCCCTTCACCCTGAGGAACCTGGCCTCCTTCCCTGACACCGTGCCCCGGGTCGATTCCTCCTCCCTGGTGGAGGTTAGGGGAGCGTGTGTGGAGCACGCCGAGGAGAGGGACACTCCCAAACTGTACTGCGGCGCCGACGGTGACTGGCTGGTGCCTTTGGGGAAGTGTGTCTGTAGCCTGGGCTATGAAGAGATGGACGGGGCATGTCTCGGTGAGTCACATTACTTCTGTTCTGACTGGATCTGTCCACCTTTCTCCCTCTACTCACTCTCTACCCCTCTCTCTCTCTCTTTCTACTCTCTCTCTCTCTCTCTCTCTCTCTCTCTCTCTTTCTACTCTCTCTCACTCTCTCTCTCTCTCTCTCTCTCTCTCTCTCTCTCTCTCTCTCTCTCTCTCTCTCTCTCTCTCTCTCTCTCTCTCTCTCTCTCTCTCTCTCTGTCTTCCTCTCTGTCTTTGTCTTTCCCTCCCTTTCATTCTCTCTCTCCATTTCAGTAGTCCCTCACCCTCTCTCTTTCAAACCCTCTCTTTCCATGTACTTACAGTATATCTTTGTATTAATCTGAATAATCTCCTGAAGCTGTATGAAATGAACACAGCCTAGCAGTAAACATGATAGAGATTGATAGAGAATCAGTATTTGGGTCGTTCCACGAAATTAGTCCCTTTTGATATTTTAAGTAGAAAGCCTCTTTAAAAACCTGTTATATTAAATTGTGCCCTTTTAATGTAGGAATTCAATTTATCATATTTTTAATATGAATAAATGATTTTAATCCACTTAACCTTCACATTTCTCCAAGTTTCACCATCATTGTAAAGCCATAGTTATTTTTTTGCTTTGACAAAGTCATTTCTGAGTATTATTATTTATTTCATGTGATTAGGGATTCATTTAATAGTCTGATTAGTCTGTCCCTCATTTTAAGTTTAACCCTGTGACGTGAACTGAACTCTCGTTTGAATATCGGAAACTATTCCTTTTTAAATATTTTTTTCAAAAGCAACAGTGAACATCTAATAGTAAAATCATAGTGTAAAAGCAGGTGAGCTGGTTCTACTCTTGCTGGCCATTTTCTGGTGTTTTGTAGTGGAAAACTGAGCGGGTCAAGCAGAACATATCAACCCTGTTACCCATAGATAGACAGGCCAAAATAGTTTAAACTATTTCTATATTTTTTTCATTCAATTGCCCCTCCCTATTGCACACAACAAGCTTCGATTCCCCCGGCACAGGGGATTTATGGCTGAGTTAAGATGAAATCTGTCAACCATGTTACGGTCAACCCTGTTACTTTATTTGGCACTTAATAGGCACTTACTATAGTCGTTTTTGTATTTAACCTCTTGAGATGGGAAAACATGTTTTTTAACACATGCTTTTAATGAAAGAATGTTAAAATTAGGTGAAATCAAAACTGTTTTTGGATCAAATTACACTTCTCTAAAGGCACCGGATTGGTGGAATGACCCATCTGTAGGCTACATATTACCAGTCCTGGCCTGCAGGGGGATTATTTCTGTATTATGTATGGGCCAAGGTGTCTGACTACACAATGAAGAGTGTCAGGTGTTTCAACCACAGCTGCTTTATTCACTGACCTGGATACAGATAGGTCTCTTTCTCACTCATTTTTTCTCCCTCTCTCCCATCCCGTTTCTCTCTCTAAATCTCACACCCCTCACTCTCTCGTCCCCCTTCTATCTCCTTCCTTCACCCCTCCTTCCTTCCTTCCCTCCCTCCCTCAACCCCTCTCCATCCCTCTCTTTTATTTGTCATTCTGCAGTATAGGTGCAGTGCAGATAGGCAGAGCCCCATGCATCTTCACAAAGCCAGATGTCATCCCCTATCCTTCATTATCTACCTCCTGTCATCCCTCCTTCTCTCCTGTCTCCTCTCCTCTCCTCCTCTCCTCTTTTGTACTAGCCCTCCCACTCTGCCATTCAGATGAGATGTTATGTGAGGGGCTCTGGCTGTGTGGTGCTGATTGTTAACTGAAGCTGCAGCTGGATCTGTGGAACAGTAGGGGAGAGAGGATGTGTGTGTGATATGAGAGAGGCTGTGTTTGTATGTGTGATAGGGGATATGATGTATTTGTGGTAGGGCAGAGGCTGTGAAATATAACAACACAGATAAAGAGTGTTTGTGATATGCGCACCACAAATGTATCCACCGGTGCTGGGCCCAAAAAATATGCTGCTTCTGTGGTGTTCTTTCTTTGCACATAAGAGTACAGCATTAGTGTATTATACAAACATTATGTTTGAGAATTTGTGGATAGAGAGTGAGGGTGCTCTCCTTTTTGAGACAGCTCTACCTCCATCTGTCACCAGTGTTAGGAATCTGTCTGTAGTCTCAGCCTGCTGTCAGTGGCCATGCTGCTGTCTGTCAGTGCTGATGTCAGTGGTCATGCTGATGTCAGTGGTCATGCTGCGGTCTGTGGTCATGCTGCTATCTCTCAGAGCTGCTGTCTGTGGCCATGCTGCTGTCTGTCAGTGCTGATGTCAGTGGTTATGCTGCTGTCTGTGGTTATGCTGCTGTCTGTGCTTATGCTGCTGTCAGTGGTCATGCTGCTGTCTGTGGTTATGCTGCTGTCTCTCAGTGCTGCTGTCTGTGGCCATGCTGTTGTCTGTCAGTGCTGATGTCAGAGGTTATGCTGCTGTCTGTGGTTATGCTGCTGTCTGTGCTTATGCTGCTGTCAGTGGTCATGCTGCTGTCTGTGGTTATGCTCCTGTCTGAAAGTGCTGCTGTCTGTGGTCATGCTGCTGTCAGTGGTCATGCTGCTGTCAGTGGTCATGCTGCTGTCAGTGGTTATTGCTTGCTGTATGTTGTCATGCTGCTGTCTGTGGTCATGCTGCTGTCTGTTAGTGCTGCTTCATGAAATTGAGCTCAGGTGCATCCTGTTTCCATTGATTATCCTTGAGATGTTTCTACAGCTTGATTGGAGTCCATCTGTGGTAAATTGAATTGATTGGACATGATTTGGAAAGGTCCCACAGTTGTCAGAGCAAAAACTAAGCCATGAGGTTGAAGGAATTGTCCATAGAGCGAGACAGGATTGGGTCGAGGCACAAACCTGGAGAAGGGTACCAAAAACATTCTGCAGCATTGAATGTCCCCAAGAACACAGTGGCCTCCATCATTCTAATATGGAAGACGTTTGGAACCACCAATGCTCTTCCTAGAGCTGGCTGCCTGGCCAAACTGAGCAATCGGGGGAGAAGGGCCTTTGTCAGGGAGGTGACCAAGAACCCGATGGTCAATCTGACAGAGCTCTATAGTTCCTCTGTTTGGATGGAGAACTCTTTTGCCTGAATGCCAAACGGAGGATACCTGAGATAATGCCAAGAGTGTGCAAAGCTCATCAAGGCAAAGAGTGGCTACTTTGAAGAATCTCAAATATATCATATATTTTGATTTGAGATTCTTCAAAGTTCACCCTTTGCCTTGATGACAGCTTTGTACGCGCCTGTCCTTCTCTCAACCAGCTTCATAAGGTAGTCACCTGGAATGCATTTCAATTAACAAGGTGTGCCTTGATAAAAGTTACATTTATAATTTATTTCCTTCTTAATGCGTTTGAGCTTATCAGTTGTGTTGTGACAAGGTAGGGGTGGTATACAGAAGATAGCCCTATTTGGTAAAAGCCCAAGTCCATATTATGGCAAGAACAACTCAAATAAGCAAAGAGAAACCACAGTCCATCATTACTTTAAGACATGAAGGACAGTCAATCCGGAAAATGTCAAGAACTTTGAAAGTTTCTTCAAGTGCAGACGCAAAAACCATCAAGTGCTATGATGAAAGTGTCTCTCAAGAGGACCGCCACAGGAAAGGAGTTAGCTCTGCTACAGAGGATAAGTTCATTATAGTTACCAGCCTCAGAAATTGCAACCCAAATAAATGCTTCACAGAGTTCAAGTAACAGACACATCTCAACATCAACTGTTCAGAGGAGACTGCGTGAATCTGGCCTTCATGGTCAATTACTGCAAAGAAACCACTGCTAAAGGACACCAATAATAAGAAGAGACTTGCTTGGGCCAAAAAAACATGAGCAATGGACATTAGAAATCTGTCCTTTGGTCTGATGAGTCCAAATGTGAGATTTTTGTTTCCAACCGCCGTGTTTTTGTGAGATGCAGAGTAGGTGAATGGATGATCTCCGCATAAGTAGTTCCCACAGTGAAGCATGGACGAAGAGGTGTGATGGTGTGGGGGCGCTTTGCTGGTGACACTGTCAGTGATTTATTTAGAATTCAAGGCACACTTAACCAGCATGGCTACCACAGCATTCTGCAGCGATACGCCATTACCATCTGCTTTGCGCTTTAGTGGGACTATAATTCGTTTTTCAACAGGACAATGACCCAAAACACACCTCCAGGCTGTGTAAGGGCTATTTGACCAAGAAGGAGAGTGATGGAGTGCTGCATCACATGACCTGGCCTCCACAATCACCCGACCTCAACCCAATTGAGATGGTTTGGGATGAGTTGGACCGCAGAGTGAAGGAAAAGCAGCCAACAAGTGCTCAACATATGTGGGAACTCCTTCAAGACTGTTGGAAAAGTGTTCCAGGTGAAGCTGCTTGAGAGAATGCCAAGTGTGTGCAAAGCTGTCATCAAGGCAAAGGGTGGCTACTTTGAAGAATCTGAAATATAATCTTTTTTTTTTGGGTTACTACATGATTCCATGTGTGTTATTTCATAGTTTTGATGTCTTCACTATTATTCTACAATGTAGAAAATAGTACAAATAAAGAAAAACCCTTGAATGAGTAGGTGTGTCCAAACTTTTGACTGGTACTGTATATTTGCAAACATTTCTAAAAAAAACAGTTATGGCTTTGTCGTTATGGGGTACTGTGTGTATATTCATCAAGGAAAAAACAATTTAATCGTTTTCAGAACAAGGTCAAGGGGTATGAACACTTTTATGATTTCACTTGTTTTTGAGAAACAAACAGCAAATCACTTCCACATTGTGTAGTATAAGTTCCTGAAAAAACATGAACAAATGCTCCACTTACTGTACGTCTTTTTAGAAATGTCAAACCTCTCAGTATGATGATATAGGTCTTTACATGTTGTATACATGAAATTGTGTCATTTCTAACTTTATCCGCATTGTTATATTCCCTTTTGTGCTACTCAAGACCAATGTTCCCGCTAAGCTGCACACGGGTGCACAGCTGCCCGGGACTGCCGCTCAGCCCGTGCAAAGAAGCACAAGATTGAGTTTCATTCAACTTCCTAGAGTTTTCCCCATTAGTTAACCCTACCAACATTTCCCTCTGCTGTGGGAACTGTGATCGAATCAACGCAATATTATCCACTTTCAATGCAACATACCGAAAGAAAACGAAATATGCAAGACTTAGTTTGCAAAACAAACTATGCAAGAGATGTTGTTGTAGGCAGAACGCATCTGAGTAGAATTATATTGCATTGACCAGCACCACTCAGACCCATAATCTACACAGACCAGTGCGCCATAACCAATCAGAGCTGCAGTAGGCCTATATGCAAATAGACGATTGTCATATATGGATCGGTGCCATTCATTTTGAACTGGACTGTTTTTACAGCATCAGCAGTCATGAGGAGATGCGCTTGTTTTGAGATTAATGCGAGAGATACATTTAGCGACGTGTGCACATTTGTAAATGTTTTCATATCCTTTGCTAGTTAGTGAGTTATTAGCCCAATTATTGATCATTTGTAGTCAGCAATGGGGGAGTGATTGCTTCCTACAAGAGCACAAAACATTTGCATTTCTAGACATCTTTGTAAATCAAGTCAGGTAAATAGCTTTTTTTTGTATTAAAGTGGCAGTGCTGTATTTTGAGATGGGCTTGAATGAGCTAAGTAGCCAATAGGCAGATGTTAGCATAATTTAACTGATTCTCTGTAATAATGGTATAATGATAATGATGCATTTTATTTTGTTTCTTGCATCAAACAACATTTTCAGTCACCTCCTTGTCTGAAGGACAAGTGGATAAACAGGTTAATGTCAAGCCCTGCCTACACTGTTAAAACTAACTTAAAGCAGGTACAGCCTCAGTGTTCACAGTAAACATGCGCTTGAAGTTTGCACTCAGCAGACCTGAAATTTGCTCAGTGGTGAAAAAAAGTTTGAGGGAACATTGCTGGAGTCGTTTCCCCTATCCAGCTGTTCCATTCTCTGTGTAGCCTGCTGCTACAGGTAACTGCCATAATACAGGAAGCACCAACATAAAGTGTCCTAATAGGGCGTTGGGCACCACGAGCCAGAACAGATTCAATGGGCCTTGGCATAGATTCTACGTGTCTGGAACTTCCTGTATGGAAGCACCCCATGTTTTCAATATACTTTGTATCCCTCATTTCCTCAAGTGTTTCATTTATTTTGGCCTGAGATGTATCCCTCGAGTCGCACCAAGATGGAATATAACGTTGCGCATAAAGTTTGGAATGACACAATTTCATGTGTACAACATCTAAAGACCTGCATCACTGTACTGAGAGTGTGTCCGTTTCTAAAAGGATGTATTTGGTGTTTTTAGGCCTTTGTTAATGATATTTCATGGGCCCATACTACACAATGAGGATAAGTAAGTGATTTGCTGTTTGAGGTAAGTTTCTCAAAACAAGTGAAATCACAAAAAAGGTGTCTTGACCCTTTAATAACATGTAATTTACCACAAAAATAGAGATTTGGTTGTAAACAATTAAAATAAAGTCTGCCTGGCTACTAACCCACTGCTTTATGTGTTTATGCATATGAATGTGTACGTGGGGCCAGTAACGTTATACTGCCCTACAAAAATCTATGATCTGTTGTAATGGCCAGGTGTAATATCTGATTCATGTGGTATTTAGTTTCCTGATGACAAACAAGCCACACAATCAGAATATCATGAAGTACCAAAAATTCCTGTCTGTCTGGACAGAAACATTATTTGAAGTCAGAAAATAATTGACATACTGTAGATACTGCACTTTGCCTTTATAGGGCAGTATAGTCAGGGGGTCCATTTCCTGCTGTGATCTGAGGCAGGGGACAGGGCAGCTCGCTGTCAGAGATTACATCTGCTGCGGATGGCCAGACGTGGGTTTGATCTCTGGAAAGTATGTCTGTCTGTCTATCTGTCTGGTGGTGGCTCAGGGTTACCACTGCCTGGCTCTACTCTATGAGACATGGGGTGACACTAACATAACTGGTACAGGGCTATGCCACTGCTTAGTAGTGTTTATATCTATCGCTCAGAAGAGGATCTGCCTTAGTATTTACACATTTCAAATAATATTCTTACAGTACTGTATATCCACATGATTCCTCGCTGCCTTACAGTACTTCCCCTCTCCTCCTGTCTGTTCCTATCCTGCTGTTAAGGCCTCTCTCTCCCTGTCTGTTCCTATCCTGCTGTTAAGGCCTCTCTCTCCCTGTCTGTTCCTATCCTGCTGTTAAGGCCTCTCTCTCCCTGTCTGTTCCTAACCTGCTGTTAAGGCCTCTCTCTCCCTGTCTGTTCCTAACCTGCTGTTAAGGCCTCTCTCCCTGTCTGTTCCTATCCTGCTGTTAAGGCCTCTCTCTCCCTGTCTGTTCCTATCCTGCTGTTAAGGCCTCTCTCTCCCTGTCTGTTCCTAACCTGCTGTTAAGGCCTCTCTCTCCCTGTTTGTTGCTAACCTGCTGTTAAGGCCTCTCTCCCTGTCTGTTCCTAACCTGCTGTTAAGGCCTCTCTCCCTGTCTGTTCCTAACCTGCTGTTAAGGCCTCTCTCCCTGTCTGTTGCTAACCTGCTGTAAAGTCCTATATCTCCCTGTCTGTTCCTAACCTGCTGTAAAGTCCTATATTTCCCTGTCTGTTCCTAACCTGCTGTAAAGTCCTCTCTCTCCATGTCTGTTCATAACCTGCTGTAAAGGCCTCTCTCCCCCTGTCTGTTCTTAACCTGCTGTAAAGGCCACAAACAGCACGCCCCTAGTGTGCGGGAGGAAAGGTCACTGACGCTTGGCCAGACTCTGGACCTGTCAGTGGGGGAGAGGTTGGGTCAGAGACAGGGGGGAGAGAGGGGTAGAGGTCAAAGCCACCTGAGGCTGAGAGAGATGGGGAGAGACCGGGGGAAAGAGGGGGGAGAGACCGGGGGATAGTGGGGGAGAGCTACAGTGGCTATTTCAGCCACACCCGCTGCTAACAGGTGTATAAAATCGAGCACACCGCCATGCAATCTCCATAGACAAACATTGACAGTAGAATGGCCGTACTGAAGAGCACAGTGACTTTCAATGTGGCATCGTCATAGGATGCCACCTTTCCAACAAGTCAGTTCATCAAATTTCTGCCCTGTTAGAGCTGCCCCGGTCAACTGTAAGTGCTATTATTGTGAAGTGGAAACGTCTAGGAGCAACAACAGCACAGCCGCGAAGTGGTAGGCCAGACAACCTCACAGAACGGGACCCCAGAGTTCCAAACTGCCTCTGGAAGCAACGTTCTTTTCATACATCTCCGTTCTATGAAGCACATGGATATGTCCCATTATGAAATCTTCCCTCAGTCTCTCACCCACTCAATGTTCAGATGTCCTCAGCCCATGCAGCTTGGGGTTGTCATTCAGTAGTAGTTGATGATGATTTATCTGTGGTGCAGGCCTGAGAGGTTCACAGCTGCATCCACAGCTGCTCAGCAATCAGCCAGACAATATCACGCTACAGCTGTGATCAGAACAACACCAGAAATTAATTATTCTTCCAACTTTCCCCAATTCTTTATATAGTCTATTGTAACTTGGCGTGCCAGAAAAGTTCAACTGCAGACATTAACAATTTATTCATCTAGTATAGGCATCCAGGACCATATCGGAAACTTCTGTTTTGTTTTTGTTTCTATTTATTTGTCAAATCTAAGAGTAGGGTTACCTGTAGATGTTGCTAATGCAGCACCTGTTTCTGCTGTCGTGTACAGTGTACCCTTTAAACTGTGTCTGTCTGGGTTCCTGCTGACTCTGGCATTTCAGGGAGCGCTGCTTGTCTGAAGAATTACTGAGTTCCCAGTTACCTACTATCCTGATGCGACCCACAAATAAGAGTTTACTAAGAAGAAGACAGAGACACATTACTCTGGTCCCTCTGGCTCTGGATTAAACTCTGTTCATCCATTATATTATGGGTAGAGGAGATACACCACATGTTTATGCTAATGTTCGAGCACCTTACCTGAATTAAAACATCCTTACACATTAATCTCTCTCTCTCTCTGGCATTAAATGCCTTTGTGTTCACACCTAGAACACCTACAGTATACTTTCCCCCTCTCTCCCTCTCACTTTCTCTCTCCATCCCTTCCTTCCTCTTTTCCTCTCTCTGTAGTAGATTTCACAGTTGGGTTAGTCTTGGTGATGTGTAGCAATTATAATGCTGTGTCAGCCCTAAACTAGGGCCTGCTCATTGTTCCAACAGTCACACAGTAGTTATTAAACCTCCACACTGCCTGGTCTGCCATGGGGAGTCCAGGGCGTCAGGGGGAGCAGAAGATAATACCTCAGTCCCACATCACCTGACCTCAACACAGCTACACTGCCTCTTATTTACCGTAGTTAGAACCTTCTTCTGAACACAAGGGGTGTTTCTCAGTATGCATACTACTGCGCTCCACACTCATTCTCTGAGTTCGTTCTCCGAGGACGTTCTTTTGAGTACGTTCTTGTGAGGATGAGAGTACGGAGAACGCATAAAAATGTACATTTGAGAAGCTGAAATGTCTTGAGTCAATAAGTATTCCACTCCGTTCTTATGAAAAGCCTAAATAAGTTCAGGAGTAAAAAATGTCTTAACAAATCACATAAGTTGCATGGACTCATTCTGTGTTCAATAATAGTGGTTAACATGATTTTTGATTGACTACCTCATCTCTGTACCCCACACATACAATTATCTGTAAGGTCCCTCAATCAAGTAGTGAATTTCAAGCACAGATTCAACCACAAAGACCAGGGAGGTTTTTCAATGGCTCGCAAAGAAGGGAGACGATTGGTAGATCTGTATAAAAATAAATAAAGTCTTTGGATGGTGTATCAATACATGGTGTATCAATGGTGTATCAATACATACACACAGTAGTCCTTCCTATCTCAGTTGTCAGAGAGGAAGGAAACTTCTCAGGGATTTCACAATGAGGCCAAGGGAGATTTTAAAACAGTTTAATGGCTGTGATAGGAGAAAACTGAGGATGGATCAACATTGTAGTTACTCCCCAGTACGAATCTAAAGAGAAGGGTGGAGAAGTGGGATATGCTCTCAACCACCTCTATGCCTAGCCCTGTAGCTGAGTCTTACAACAATATTCTGATTTAAGTGCTACTCTATGGCATGGTAGAGTTCACAGTAGAGTTCAAATTGAGGTACACAGAGTGTACAAAACATTAGGATAATAATGAGTTTCACCCCCTATTGCCCTCATGACAGCCTCAATTCGTCAGGGCATGGACAAGGTGTCGAAAGCGTTCCACAGGGATGCTGGCCCTTGTTGACTCCAATGCTTCCCACAGTTGTGTCAAGTTGGCCGGATGTCCTTTGGGTGGTGGACCATTCTTGATACACACAGGAAACTGTTTAGCGGGAAAAACACAGCAGTGCTGCAGTTCTTGACACACTCAAACAGGAGCACCTGGCACCTACTACCATACCCCGTTCAAAGGCACTTAAATATTTTGTCTTTCCCATTCACCCTCTGAATGGCACAAATACACAATCCCTGTCTCCCTGTCACAAGGTTTAAAATCCTTCTTTAAACTGTCTTCTACACTGATTGAAGTGGATTTAACAAGTGACATCAATAATGGATCATAGCTTTCACCTGGATTCACCTGGTCAGTCTGTCATGGAAAGAGTGTTCCTAATGTTTTGTACACTCAGTGTATATTCTTATTGTAGTCCCATCCTCCACCACTGAGTTCACCACTAAGTGACATTTTGTTTGCATACATTAGTAAATAGAGAGGACTTTACAATATCACTTGTCAACACTACAGTAGTGAGTTATATCCTGCAGGGGACAGCACCAGAGACTCTGTAAGGGGGCTGATATTTATGATATGGACTCCCTTACCGAAAAAAAAAATGGCTTCTGGCAAACGGTTGTGCCAAACCTTTGGCCAATTTGTCACAAATTGGCAGCAAACTCACATTTTCACATGCAAATTAGTTTTTGGGAAAACTTGTGGTAAATTTGCTGCAAATTGTGAACTTCTAGCAAACAATTCTGCTGCAAACTCGTTACTGTTTGTTAACATTGAAATGTTGTATCTACATAAACTAAATCACATAACTTTAAATTAACTTACTTTGAGAAAAAACTTAAACATTCAATGTAGTAAATATACTTAACATGTATTCATTGTCTTAACAGATCAAAATAAATCCAATACTTGAAATCATCAGCATGTGTCACGCTGGAATAAAGGATTTGGAGACAGGCACAGGAATACATCATTTGGGTTTTTAATACACCCAAAACAAACACGTATACAAAACACTGGGATGTACTCAAACAAAAGAGCGAGGGTAAACCTCGTAGAACGACACAGGACGAGACCCGTAATACACAATGCACGAAACACGCAGCACAGGCTGAGACACCGCATAGGTCCTCACACAACCAACGGACATAGGAACAATAATCGACAGCCCAATGAGGAAACAAAGGGCACATTTATACAAATACAATCAGTGAGGAATTGGAACCTGGTGTGCATAATGACACAGTTCAGTGCAGCCTAGAAGGCTGGTGACGTCGACCTCCGGAACTGGTGAACAGAATGAGCAGCAGTACCCGGGGGATCTGTGACAGCATGGTAATGAGGAAAAGAGCAAAGACTGGATATTTAATATTTTTTGTAGCTACAACATTTACATGAGAGAAATGTGAACACTATGGGGATGATGACCTTAGCATGTTTAAAGGGGGAAACTACAGAATTATTTACATGAGCCAAGTAATAACTGAGCAATATATTTCAACCAATGAAGTTTAAAAGATAATTAACACAATTGAAATAATTAAAACATAAACTCTAATCAAACCCAGTTCAGAACTATTGCCTTTTTGAGTGAACTTTGGAGATGGCAGCCCTGTGTAAATCCTTCGTCCAAAGCTTGTTGAATGCATGCGCTGAAACATTCAGAAAACACAAAATAAAAAAATAATTGAAAACAATTACTGAAAACATTTTATTTTGGCATCTTAAAAAAGGTAGAAATGGAGTTATGCCTAATATGGCAATTCATATTATTTTTCCCAAAATATTTTTTTCCACAAGAGAACGCTGGGTTAATATTGCACAAACACAGCATTGGGTTAATTCAACCCAGTGGGGTTGGGTTGTGCTTCTAACCCAGCACCTTAGACTGCTCGGTAAATTACACTATATTTCTGGGTAAAGAAAAAAACTCTGTGTTGGATTGTAACATAAACCAAGCACATTGAGTTAGGGGATGTGATCCTTGGGTTATTTTCAGTGTAATCCTCTTTTGAATTTTGCTTATATATGCTTGCCTTTCTACCTACAATGTTGAATGTCAAATAATTAATCATTATTGCCTACATTTCAGAACATACATCACGTCATAGAATTGTCCACAATGTACAAGAATATATATATTTTTAAATAGCACATTGAAACAAAGCTCTATTGTCTAAGTACAGTGGGGCAAAAAAGTATTTAGTCAGCCACCAATTGTGCAAGTTCTCTCACTTAAAAAGATGAGAGAGGCCTGTAATTTTCATCATAGGTACACTTCAACTATGACAGACAAAATGAGGAAAGAAAATCCAGAAAATCACATTGTAGGATTTTTAATGAATTTATTTGCAAATTATGGTGGAAAATAAGTATTTGGTCACATACAAACAAGCAAGATTTCTGGCTCTCACAGACCTGTAACTTCTTCTTTAAGAGGCTCCTCTGTCCTCCACTCGTTACCTGTATTAATGGCACCTGTTTGAACTTGTTATCAGTATAAAAGACACCTGTCCACAACCTCAAACAGTCACACTCCAAACTCCACTATGGCCAAGACCAAAGAGCTGTCAAAGGACACCAGAAACAAAATTGTAGACCTGCACCAGGTTGGGAAGACTGAATCTGCAATAGGTAAGCAGCTTGGTTTGAAGAAATCAACTGTGGGAGCAATTATTAGGAAATGGAAGACATACAAGACCACTGATAATCTTCCTCGATCTGGGGCTCCACGCAAGATCTCACCCGTGGGGTCAAAATGATCACAAGAACGGTGAGCAAAAATCCCAGAACCACACGGGGGGACCTAGTGAATGACCTGCAGAGAGCTGGGACCAAAGTAACAAAGCCTACCATCAGTAACACACTACGCCGCCAGGGACTCAAATCCTTCAGTGCCAGACGTGTCCCCCTGCTTAAGCCAGTACATGTTCAGGCCCGTCTGAAGTTTGCTAGAGAGCATTTGGATGATCCAGATGAGGATTGGGAGAATGTCATATGGTCAGATGAAACCAAAATAGAACTTTTTGGTAAAAACTCAACTCGTCGTGTTTGGAGGACAAAGAATGCTGAGTTGCATCCAAAGAAGACCATACCTACTGTGAAGCATGGGGGTGGAAACATCATGCTTTGGGGCTGTTTTCTGCAAAGGGACCAGGACGACTGATCCGTGTAAAGGAAAGAATGAATGGGGCCATGTATCGTGAGATTTTGAGTGAAAACCTCCTTCCATCAGCAAGGGCATTGAAGATGAAACGTGGCTGGGTCTTTCAGCATGACAATGATCCCAAACACACCGCCCGGGCAACGAAGGAGTGGCTTCAGAAGAAGCATTTCAAGGTCCTGGAGTGGCCTAGCCAGTCTCCAGATCTCAACCCCATAGAAAATCTTTGGAGGGAGTTGAAAGTCCGTGTTGCCCAGCGACAGCCCCAAAACATCACTGCTCTAGAGGAGATCTGCATGGAGGAATGGGCCAAAATACCAGCAACAGTGTGTGAAAACCTTGTGAAGACTTACAGAAAACGTTTGACCTCTGTCATTGCCAACAAAGGGTATATAACAAAGTATTGAGATAAACTTTTGTTATTGACCAAATACTTATTTTCCACCATAATTTGCAAATAAATAAATAAAAAAATCCTACAATGTGATTTTCTGGATTTCTTTTTCTCATTTTGTCTGTCATAGTTGAAGTGTACCTATGATGAAAATTACAGGCCTCTCTCATCTTTTTAAGTTGGAGAACTTGCACAATTGGTGGCTGACTAAATACTTTTTTGTCCCACTGTATGTGTTATTTCACAAGATAATAATCAATCCTGTCATATGAAATCTTAAAATGTATTTATATTATTTTATGAACCAAACAGTCCAAACATCAGACTAAAGCCTCAGCTAAACTTGATGAACACTCTGATAAAAACAAAGAATGCGTGTGACACTGTCTAA